>JACYXH010000477.1:1362500-1375000 GCA_026745465.1 Lota lota | reverse complement strand
GTTCCGTGTAGACATTCTTGCCCTCGGTGCAGGCGGCCAGCAGCTCCACCAGCGTGTTGTGGTAGGCCAGCGCGCTGCCCTCGTCCATGCGCTCCCGCTCGCATCCCATCATCTGCTGTAGCAGCGGGAAGGAGGAACGGTCGTTGTAGAAGACCAGCACGTCCTCCCCGCCATTCACCAGCTGGGGATTACAGGATCATGGAATGAAAAAAAAAAAAAGCATGTAGTTTAAAAAAGGTGCTGTAGGTAAGATTCAAGACCTATTATTTGTCATTTCTCAGAAATGGCTTATTCATCTGGTGAGCTATAGGTGAGGGAAATGCACTGTGAGAATATTTGTTCCGAGTTGTCAGCGCCTGCCTCTGTGTGAGACAATTTCAATCTTAAGACCGCTCCCGGCACATTTCTGACCAATCACACCATCTCTTTCCTTTCCTCTTTCCTTCCAAATGAAAAGACTCACCTCGGTCATGACTTTGTCTTGGCATTTCTTGACATACTTTCCGTCAGCTTTTACGATGGTTTGGAGGAACTTGAGGTACTGGACATGGCGTCCGTGAGTCTCGATGCAGTGGACAAAGTGGTGCACCACACGGTCACTGATGTCATTACACAGCTGGTAGTTGTTCATGAAGATGTGGCGCATGGTCTCAGCCTCCAGCAGCTGCACCAGCAGAGGGGGGATTGGGGGGCACAGATTTGACATATTTTGTCTTAATATTCATACATTGATGTGAAATAATTTGTGAATGAAGAGAATAGGATAATAGAAAGAAGAAGAGAATAGAATAAGAAAAGCATAATAAAAAGGGAAAATAAATACAAATAATTTGGATTTGGATCTCAGAGTTCTCTTAGAATTAATAATAATATTATAGTTGTTAGTTTTGTTTTGGTGAATCTACTGAATTCACTCATTAAAATGCATTGAAGGCCAGGTGAGGGTCAGGTGACTGGTTGAGGATGAGGATGAGGTAAGGTAATGTTCAGTCAGATGAATGAGTTTTGGGTGAGGGTGAGGTTCTGGGTCAGGTGACTGGGTGAGGGTCAGGGTGAGGTTCAGGGTCAGGGGACTGGGTGAGGGTGAGGTTCAGGGTCAGGGGACTGGGTGAGGTTGAGGTTCAGGGTCAGATGACTGGGTGAGGGTCCGGGTCAGGTGATTGGGTGAGGGTCAGTCAGGTGACTGGGTGAGGGTGAGGGTCAGGTGACTGGGTGAGGGTGAGGGTCAGGTGACTGGGGGAGGGTGAGGGTCAGGTGACTGAGGGAACATACCCCTGGTGTGAGGAACAGGTTGAGGTGTTTGTGCAGCAGGATTTGGTTCTGGGTGTTCCCTCGACAGAAGTTCTGCAGGAACGCGTGGGCCAGCGTCATGATCTCATTCATCTTTTCGTCACTCTGTGCAGCGATAGAACCATACAAAACAGTAAGGGGACAAGTACAGCCGAGAAAAAGGACAGTAATAAAACACTTCAGGGCCTCTAAATTGTGCAGAAAGTGTAGATTTCTGCACATTTTACAAACAGAATATTCAAATGGTTTTCCTTCTTTTCACAATGGCCATTGGTTCTCTAATATCAAGAGATTGTGTGTTTTTGTTTCACTCAAATTAAAATTAAAAGGTCCAGTATGATACATTTTGTAGCATCTCGCGGTGAGGTTATAGATTGCGACCAACTGAATCCCCACCTCACCCCTTCCCTTTCCATCAACTATGGTGGCCTGTACTGGCCTGCATTGTGTAAGATGCCAGTAGGTACTTCTAAAATGATGTAATCGTCTACAAAAGCATAGAGTAGCCGGGTGTCCAGTGTTGAGGTTCCTTGATACATTTATGAAGTGTATTTATTTATTTAGTCTGTAAATGTAAAACTATAGGTGATCGCTTACAAGTAAAGGTCATTTTACATTAAACGCGATTGTTTGGCCAACTTCGTCTGGCCAGCGGTTGACTTTGATGTCGGCATCCGAGAGATGGTTAAGCTTCTCGGACACGGACACATAAGTCGTAACCATTTGGATAACATGGCCCCCTCCTTCCTAGAACTCTTAGCCCAATTTTTTTTTTTAATTGAATTAAAAACATGTTCTCTACAGCCATTTGTCCGTTCTGGGCTACTGTAGAATCATGGCGGTGCAACATGACGGCCCCCATGGAAGCTTCCCACTCCCAATGTAGATATAAAGGGCTCACTCTAAGGTAACGAAAACACAACGATTCTTACTTTCATGGGATTATAAACCCCACTATTACACCTCCCTGATAAAGGCACCCCATGAATTTCCAGCTCTATAGACTTTGAGCGTGGATCAGGAACATCCTCTATCCCAACAGTGTGTGCCTTGGTGCTGGAATGTTTGAGAGCCCGTGTCTGCTGGTCTATTTGCGACTGACCTTCTCGTAGGGGATCTGCAGCAGGTCCAGCACCACCGTATGGGCCCCCATGTTCTTCAGCAGCCTCTGCTGCTGGATGCGGCTCTTCTTACCAGGGATGCACAGCTTGCTGAGCCGCAGTAGAATCTGAACATACGCACACATGCACACACACACATACACAATTTGTTTGTCAATCAAAACACATTGATGAATGAATGAATGAATGGATAGATAAATAGACAGATGGATGGACCGAAGGATCTCACCTCTTTGACAATGTTATAGTTGTGTGCTTTGTTGCCGTCAATGTGAGGTTTGTTGTCTCCATCCTGCACTGGGCTTATAATCTGACAAACCGTAACAGTAAGTAAGTAACAGAAGCACAGTTTTACACAACTACAACTAGACACTCATCACTGTATTGCAGGGGTCAGTTAAATAATACCATTTTAAAAGGTTTGATATTCTAGACGGCATATACTGAAGCATTTTTTTTTTTATTCACCCCAATCGTGTGTAAAAACATCCCCGAGACAAAAACGACCAACCACCTAAACCGACCAACTACCTATGCTTCGATATTATCCCCACGCAAGGGACAGTGACTCCGAGACACAGATAGAAGTGCACCGCGACGATTTTTGAAAAAAAGGACTGATGTCTTTCCGATTAGTCTTGTTCTAAAGGTACTTTATATTATATTTCACGCAATTAGATCATTGTTATTGATATTCAATGTGTTTTGTTCCTAAAATCCCAGACATCGTGAGTGACACTCCAGGAACTATGTGTGAAATATTCTCCAATATGCTACACTTTCAAACAAGACCTATCTGAATAACCTGCTCTCTTTTGAGCTATTGAGATTAGGAAGCAAAGAAATAAAAAATAAAAATTCTAACTGATAAATTCTAACTGCAGTTAGGAGATCAACAGCAAAACCAAATCTATGAAATATAATTGTGAATTTTCCGCTGGTCTTAAACAAACCAAATATATTAAATGTCTCTTAGACTAATCAATCTAATTTGACAAATAAGCTTTAGACTAGCATAGGCCTACAACTAAATAGGCTACAATAAGCGTGTATATTGTTCTGTCAGACACACATCGCCATACGTGCAGGGAACGACTTGATTTCTTATTTGTTTGTTTATGTAATTATAATGCCAGTGTTGTCTCTCAAACCAATATGTCCCTCAAAGTTTACAATATAGCCAAACAAGTTTTATTGTTTGTTTTTTAATTATATAATAATGTATATTAATGTTGTTGGCAATATTATCATATCCTAACATTGCACAACAGACTGAAATAAGGTAGCCAAACTAAGTAATGTAGGCCTATTCTTTTTTTACCAATCAAACACAGCAGCCGCTTGGTTTGATACAGTGGCAGGGCGTTGTTCGAAAGTTGGTAGACCTGATAATCGTAATGATATGTGATTTGATATCCTTGTTTTAAACATGGTATGTGTAATGTTTGGCTCTTATGCAATCTTAATGTCCACTGAGTCTGGCGCTATGGTCTACTGACTTCGCAGGTTTCGCCCCTGGGTGCGTTTTGTGCCACCTGTTAGACAAACTATCCACAATCTACATGAAGAACATGTGACTGTATCCATCGTGATGTTAAAGGATGGGGCATCAATCAACCAAGTTTCAGGTTCACCTCGATCAGCTCCTTGGCCTGCCGGCTGGCCAGGTCATCCCCGCTGTAGCCCCCGCTCTTCTCCACCCACAGCTCAGACTTCTCCACCGTCAGCCTCAGCTGGTCCAGGTCAACCTTGATCTGCTTGTAGTTCTCCACGTCCTGCTCAGACACCAGCAGCTGGACCTGGGATCACGCACATACATACACACACACACTCGTTAGACTAATCTAAAAAAAGTTGAACCCACAGGTAAAGATTGTAATAACTGACTTATACTGTTCTACATTTTAATTGAAGAAATGATGAACAGCGATAGTACCTTGCACCCATGTTACTAACCCAGTGAACCAAATGAATAAATAAATAAATAATAACAACAAAATATCCTAAATTTAACCTAAGCATTTTAAATAAATACTAAATCTGCAATTGGAACCACTAACAGTTAATGTCAGATCTAACCAAGCAAGCCTCAGACCTGTTTGAAAGCTTGCAGGACCTCGGCCCGCTGGCTGAAGTGTTTGAAGATGAGCTGCAGTGAACCGGACACCAGCGGGGGGTAGTCCTGCATGATGAGGTGGATCAGCACCCGCAGGAAAGTCCGGCCCCCTTCGTCATCCAGCTCCACTGTGCTGCGTTCAGAGCTGCACACACACACACACACACACACACACACACACACACACACACACACACACACACACACACACACACACACACACACACACACACACACACACACACACACACACACACACACACACACACACACACACACACACCAATCACAACCGCCCATTTTCAGGTACAGCATCAATACTCATTCTCCAAATAGTAATATTGATAGTTCATTGATGGCTACTTTTTTTTTTATATCTAGTATAGCTTTTAAATAAATTGTATGTATTTTACATCATTTCATATTATATATATATATTATATCACAGATCAGCTGATATGAGCGTTGGCCATTTTCTATATTCATTAGCTCCTGCATGTCTATGAATGTTAGATAATAAAAAGTGTTACATAAAAAGTATCTCTCTGAGCACAGACTACCTGGGTGCATGAGGCATGTGTGCCTGCCATGACATGATTTACAGTACGGTTGCACCGATATCACTTTTTCATTACCAATACTTATAGTCCAAACATCTTGGTATCAGCCGGTAAAGAGTACCGATCAGATTAGTTATTAACAGAATATTAGGCAATTTCCCAAAAAGTTAGTAAAATATGACTAAATTGTACGCCATATTACATTGTTTTGGAAGAGTTTTTAGAAAAACAAGTACGTTTTGAATTTACAATGAACTTATGAAAATATAAATACGATTGTCTTATCTCATAGCAGCGTTGATTTCCCAATATATGAAAAGTCGGGTGACAAAAAAAGAAGAGTATCGGAGCTGTGTATTTTACGGATACTCCATATCGGATAGGTGCATCCCTCATTTACATACCTCCCTGCAAACATGGCCTCCGCTTTAGATGCAATCTCATCGATGTCAGGCTCAGAGGCTGTGAAGAAGAACAAAGTCAACAGACAAATATATGTTATTGTTTTTAACAGTCCAGTAAACCTTCCAATAACCACTAAAGCCTCTTGTAATGAATTGGGAACCAAACAATAAATCATTCTGGCTTGACAGAAGGAGGACTGTCAGAAAGAAACAACATGGCCGACAGTACCTGAAATGATGTGAACATCACTCATGGAGTTTTCAGATACGTTCTCCTTGTCAAACTCCTTCTTATAGATTGACAGCAAGTAGGTGATCCTGTAATCCAGCCGCACACTCAGGATGAACTGTAACATGAACAGAGATGAAAAAAAAATCGTATTTAACTGGTATCAACTAGCGTGTTTGAATAGAGGTTACCCAAGAACCCCTGCATTATTTGCAGTATGTGGTAGAATGCAGTATCACCGAAAAACAAAGCTATAATAAAAATACAAACCAATAAACATATTGTTTATGTTAAGACTTCGATTTGTATCATGGCATTTCAAAGAAAATAATAATGTAGACAACAATAATGTTGAAGTAGTTGATAATGTAAACGGATGCATCTTCTCTTCCTCATGGTGGTGGGTGGCAGCAGGTTACCTTAGGGGGTGCGGCAAAACAACAACAACAACAACAACAACAACAACAACAACTGCAGTGCAGGACTTACTTGCAGGATCTCAATGATCCGCAGCTTGGTGTCCATGACCATCACGTCCTCGTTGTCAGGGCAGAGGTGGCCCTTCCCCAGCCGGAGGGAGGGGGGGCTGTCGGGCAGGCTGTGAGGAAGACCCCGGCTCATCACCATCTGGGTCATCATCTCGCCCACGCCGTGGATTGTGCGCAGGACATTGTTGCCTGAATCAAGAAACAATATTTAAGAGAGGACACATTTCTGGGACTGGGCGAAACCCTTGATTCATTGGCGTTTCAAAAGGTGACGGCCGCAATAAAGAAAATATTATTAATGAAATAATTATGCATTATTATCCATGAACCAACTATTTAAATTTCTGAAGCGTTAAACATTTCTGAAGCATTAGGCAAATACAAATGTTTGGTATTTGTACTTGATAAATGATGCTGCATAAATCACAGTAAGCACTGTCTGCTTGTTTGCTCATGTGTCTTTAAAACAGGATCACATTTGTGTAGTGGGGAGAGAGTTGTGAAGAAGTGCTCTAAGAGAGGCGAAAGGTTGAACTGACCAGCCTCTGGGCTTTTGTTAAGCTTGGTGATGTAGGCGAGGGGATACTGGACAATATCCAAGATGGCCAGCAAGGTGCGCGTGAGCCGAAGCAGTTCACTGAAGCTGTAGAAACCAAAGTAGACCAGATTCCGAGCCAGATTCACCACCTGGGAGATTGGGATGAAAAGCATTTCTGAGTGAGTAAAAGACACTTCGTACTTTTTAATTGATGATGCAGTTCAAATATATAAAGACCAAATGTCAGAATCAATAGAATACTAGATGATGCATCCTTCAGTCAATACCTCCAGGGTCAGCTCATTCTTTTCGTTGTCCCCGAATGGAAAGGGTTGGCTGACCACATCTCGGAGGTACTCTTCCACAAAGTCCATGGTGGGGGCGAACTTCCTCTTCATCTCCTCCCGAGGGGAGTCGGTGGCGTCATACTCATACCTGGCCGAAATGCAATTCACATAGTCAATATAGACACACACACACACACACACACACACACACACACACACACACACACCAGAATCCATCACTCAAGAGCAGTGTTTTCCCAACCGTTTTTGTCTAACGTAGCCGAACAGATCCATCACAAACGTTTTCTGTTGAACTAATACTATATGATTATCATTTAGATGATCATTTATGCTGTGGTGTATTTTATTTACGTTTACGAGCTGCTAGGTACACGTGAGGGCTTGCGTGCGGTCTACGAGCTTCTCACACTCACTCATGGATGGTGATCTTAGAGGGGATCTCCGTCCAGAGGCGGGCGTAGCGGACGGGCACCACCGCCTCCTGGGGGTCACGGTCCACGTGCATGTGCAGCATGAGACGGCAGAAGGAGGCGCGTAGGTTGTAGGGCAGGCAGTCGTCAAACATGCAGCGCAGGATCAGCTCCACCGGCAGCTGGGTGGACACCTGGTTGATGGCCAGGTACTGGCGGTCCAGACACATCTTGGCAAACAGGTTCAACTGGTACCTGTGGAGGGTTTAGTTTAGCAGGAGTCAGGTCAGATGCATGATGTATTTGTATTGCCCTGAATCACATGCTCAATCATCTCTTAAAATGTCTTCACAGCGCCACATCATATGACATCCCTAACCTTAATCCATCAAAATGACATGGACAAATTCCCTAAAACCCAACGGGGAAAGAAAGAAATGGTGAGAGGGAGCATTAGGCCACCATCTTCTGACCACTAGTGGTCTCGGTATCGGTGCATCCCTAGCTATTTGCGTTAAAGGTATAATATGCCATTTCTGCCGCTAGGGGTCGCTCAACCAAAATAATATCAAAATACGTAGTTTAATGACCTCATGAAGTACCGTGGGATCATGGGAGTTGTTGTCTTCACCACCATTGCTGGTGAAAATCTGACATGACTCAGGCAGAAATCATGTTTACAGACAAGGTCAAGTTTTATTCAAGTTACATTACGTCATTTCATTCTAATGAAATTGCTGCAAGTAACATAACGTTAACTTGCTAACTTACCATTAGTTGAGTCAACTAATGGGGAATGTTGTGGGGAATTCAATAGTGGGGTAGCCCAGCGCTGTTTTCCGTTGTCAAAACAATCATACTAAAAATAACTTTATGAGCATGTTGAACGTTGTTTAACCTTATAACGTTCCTGTACACATTAGAGTGTTTCCCACAGAATTAGATTCTACTTGTGGTGGTAGCTGACGGGAGGCTGAAAGTGCTTTTAGTTGTTTTTGTAAGCTGGAAAGATATTGGATCAACGTACAGTATGTGTAACACTATCGATCGCGGATGGCCTCGTTCTCTCGGACAGATAGTTAAAAAAAGAAAATTAATGACCCGACCAAGTAAAGTCTATCTGTGGGAAACATGCATTAGCTTGGTGGCTGGCTTGAGCCACTTGTCAAAGTAGCGCATCGTAGTTAGCTAGATCGCTGTTGAAATATAATTTCTCTACTTGATTACTGTTCTCGCACGTTTCCCCGGATGTAAGGGGGTAAAGGGCATATGATGCCATTGACATGTGACCAAATGTAACGGACCGTTAGCGCGAATAAAACCACGGATTACCCTGGTTAACATTAACATACCTTTACCATTGTTGGAAACAATTTGGATAATGTAGGTGCAAAACTCCACAAAATATATAACATAGTCCTTTGTAAATGTTACATATTAGGCCTTTAAGTGAATCTGCGAGTAGCCAATTTATTGGATTCACATTTTACTAGTGAGTACCATAGATGGTTTAAAAGGTGAGGTCCTTCATGTGAAATGTTGTTGTGTTCTGCACAAGTGACATGGTGCCAACCATGTACACATTGCGTACAGTATGCACTCTGTTCAAAGCAGTGATAACACAGAATAAAAAAAACAAACAAGCAGTCCCACAAGGTATTCACAGCCCACGCACCGCCTATCCCAGCGGCCGCCCTTTTCAAGCAAATCACGGTGTGGTCATTACTCCTAGACGCAACTATGCCTCAGTCTTTGTTACTCAATTCTTTTTTCTTTACTCCCATAACCCATGCACACACACACACACACACACACACACACACACACACACACACACACACACACACACACACACACACACACACACACACACACACACACACACACACACACACACACACACACACACACACACACACACACACACACACACACTTAATAGTAGATGCCGTTTATGTGTGGTTTTGTGCCACCTGCTGGCGAAGTGGTGCATTACGTTTAAGAGCAATTACTGTAATTGACACTGTGACGTCATGGAATGAGCTATCAACACAATACTTTGTACACATGTTAGGGAAGGTGTCCTATATGTTCCTGTGGTCATTACTCCTAGACGCAACTATGCCTCAGTCTTTGTTATTCAACACTTTTTTCTTCAGCACTGTTTTTTTTTACTCCCATAACCCATGCACGCACGCGCGCACACACACACACACACACACACACACACACACACACACACACACACACACACACACACACACACACACACACACACACACACACACACACACACACACACACACACACACACACACACACACACACACACACACACACACACACACACACACACACACACACACACTTAATAGTAGATGCCGTTTATGTGTGGTTTTGTGCCACCTGCTGGCGAAGTGGTGCATTACGTTTAAGAACAATTACTGTAATTGAAACTGTGACGTCATGGAATGAGCTATCAACACAAAACTTTGTACACATGTACACATTCAGGTGTCCTATATGTTCCTGGCAAGTTTCAAGTTCCTGCCTCCTTCTAATGCAAACTTGCGATGGAAATGGAGCATTAGCGCTTAGCTTAGCATTTATTCAAATTTACACTGTAACTACTTCAAGTGTAATTGTGATTGATTACAATATATGAATATATATTATATGATATACAAAAATATGAATTTCCGCATAAGTCAGCCATTTTTTATGTTATCAAAAATCGTTGCTAAATTTAAGATCAGACAGGTCCATAGATCATGTGTACGAAATGTTGGGTAATTTGGACTTGATTCTGAGAAAATGTTTGACGTTTAACCCAAAATGTCACTGAACAGCTAAATCTACCCTGACGGACATTATGGTTCCAAGAGGCAAACATTTTCAGCATGCAAAATAAGGCATGTACACCAAGTTTCAGAATATTTTATGCATCGGAGTGGAAATGCAGAGCGTTTAACTTTGACCGCGAATTATAGCGCCCCCTATGGGAATTTCAGCATCAAGCCTTTTGGAGACCTGCTCTTCCGGGATACAAATATGATGGAGAATTTTCAATTTTTTTTCACATTCCACCGCTGAGATATGGGCACTCCCAAATAAAAATTATAATACCTAAACCCCACAATAACAATAGGTATCCACAGTTACACTGTGAATACCTAATAAGGCTTTAGTCTCATCACTCATCCGAAACAATTAGATGATAAAAATATTTTTTCTTTAGTTTTGTTTATTTTGGTTTGTGCATTGTGTATTCATTCGTTATTATGCTGAGCGTTAGGCCTACTATACTGCAATTTTTCAAAACATTTAGTTTGTATATTTTTTGGGGGGGGGGGGGGGGGGGGGCTATAGCCTCCTCACAGTGATTAGATATACAAACAAACACATTTCACTCTGACTACTGATCCTGAAATTAGACAGGATAATTTTTAATTAGACAAGCTTAATTTTTCAGCCCTGAATATGTTTCGTGATAGAATATTAAATGAACCAGAAAGTAAATAAAGAAGGCATGATCATTTGTTATATTATGACTAGGATAACATTTCCAGGATGAAGAGTAAACCCTCCTCTCGTCTCAAGTGAACCACAACCCTCCTCACCGGTAGTAGGTGACGATGTCGATGTCCATCTTGTTGTTGCCCTTGGAGTCCTGCGCCAGGTGGCGGATGGACTTCCCGTGAGGCTCCTTGTTGCCGTCGATCCAGTAGAGCCACACCTCCTCCTCCTCCACCTCCTCCATGGGGAGCAGGGAGGACTCCAGACTGTTCTCTGTGTTGGGGATCAGTCTACAGCACGAGGGGAGGAGAAGAAGAGGGAAAGGATGGAGAGAAACAGAAAGGTGAATGGAAAGAACAAGACGAAGAGGAAGAACAAGAAAGAAAAAAAAAAACAGGAAGTAAACAAAGAATACGATGAGGAAGAACAGGGAACCGGAAGAAGAAGAAGAACAGGAAGAAGATGAAGACAAAGAGGAAGAGGAAGAAGAACAAGAGGAAGAGGAAGGAGAAGGAGAAGAAAAGGAAGAAAATAAAGAAGAGGAAGGAGAGGGTGCAGGGGGGGCAATGTGGGGAGGGGGAGTGCGAAAGAAGGCTGACATTTTAAGAGATGTCCACCTTGAACTTTTTTTGTACATTAAATAATTGAGAATTACAACATTGCTCAATTCTCAGCATTACATCTCTGGACAGAGTACAAAGAATTTCAACTTTTTATAAGGAATTTATAGCAGCAGTCTTTGTAAAATTGGTATCCCAATTGAGAAGCATGAGTGTCTTGACTGACTTGGTCTGGATGAGGATGTCTGCGTTGTTGGGGTTCAGCATGAATTTACAGATGAGCTCCTGGGTGACTGGGATGGCAGTGTTATTGGACACACACAGATCAGAGAGGTAGTCCAGGAACCTGTGGAAAAACGAGTCAGGACGAAATAATGTTCACATTCTCCATCCAGTGTGTCATTGCACGTTTACATTCGAAATATAAAGAAATTCCAGTGTGACAATACAAACCAATGCAAAATAATCGTTTCTCTGATGAAACAAAAAAAAAAGACAGTTTTGGTAGTTCAGAAAGAGGTGTTTGGTCTGAAGCTAGTCCATACACATTTGACCACGTATTTACAACTACAATCTAGCCTCTTGTCAATGTGACAGACTTGCATCTTTGCTATGGGTTCCTCTCGGTCTGAATCTTAAAGGAGAGCCTAACCCCAACATCACTTCGAGGTTTTTAAAGACGGGTCATGGGGTTCCGTTCTCCTTTGAGAGGGAATTTGGGCTCTCGGACCTGGGCTCTCTGTTGCGTCTCAGGAGGTTCACGAAGGTCTCGATCTCCTTGGCTGTGATGTGCTTCTCCAGGAGCTTGCGGTTGTTGTGCAGCAAGGCAGTGATGGTGTCTTCGGCCAGGATCTCATAGCCTATCTGGGACTGCATGATGGAGAACTTTTTGGCAATGTATTCCTGTTGGGGGGGGGGGGGGGTGCAAGATGACAGCATGGTGAGCACTTTTGAATGAAC
>JACYXH010000477.1:952500-1357500 GCA_026745465.1 Lota lota | reverse complement strand
GACCATCCGCCACCTCATCAGGAGCATGCCCAGGCGTTGTAGGGAGGTCATACAGGCACGTGGAGGCCACACACACTACTGAGCCTCATTTTGACTTGTTTTAAGGACATTACATCAAAGTTGGATCAGCCTGTAGTGTGGTTTTCCACTTTAATTTTGAGTGTGACTCCAAATCCAGACCTCCATGGGTTGATAAATTTGATTTCCATTGATCATTTTTGTGTGATTTTGTTGTCAGCACATTCAACTATGTAAAGAAAAAAGTTTTTAATAAGATTATTTCATTCATTCAGATCAAGGATGTGTTATTTTAGTGTTCCCTTTATTTTTTCTAGCAGTTTATATAAATGTACATATATGAATACTATATGAATGAATGAGTGAATATGAATATGAGGTCATGAGGGATGCAGCAGTAGTTTAGGGTCCAGTGCAAGTGAAAGACATGAAGCAATACATATCAATGTTTATGCATTACAATAAGGATTTCAAATCGAAAGTGCGTGCGAGTTTGTGCGTGCGTGACATTGTAAGGGTGTGCGTTCATGTTAACCTTGAGCATGACCGGTCGCTCCTCGTCAGTGTCGATGGGAAAGTTTGTGCTGGTCACCCAGGTGTTGGTGCACAGGTGCCTCAGTCTCACATAGGAGTTTCTGCACAGAAAGAGATCAAGCATATCACAACAGACCCACGCTCACTCGTTATATACACTCGTTTGCTGTCATTTTGACAGCAAACCCAAATATTCTTACTTTCAGATATTTAAATATTGCAGAAAATATCCACTTGTTATTCTGAGGAAAGGTCTCGCACCGGTACTACCCTTAAATATAACCACCAGCCCTGCTAGGCAGGGGCTGTGTGTGTGTGTGTGTGTGTGTGTGTGTGTGTGTGTGTGTGTGTGTGTGTGTGTGTGTGTGTGTGTGTGTGTGTGTGTGTGTGTGTGTGTGTGTGTGTGTGTGTGTGTGTGTGTGTGTGTGTGTGTGTGTGTGTGTTGGGGGGGGGGGGGGGGGGGGGGGGGTATGAGCTGACCTGGGGACCAGACAGTCAGCTCTCTGCAGCGTGGTGGCGTCCAACTCAAACAGGGAGGCAATGTCATTGCCATGCGGCACCGACACCAGCATGAAGGCGATCTTGTCGGCTGCCTGGCGCTTCCTCTTCGAGAACAACGTCTCCGTCTCGCTCTTCTCCAAACAGCAGAAGTTGGCGAGCGTGAAAATAAAGAGCGATCACACAATCATTTGGCATGCGTAATGCCACATATAAATCACATAATACATGCAGACCTGCTTCTAAAAACATTTGAGCTTCATTTTTATTCCATATTAATTAATAACATTGAGTATTAATAAATGGTATTATGCTTTTACACATGCATGATATACACACACACCTAAAATATATACACTGCCATCATGGGCCTAATGTTAAATTCATGAAGAGGAAGAGGGAGATTTCCAAGCCAGAAACAGAGCGGTTTCTATACATGGTATTGTAGCCAGAGAGCCATTCCTTCTCTGCCTACTGCATTAGACAATGTGCTGCATTACACAATACAGTAGGTGAGTTGGCGTGGGCTACTGTGTATGTTGCGGAAGATAACAGATACTAATGGTTGGGCTTAATTTCTCCCAAAGCTCTGTGCATTCACTGAGGTCCCTGACACACTACAATCAACTCTGCTCCCCATTGCTCTTCTCCCACATATTTTCTTCACTCTCGTGTTCTCCCATTGTCCCCTATCCTCCTCCCATCCTCCCCGATCCTCTCCTCCCACTCCTTACCTCCTCACTCCCCCCTACTCCTCGCCCATCCTCTCTCCTCACTCCTACCCTCTTCCTCCTACCCTCCTCCTCCTCCTCCTCCTCTCCTCTCCCTGACTCAGCCCCAAGCTCAGTAGTGGCAGGCTGAAAGGAGGAGAAATCAGACAGCACGTCTCCCCCTCAGAGGGCACCCAGCCACCAGACGTTATGTAAGGCACCCTTGTGTGTGTCTGAGTTGCTGCATGTGCATGCAAGAGCATGCGGGAGTGTCTGAGAGGAGCTTTAGTGTGTGTGTGTGTGTGTGTGTGTGTGTGTGTGTGTGTGTGTGTGTGTGTGTGTGTGTGTGTGTGTGTGTGTGTGTGTGTGTGTGTGTGTGTGTGTGTGTGTGTGTGTGTGTGTGTCCCCCTTACAGTGGCAGAATACAAATTAGGCAGGTAGCTAGAAGCTGAGAGAAAAGTCTGCATATGGATTCAGGGTTCAGCCAGTTTGGCAGGCTTTTGTGTTCCTGTGTTCTTGTGTGTGTCCTGTGTTCTTGTGTGTGTGTGTGTGTGTGTGTGTGTGCAATGGGAGTGTGAGGAAACTGCAAGGATTGCATAACCACGGAACAAGGAACCCTGAAGTTTGGCCCGAAACACTGTAGAAACAAACTAACGCTGCTGATGTTCACCAGCTGTTTCTTATCTCCTTGTTGGGAGAGAAGCATCGGAGGCCAGTCAGATGGAATTCCACCATATTCTTTCAAGCTACAAGCCAAGTGCATGGCCTGCTTTGAACCGCCGTTATCTCCCATTCTTACCATCAATTACACAGTGGAAAGCACTGCAAACCTTCCCCAAAACATTGGTGACCCTTTAGAGTCCAATACCATGATGCATGAAATGGTGTTCGGAACACGTTTCTTGTTTTGACTCACCTCTCCCTTGGGATCCACAGTGTCATCTTTGAAATCGGGGTTCACCTGCATAGACAACAGAGGAAATTGCTAATTACAGTGTGCAGTGCTTTGCAGTTGATGCAAAAGGTTAGATTAAAAGGTGTGATATAAATTGTCTACTTTATCACCCAATTAGGAATGTTTTTGATGAAAAAATGTTTTGCTCTGTACTCTTCATGTGCCAACCTAAACTATTAGAAATGTTAGATCTGATTCGTTATACAGTTTACCGTGGGCTTTCAAGTTCATTGAAACGGTAGTATAAGCCAACAAACTAAAAACTTATTTTGGTTTGCCCCAAGTTTTAGGCTTTAAGCCTGCAATTTCCACTTGGTGTTCTCTCCTTGAAAACTGCTGAAGTCGAAACACTAAATAATCTCACACAATGCATTTATCATTGTGAACTTGTCTCGGTAATGCTAATTTGGACGATAGGTCAGTAGGTAAAGCAGGTTTTTTTTTTTTTCATAAAGAATGAGTGGTGGTTTATAAAGATGTGAATACTGCCACCTACTGCAACCACACTTAGTTTATTATATAGAGTTCAACTGAGATAAAATAAATGTTGAATGTTTTTTAAAGAGCAATTGAACCAAAAACCTTTTTTTTTCTTTCGTGGTTATATATCGTATGCGATTGTCAACAGATGGCCATTTTATCCCGGTTACTAAAATCGGACCGTAATTTAGAGAAAACATGAATTAAATCCTATGTTTCTCCCCAAAACACTATGTGAACGTTTCACTCTGCGCCGAACCCAGGTGGCGTTCTTTTCGTGACGTTGAGGTGGAATTTCAGAGGCGCTTCGACGTCACGACCGAGAGACACCAGAGGCGTGGTGTGTGTTGACTTGTAGACCTCTGTCTGGGCAGTGGTTGACTGCAGCGTACGAAAGCAAGTTAAGCTTCTCGGACGCTTATAACGCCACAGTGTGTGTGGATGTGCGGAGCTCGTTCTGGTTAGCCGTTGATTTGGAGGATTTAGAATTCCAGCTGAAACAGTACAACACTTGCTCTTTAAAATAAAATATATGATTCAAAACAATAAAAAGTTATATCTACACAATTAAACTGGCTGGAACATTTATTTTATAAAACCTCATCAGATAAATGTAAGGATAATATAATACAACATATATACACGACTATAACTTATAGAACTATATGCATCTCTTATGTTTAAACACTAGCCGCCACTCCTCAGACGATAACCACAAAAGAAGGTGTGTTATGTGGACTTTACATACACACACACAAACACTCAAACACTAATTACCTCAGCAGCAAGGTAGTTCCCAGTTGCCAAGTGTTTAAAACGGAAGAGGCTGTTCCACTGTCCAGCTCCTCCACGACAGGGGTCATAATGCACTACCTGTATGGGACAAAAAGAGTAATAATGCACTACCTGCATGGGTCCAAACAGTTCATAATGCACTGCCTGCATGGGACAAACAGAGTCCTCATGCACTACCTGCATGGGACAAACAGAGTCATAATGAAACACAGGCTTGGGAGAAACAGGGGTCATAATGCACACTGCATGGGAGAAACATTTAGGAGATTGGGTTTATATATAATCAACCTTCTGCTGATTTATATTCTCTATTTGTTAGCCTTTCATTACAGTGAAATGTACAGGAATGTCTGACGTCTAATTCAGTCCAGAGTAACGCTAGACCGTCACAATAAGCAGACTAGTAGGAATGCAAGATAGCTAGAAGTTTAACAGAGCACTTTACATTTAATACAACAGGGAAATCTAAGTCAATAGTATGTAGACAACAATCAAAACAACTATGCATTCGATTTCCCAATTTTACCACATACACGAGTACCAACTACATGTTAGAAAAACATTGTGAAAAAAAAAACTACTCTTCTGTTGCATGAAGACATTGAGAGATTTTTTGGTGCAGCATTGGTTTAGTAGTCGTCCGTTGTACCTCTATTTCCCAGAGTGCTTTAGAGCTGGTGGCAGAGGTGGCCGACTGCCGTAGTGTGGTGCGGAGAAAGACGTGCTGCTTCTTCTTGTACTCGTCTCCAGTGAGAAACTTCTCCTGCTCGGCGTGGAACAGCCTCACCACGTCCCCCTGCGATCCACAGCCATGACTCGTTCAGATCATCATATATGAAATGCCCTTTTTCGGATTTGTGATTATCGAGCACTGGCAGATTAGAGCACACTTTATTGAGCGGAACCATAGTTGTGAAGATTTAGAAATGTAGAAATAGTTCAGAAAGACCTTCAGAAAGCACTGTGATAAATAATATTTACTGCACAATCACTAATACAAAATGATAATAAAAAAAATACAAATGACCAGCATTATGTCTCTGAATCCTATGGCTACTTTGCACTCTTTTAAGTTGTTGTCTTAGGTCGTGCAGCACTATAACTTTTTGTTCAGCTACTTATTTTGATTGTATGCTTTGATTGTTCTCAGCCTCACCAAGTCTCACTTAGCATAAAAGTGCTATATGACTCAATGTCAATAATATAATGATGTGGGGATACTGCAGGGGGAACTACGTACGTACCCCCTTCAGCACATCCTCTCTGTAGTCACTGAACTTCATGAACAAGGTAACCTTCCAGCTGGTGTTGCAGTTGACGGCATTCACCTAGGGGGCACGTGCAGAGATGGACAATGAAGAGAAGACCATGATTATTATGGGCTGGATCTGTGATTCTCAACTGGTGGGTTGCGACCCATAGTGGGTCACAAGGGCATTTTGTGTGGGTCGCAGACCATATGCCAAGCCTCAATTTAAATTTTTGTTTCAATGACTATTTCATGAACTTCGCCCGAACAGTACATGGAGGCATTGTTGATTAATGCAATATTGGTCAAATGATATATATATATTTTGACACATGTGGGTCCTGAGGCTAGACCAGTTGAGAACCAGTGGGCTAGATGATGGGCAAGATTTTCTCTTATGGCAATAAGACAAAATAAAATGGGTTATGAGTTATGCTGTGAAAATGAATCTTGATTGGGATTATGATAAATGATGACGAACACATGCCATTAACAATATAAAAACAATGAGGTTGTAATGACAGTGACAACGATTAGATACAAATACTTAAGTCTGATACCAAAGCATAGAGTGGTAATCTCGAAGATTTTCATGTACATAAATATGTTTTAGTCACTATCTATGGCCAAATGAGGTAACACAATGGTGATTGAGCCTATGGCCCACTGATGAAAGCCCTTGCATTTGCAGCATTATGAATGTTACCAACTGGGTGTCGGTGGCATCACCGATGAGCTCTATGGGAACAATTACTGCCTATCGCCAAAGAGAATGAAATGGAAATCTTTGAGGTTACGACTTTAAAATACCATAAGATTTTATATATGCATCCATTTTATTAGTATTATTTTTTAATATATTATGTATTTTTGATTTGTTTTTCAACCATGTCTATGTCTACAATGCTGATTCAAGTATCTTCTGTTCAAACCAGTGTCGATATTTGTTACAAAAAGTCAAAGGCCTACCTCCTTGTAGCCAGTGTTGTCTAGCAGCTCGATGTTGCTGGCATGGAGAGGTTGTCCTGCATTAACTGGCATCAAGACCACCTTGTCTCCAACCACCACCTGCGATCGAAGCATAGACCCTTTTACACCCATAAACAGACATTGGGCATCATTGCATTGGTGCAGAAAGACAGAAACACGACAGAAACGTCAACACTTAAAACAGTGTGCCCATGCAAGGAGATCTATCTACCTTATGCATACCACCAACAACAAACAAACAAAAAACGGCATTTTCAGTGCCTTGGTGTGAGGAGCTGTTGGGACACCCCAAAGTGTTCCAACAGGTCTATTCATACAATGTGAGTAAACGCAAAGCCAGGACCAGCCAGTGATGGTGCTACATCGCGGGCAACACGTTACTTCCTCGTTCTGTCCACAAATCTGAATTCTCTCGTCCAATTATATCGCATCCATGCAGCCACAAACAAGCATAGTGCAGCTTTTAATGTTGAGCCAATCCATTCCATCCTATAGTAAAAGTGTTGAAAAACGTTCCTAGAAGGAAATATAATTAAAAAAAGACTTCTCATTAAAGCCTAAACAACTGCATGCAATGAAAACCATGCTTTCAAATTCTATTGTCTATGTCTGAGCTTGAAAACACAAAAAACCACATGCACAAACAAGAGCAATACCTTCATTAAAAGGAAGCTAAAGCGAAAGAGAAGGACAAAAATCACAAATGTTAATAGGACAGGAAAAGCTAACCAATATTATTCTCTGATGTATGGATATACCTACACACTTTATTTCCATTGGTGGGGAAGGGTATAAAACATTGGTTCCGGATGAGAAGTGATTTCTTGTAGGACACTTTATGACTGCAAAGTATTTGATTTTATGGAGCTTGATCATGGGAAGACACACAGGCAGCATTTACCAAGCAGCTTCAGAGAGACAATGGGTGTACATGATTCTTATACGAAAAATTACACATCGTGGTCAGCAGACTCACAAGTCAGTCTCTAAATGCTTCCCTCAACTAGAGGCTGAGGACAATCTCCCAAGTTTATTTTCTAAAACTGGGTGGAAACTATTAAAGTGTTTAAAAAAGCAGAGCCAATCTAAAGTCTTTAGGGTGTTCATAATGGGACCGTGACATGCATAAGTCGTGTGTGCTTGTAAACACTGTTGTACCAACACGTCTTTGTTAGCCTGGGAACCAGACGAATCTCACAAGCTCATTTGCTCTGCAGATAAGGTCTGGCTCCCCTCCCACACGAAAAGATTTCTGCCCGGTACGAGATAGACCGACCAATCACAACTGTTTATCTAATATGAGGCGGGATGAATACGATGACGGTGCAGCGGAGCACAGTAGAGCCATTTTCAACAACAACAAAGATGGCTGCCGCTGATGTAGAACGGTCTGTTGATTCCGCTATCGAGACAGTATTAAACAAACTGGATGGTATATTTTCACTAAAAGAAGAGCAAACGACTGCACTTTTGCCTTTTGTTGAGAGGAAAGATGTTTTTTCGTCACACTGTGCTGAGTCACCCATTTCGTTGCTATAATTGATTGTAGGCCTATCCAATTTGCGTCCAGAGGCATTTTGCACCCGTTGGTGACGCCCCAGACTAATAGCAGTTTGCAATTTGTCTGGCGATGGCAGGCTATGTCTTTGTTGTCCTGGGTTCAAAATATGTCGCCAGAAATGCTTAGTCTTAGTTAATCTTGTTGACTGAGCACACATTCTATGAAAAATAATCAAATAATTGAATGTTGCTCGGGACAAACAAAAAAAGCTCTCTCCTTGTTACAAAGTGATTAGCTATTTCTCCAGTTTGTTTCATGACAGAAGAGAATGGGTGGACAGCATCAATTCCGGTAAGGCGTAATTTCCTGTAAAATGTAAGGGCCGTAGGTTTGTTAGTAGCGGCTTTTGCCGCCATTCAAACAACTAACTTGCATTTAGAAATCCCCAGACGTTTGGCAGGCGGCGAGATCTCAGACAGAAAGATTGGCATGGCGTCTGTATCAAACTTCTTGGCAACAGTGCCATTGCCAATGCGGACTAAATGCTAGAACACCTTTCAATTGGAGAGAGTTCCACGACAGTTTCCAACCGACCCGAAAAATACACTTCTTAAATTTTTTGTGCATTTGCTTCCCAGTGAAACACTGGTCTTAAGTGAGGGTTTCCCCGTTACCTACGTTGTCCCCCTCACTGCGGAGCTTCCAGAAGGGCTGGATGTAGAACCAGGAGCCCTCGTTCCCTGCAGGGTCCAGAGAGACCCGCATGGCGTTTTTCTCCAGCAGGGCCGGGAGACGCTTGTTCACCGTCAGGTACTTGTTGCTCTTGATGTGTAGCAGCTGAAAAACACCAGGGACTAGTTCACTTTAAATGGTCCAAGGTTTGTTGTTTTTTCCCAAGGTTTTATTTTTTTTATCCAAGAGATTTATTATGGCTTTGTAGAAAGGCCATGTTTTATCAGTGCTGTACACATAAACATCATATCATCAATTGCCTAACGGTTTGGTGCAACGATGGAACCGATAACACTTTTTTAATGACCGTACACATCAGAGTCTGACATTCTAAGCATCAGATGTCACCAACTACTGATCAGAATAGACACTGTTCATGTACAGTGTAGATTATCACTGTTCATTTGAGGTCATTCGATGAAAGATATTGACATACAAGGCTTTTTGTCAGCTTTTCTAGCTGACAAAAAGGTCTTGTATTGTATTATATGATATTGTATTATAATGACATACAAGTTAAATGTGTCAATACAGCCGATGAACAAACTATTTGTAAATAAAGATGATTTTCATTGGGAATATTCTTGGATTACTGCAACTCTATATATTAGAAAGTATACATTGTTTAAATGCAGATGTTTTTTTTGTTTTGTTTTTTGCAATGTGCAGCAGTACATCTGGGTGTCAACCACTGCTCAATCAATGGCTTGTAGGGACACAACCTTGGTCAACAAAATATAAAACAAAAAAAAGGAATAGAAGATAAGCCAAACTGACAACAGATGTGTTTTAGATAATAAATTAGATGTACCTGAACAACACTACTATATTTAACCACTTCCCCCAGGAGCTTCTTGTTCTCCGAATCGTTCTGCTTCTGCTCCAGTTCTGCTGCATGCTGAGTAATAGAACAAGAAACATCTTTCAAAAATAATATTTAAAGGACACCTTCTTATATTAGAGCTGTAAACTAGCCATCAACAACAACTAAGATACAATCATGTAGTGTGTTTAAAGAGAGGTGTGGCACCTGTAACTTCTTGAAAAGTTCTCCCTCTGTGTTGGTATTCCCTTGTTTCCCCTGTTTGGCCTTCCAGAACTGCTTCTGGGCTGAGTATCTATTCATGGGACATACCTTGAAGAGGCAGTCTGGGGAGATAAGGCAGTTTCTGTCATTCGCTGTATTAATGTTGAGTCCTCAGTGGGCCACAAAGTGCTTCACATGAAACAATCAAAGTGATGTAAATCATAAAAGAAGCAACAAAGATAATTGTGCTAACAGTAACAAGCAACCACCAATATTCTAGGAACATTAAAGTGAAAATACATGTAATAATAATAATTTCATGACCTTACAGGCCTAGTAAGACTAGAAGGTTATACAATCAAAGTGATGTAAATCATAAAAGAAAGCAACAAAGATAATTGTGTTAACAGTAACAAGCAACCACACATATTCTAGGAAAATTAAAGTGAAAATACATATAATAATAATTTCATGACCTTACAGGCCTAGTAAGACTAGAAGGTTATACACACATAAAAGGAACATCGCTTTGGTAGAACAACATAGGTCACCATTGGACACACACAAAAAAAAGGAGTGTGTATAAAATGGGTTGTTAATGGGGCTGCATATGCCAACACACACACAGTCACACACCTCTGAATTTTTTCGGTGGATTAGCCAAGTCTCCGGCCTCTGGTTGGACCACACAACGGTCATCAACAAGCCTGGAGAAAACAAAAACAATATTTAGAATATTTTACCTCCCATTCCAACATTGTATATGAATGGGATATGCAAGCAAACACTGTATATTTCTAGTTTAAAAGGCAAACGGTGTAACTGGGTAATTTCTCTTGAACATGAACAAATGTATCTGAAAGTGGAGACTAAGCTAGCTACCATCAAAACAATATTCTTTCAAATAAAAAGAATGAGAAAACTAAGCCCAGCGATGTACAAAACCAGACATCGTTCATAACATTGTCCACATCCCAAATAAATAAACGGCATTTTGAACTCAAGGCCTACTTTTGTTAGCTTTTGAAGGCCATAGGGGTGGAGGATATCAAAGCATTGATAATAAACTAAGAAGACACCCTGGAACAGGGGTCATCTTTCTATTTAGTTTTTGCTGCAGTCATCACTTTTGTTCAAAATGATTTCAAATTGTCTATATATAATAAACCCCATCCACCGCTCCACCAAACATGACTCCCTCAGCAATAAGTTGGCCCCAGGATTTCCCCGCCTTTTTCTCCATGCCCCAAATTATTTCTGAAACAAGAAAATACTAAAAAGGAAACCTGGGTTGATTGAGCGGTGGGTGGATTGGTTTGTATTCCTTAAACATTTAATCAATTTAAAACAAGTTCACTACAGTAGTGACGGCTGAAGTTGGGAACGTTTAGAGACAAAGTTCCGTAGTGGCTGTTCATGCTTAAATGTTAACGGCGACTGCTAATGCAGCTGTGAGCATTAGAAGGGTATAACCACAAACAGTGGGACGTAGTGCTGCGAGCACGGGAAGCCGGGCCTCGTCGTCACTACAGGAAAACGTGAGCTCCTGTGTGTAGATGATAACTACACACTGTCAGTCGACTTCTTGATAAGGTTTTCAACCACTCAGGCCTTTTTGGACTGTCCACCACAAGACCAGCAGCTATTACAAAAGACAGGGTATCAAGGTGCTTGGAACCAGAGAGAATTCACACGGCACACTTTTATGGTACACTTTGTACTAGCCATAGATGTGATTTAGTTATGTTAAAAAGTGAAGACGTAAACCCTTGTAATGTTCTGCACCAAGTGAAACCCTCGTGTTGACAGTTAGGAAGCAGTGGAGGCACATGTATCGTACAGGTTTATCATAGCTGTGTACAAGAGTATGCTTTGGACATGCCACCCGAAACCACAAACAAAAAAACATTACACCCAGTATTGAAGCACAGCAGTGAGACATGCATTTCTAGTCATTAAGCGAAGAACAAGAAAAAAAAACAACGAGGTGACGCATCACACAATTTCCCCAATTTATACACAGCTGGTAGGCATTCAGAATGCAGCGAGGGCCTCGCTTCAATGTGTGTCATGACAGCCGCTGAATCGCCACCACCCACTGGCTGCAAAACTTATCAAAATGAGCAACAATAGGATCCAATAGGAAGTACCACTGAGTGTGAAACTCCTAAACAGGAAGGCAAACAGGAAAGGCAGGTAGAAGTAATTTGAGCTCATAAATAATTAACCACACATTCTCACAGCTCAGGCCAGAGGAAGAAGAAAAAAGAAAAAAAAAGAAGAGAACTGACAAATGACGACCAGGGCTCCTCAAACAGGAATAGAGTTAAACATAAACTAACAGCAAGTCATGCCATGTCCGAACACAACACAAAGAGAAGAAAAGGCTAAATATAGATATGAGGCATTTGATAATGGATCAAAACCAATAAGACTGTGTTTGGCTTGACTTCCAGAACTTTCATGTTTGGAAGAATGTCAGGCTATTAGGGCTGTTCGATATTACGATATATATCGGGGGACGAGAGAGAAATGTCTATCAATAGATATTTACCGCTATCGTTCCTATCGCTATTTACTTTAGTCATTCTGACCCTGCTTTACATTCAGTACACCTGCTCGACGAACACAAAAATATATAATATAACCCTCAGTGAGTGAGGGTTAGGCTCAGTATAACCCCACGGTGTGGTGTGCATTTCATATACAACATCGCTCATTATAACACACAACGGTACTAAAAAAAAGTATCACAAAGTTGCCGTGGGTTGTAACACAGCCGCCTCCTTCCTGTAACGCTCTGCTTAAAACACTTTAATCGTATATAATGTTTGAATTCCAGGTGAAACCGTGGGTTCACATACACTTTAACAACGGACCTGTGGACGAGCCGAGTTACCCCAAGTACTTAATTTGTTTATTGGCTGCACTATTGAATACTTCTCAAACTTGAAACAGTGTTGTTCACGTTAATATTTATTTTTGTTTTACTACATGTTTAATATGTGTGAAAGTTCTGCTCAACGTCACTTCAAAATAAAGGAGAAAAGAGCAAGTGCCTTTCATCTCTATGTAGTTGACAGGAATTTATCAAAAAGTAGTCATGAGGCTTGTGGTTATTTTGGATAGATTTTTTTTCATTGATTTGACAGAACACATACTATATCGTGATATATATCGTTAACGAGATGTGAAATGACCCATATCTTGATAGAAGATTTTGTCCATATCGCACACTTGAATGCTGCTATGCATGTCCCTGCATGCTTCAACCTGTAGATGCCCTTCCAACTGTCCCAACGCTTTCTGTTTCTCATATAAGCCATTTCATTCCCCATGTGCATATCCACATAATAATATAAAATACAATGTTGAAACATTATAATATCTGCATATTAATGAACAGTTTTTCATAGCAACCCATCCGTTCCACATCCACATTGGCATATCCACATCACAATGCTAATACCATTTACGTTTCTACGTTATAATTTCTGCATATCCTGAATGTACATGTATAAGGAGCATGTATGTCACCTTACAAAAGCAAATCTGAAGTGTTCACAGGTCAAGATGTGCAGATTTAATATTATCCTAAGCAAACATGGGCATTGTGCAGTGTGTGTGCAGCCGAGGTTGCATTACACGGTGCTGATAGAAGCTTAGTTTAAGAAGGGTAGTATGTTGGCTTTAAGTGCTACATATTATCTCTGTTCTCTCCCTTGGTTGGTGAGCCCTTGCAGGCTGTACACACCAGGTACACCTGATAAATGCTCCTTTAAAGTTCTCTATATCAAACTACATCAGCTCACCAATGGATGATGATAAGATAAGAACACAACACATTAAAACTGCCCATATGCAGCAGAGGCCGGGGCCTAAGGTGCTATGCACTTAGCATTTTAAAATGTGTGTGGTCTCTGTGGTTTGAAAACATTGGCAACAGTCCTGTGTTGCAATCCTGTTGTATAAGGATTTTCCACAGAAAAAGGGCCGGGAGTTCATGTTACTACAAAACATGCCAACATATGCCAGCTGTAAAGCAGACCTACTATAATAGGCCTGTCTTGAATAGGGTTGAGCAGTTGGAATAAAAGCCAACAAGTTCTACAACTCTCTGTAGACCAGTGTGCACCAGGAACTGGTTCCACCTTGCACTGTCTGAGGCCACAGAACTGTTACGTTTTTAAGGTAGAACTGAAAAGATAGGTAACTTTTGCCGTGTCTGATTAACTTGGTTTAGTTAGTGAAAGATAAAAAAAAAAGGTATCACACACACCTCGTGTTTAAAGGCTGATTTAGCATTAAAAAAAATTGACTAAGAAATTGAATCTGCTAACTTTCTCTGAGTGACATCATATGATCGACAATAAAAAATAACACGTACATATTAACATCTACTGTTAGCATTCAGGAGACACGAGTGTTTGTAATTTTATAGTAAAAAGGGAAAAGTATTTTAATAGGCTGTTGATCATGAAATCACTCCTTTGGGACAGCATATGCACAATCTTCTCCATTTGAAAGACGCTGTGAAGAGTTGCGTTTTCTTTCCCCGCATTATTAAACACGACTTAACGTTACTGTACCAGGTGTAAATAATAAGGGACTCAAAACCAAAATGATTTGCATTCCTGCGACATTTGCATACAAGTGTAAGGTTGGCTGCATAGCATTTCCTAACAGTAAGGTCTTGGCAGGGCCTTGCCAGAATCGCTTTGAGCAGTTTACCCTTGCCCAAACTACGACAGGCAACTATATACCCGATATTATAGCCAAATGAAATCGTCCAACGAAGAAAGCAGGCACGATGAAGCGCAGCACAATTATTGACCTTAATGTCACTGAAGCAGCTGAAATGAAAGGACATACCCCAAAGTACTGATGAAGCCATTGACCGAGCCTTCCGCATACAGAGACACAATGTCTCCAATGTGAAGAAAACTGGACCTGTGTTCTGACATTTCGAAGTTTATTTATGCCTTTCCATTTAAATTGGCAGTCCTGATTTTGGTGAAGCAGCCCACGCGTTACAATGTATCCAGTTTGGCAATCCTCCTTTTAAAACGTATACCAACTGTAAAAATCCCATGCATACATCGAAAAACAACACGTCCTTTTCATGGACGTTGGTGTGTAGAAGTTCTTTTTGGACTTATTCTACTTCTCCACTTCTTCCTGTATGTCACCGTGCCCCTCTTCGCGTATGAACTAGTGGGAGGAGACTTGTTCTGTCAGGCTTGCGAGCAAATTCCGTTCATGACATAGTTAAGACCAAACCAGTCAATGTCATGCGTTTTTATTAAATCCTGCATTATACTCTCTCTTCTGACTTTAACGGGGGCTGGGTGCTCTCTATGAGTGTGCGTGTGCGTGCGTGACACGGTTGTTGCGGATGATCCGGAGAAGTGCATGGCAGGATGTAGGATCAACTGAATTGGTCTAATACCCAAATATGGAAAACACACGATCTTCTTCAGTCAAACTGTGATACAACAGCGACACCATTTCAAAATGCTAAAGATCACGACAACTCCCGATTCTTGAGCATTTTAAATGCGGTGGCAAAAGAGTGGCAATGTGAATTTAAGGATGGTGTGATAGTTGCATAGTTTTTAGTTGGAGAATATGTTATAGCTATAATAATTATAACTTCAAGACATTATAAAATAATTATTCTACACGTTTTTCTACCACACTACACCACCTTGTTTCATAGGTCTTCAACGTTTGGTCTGAGTCTGACCTGTTCTGTTAAGGCCATATCGCTGTATGCTGTGGGTCCTTATAATGGAGAAGAGTGCCCTAAAATGTATGGGGTTCGCTTCTAAAAAAATATTGGTATATGCAGCTTCAGTAGGAAGTCTTCTGAACAAAACATATTTGTGTTAGATAAATAGAGCTACAGTATAGTTTTTTTATTTGCTCATGAATGGAATACTTATTGTATATCATACAATAATATATTCCTATGCTATTAATAACTTAAAGTTTAATTAAACACCAAAATAATCATGAGCAGCACAAGCAATGAGAGGTGGTGACGAGGAGAGGCGGTCAACGGCCCTGCCCCACCAGACGCGTGGTCTCGCGATTGGTAACGCCGGTATTGGACGCGACACCGCGTGGGATAAGCGACACTTGCGTCACGTTTAAGGGGCGGGACAAAAGTTGAATTACAGTTACCTTTATGTAAATGAGCACGTAGTGCGGCGCTCGTTCGGCCATGAGATTGGACAATCGACTTTCACTAAGAACTGGCGGACCATACGGAATCGTGTTGAATAAAATGTTCTGGTTTTAAGCACTTGCATCGACAACGTGGTAAATTCCCCCAAGCAGCAACTAGAATGGTTCCAGGGCGATGCCTGGAACCACCTAAAGTCTGCACTCAAGTTCTTGGCCTCGCGGTGCTCAGCATACCCTGTTAGTCTTTTGGATGCATATTGTTCAAATGTCAATAATGTCAGTCCCTTGCGCAGTAAAGAACCTATGATCTGTCTCATTATACTTACTTGTGTTTTTTCTCTATGTTCACATTGCATGTGATATAACTATTTTTTTAAATTCATGTCCTGGGAATTGAATACAACTGATAATAGTTATCAGGCAAGATCGCCCCGCACCCAGGGGGGGGGGGGGGGGGGGGGGGGGGGGGGGGCAGTGTACCTTTAAAGTAAACAGGAGCCGTTGCCAATCACGAGACCATGCGTCTGGTGTGGGCGGATGGGTAGCAGCAGTGTGCAGCATGAACGACATCCAGAACGACGAGGAGGGTTGAAATAGTTTTTAGTTTATGCAAAGTAACTTAACTTTAGTTAGTAATTTAACTTTGATTCCAATTATGTTGCCATGCATACAGTAGCCGAAATACAATTGTTTGGAGATATGATTTGCTTACTGTGAAGAAGCCTCATCTGGCCTGAGTCAGACTGATTGGAGTCCAGGCTTAGGGCCACCTAGGTAACTTTTACTGGGGTCCTCCAGAACAAGGATGCAAGGTGGTGATGTTGCAAAACGGTTTATTGTTGTCACGCTGTCCACTTCTGCCACCTAGCGGGTACCGGTATCCATCACCCTACGTTCTTCATTCATCTCCTCCTGTTTACACACCGGCTGGCAATCATCATCAGCACGCTCTACATCAGCCCCGGATCTTCAAGCAGTCTGCGCTAGTTTGTTGTTAACACTTCTCTACCTGCCCGACCACCCGCTCTGTTGCCGAACCCTTGCCTGCCCGACTACCGCTCCGTTGCTGAACCCTCGTCTGCCTGACTACCCGCCCGTTGCCGAACCTTCGCCTACCTGATTACCCGTCCGTTACCTAACCCTTACCTGTCTGACTACCCACCTGTTGCCGAACCCTCCGCTTGTCAGATTTCCCGCCTGCATTAAACACCTTGCTTACCACACCGTCGTGTCCGTGTCTCTGTGTCTAGCATTTGGGTCCTCTCCTGGGTTGTGTTCCAAGCCCTGGTCAACGATGTCCTCCGTGATATGCTCAACCATACAGTTTTCGTTTATTGGATGACATCCTGATCTTCTCCAAGTCGTTGGTGAAGCATAAGCTGCATGTGCGGCAGGTTCTCCAACGCCTTCTGGAGAACAAACTGTATGTCAAAGCGGAGAAGTGCAAGTTCCATGTCCCGTCCATCTCCTTTCTGGGGTACCCATGCGCCTTTTTCTCCCATAGGCTTACCCCTCCTGAGTGGAACTATGACGTGGGCAATCGTGAGCTACTGGCGCTGAAATTGGCACTGGAGGAGTGGCGCCACTGGCTGGAGGGCGCGGAACAGCCTTTTATCGTTTGGACGGACCACCGAAACTTGTCGTACATCCAGTCCGCCAAGAGGCTAAACTCCCTGCAGGCCAGATGGGCCTTGTTTTTCGGTCGCTTCAATTTTACCTTGACCTTCCGACCTGGCTCCCGGAACGTTAAGCCGGATGCCTTGTCCCGCTTACACTCACCCGAGGACCCTTGCACGGACCCCGAACCCATCCTGCCGTCCGCCTGCCTCGTCGCTGCGCTTACCTGGGAGGTCGAGTCTGCCGTACTCCAGGCGCAGGGACAACAACCAGACCCTGGCACCGGTCCTCCCAACTGCTTGTTTGTCCCGGACGCGGTGCGGTCTAGGGTGCTTACTTTGGGCCCACTCTACAAGACTCACTTGTCACCCAGGCATAACCCGCACCCTGGACTTCATCCGTCGACCGTTCTGGTGGCCCACCATGGATGTGGACGTCCGCTCATTTGTCATTGCATGTCCCACCTGTGCACAGAGCAAATCCTTGACCCGGCCCCTGCCTATCCCCAGTCGCCCTTGGTCTCACATCGCCTTGGACTTCGTCACCGGGCTCCCCCCGTCCGAGGGGAACACAACCATCCTGACGATCATTGACCGATTCTCCAAGACCGCCCACTTGCTGGCTCTGCCCAAACTTCCCTCGGCTAAGGGGACAGCAGACCTTCTGGTGCTCCACGTGTTCCGCCTGCATGGCATCCCTGCAGACATCGTCTCGGACCGGGGACCTCAGTTCATCTCCCAGGTCTGGCGAGCATTCTGTATGGCCCTGGGAGCCACGGTCAGTCTCTCTTCCGGCTACCACCTGCAGACCAATGGACAGTCGGAGAGGGCAAATCAGGAGATGGAGGCCGCGCTCCGTTGCGTCACCAACGCCAACCCATCCTCTTGGAGTTCCCAACTCCCCTGGGTCGAGTAGGCCCATAATTCCTTCATCAATGCGTCCACTGGTTTGTCCCCCTTCATGTGCTTGTTGGGGTACAAGCCGCCGTTGTTCCCCTCCTTGGAAGAAGAGGTCGCCTACATGAGGCCCACATGCGCCGGTGCCTGCGCACCTGGAAACGTGTGCACGCTGCCCTGCTGCATGCGTCTACACGCTCCCAGCACCAAGCGAACAAGTGCCGTCAACCGGTACACACCGTCGTGTCCATGTCTCTGTGTCGAGCATTTGGGTCCTCTCGACCTGTTCTCCATAACAATTGTAGAGTTTGATTGACAATGATATACAGTATGAGATGGTGATCCATGCTGCCATGTAGGAGAGCTGACCTGTGCGCAGTCAATCCACAACAGGTGCGCAGCCTCACCCAGCCCCAGAGTCCAATTAGTCTGACTCGGGCTAGGTGAGGCTGCTTAAAGAAGCCATCAACCACACATACTCCAAACAGGGAGTCAGGTGTCAGAGAGCTTCTACGACAAACTTTATAGTGGGCACAACCACTGGTGTCAGCGCTTCTTTAACTAACCTTGCAATGGAAATAATAAGAGTTTGTAACTTTTGTAACCAGATATTCAGAATGATTAAAGTAGCAGGGAACAATTTACTTTTGTGTGTGAGAGAGAGAAGTTTTGAGCGTCAAACACTTAATTTCCTGCATTCTAGTGAATTCATTTGTGCCTTTTCTGTATCAATTTATGGTGGAAATGTATTTATGTAAAGCGAAACACAAACACCTATTGGTTCCTACACTATGACACAGCCAATTCCACCACCAATCATTGTGTGCATACACTCACACATAGCTTTATGTCTGAGATTTTTTTAATTTAGAAAATAACACACAAAATAAATACAGTATTAAAGAAACAAGTGGTGTCGGCAACCCTGAAAATGGAGCCTATTTAATAGACGATGTATGTAGTTAAATTGTTGTGGGCTTTATTGTAATATTTCGGATTAATAGTATTACAATAGTATATATAGTTAGATAGATAGATAGATAGATAGATAGATAGATAGATAGATAGATAGATAGATAGATAGATAGATAGATAGATAGATAGATAGATGGATAGATAGATATTTTTTCTTTTTTTCTTTATTATTATTTTCATCCATAGGCGTCTTTATGGATGACGGTGCCCCTAGCATTCGCATATACCGCCTATGCCACGGTCCAGGCTTGGCCATGGCCAAGAAAGAGAGGCATAGTATGATGTTTGTGAACCTTGCATCAAGATAATGACAGCCCAGACTATAAGGATAATCCAATCTTGATGTTATCATCTGAACTGTTCATCATCTGATTCTCAATTTTATGTTGTATTTATATAATTGTGTAAAGTAAGGATGATGATTTGTGGCAAACCAAACTAACAAACCATTGAGTACTTACCAACAGTGAATTGAAGTTAAGGTCAATATTAAAAAAGAGCCACCAGAGGGCGGGATATCTCAAGAGGCTGAGTAGTCTGTTCCTGCAACACCAAAGGCTGCAGTTTCAGGACCCTAGTTTCCGTGACACTGCCTTCGGGACGCGAGATTATTTTTCCTTGGATGGCGAATGAATCTCATTAGTATCTCAATAATAATTCATGAAAACGTGATGAAGCACAACAGGTAGCCAACCTAAATACCTAAACTAAACTTTATCTAACAATACCAAAACTAACCGTTACCAAAACCCAAAACGTAAACATCTCCAACCCTATTCCTTAATTGAACCATATCAACCTAAACTTAACCAGCTCTAACATATGAACTAAACATAACCATATAATCAGCTGAAATTAGCAATTAATTAATGGGGCATTCAGGGAAGCAGATGATCTACATTTTACTGACCCGCAGAACAAGGCTATTTTTTATTAACCAAATCATTACATTTCCCAGCTGTGCAGGACAGGTGAGTCAAAAGACCCACCTTGATTGTGGTTTAAGCAAAAGCTAAATGATTCAATACTTTATCATTACACTATACAGGACTACATATTGTTCAATAGACTTGTATGACTCCATATCTCCTCCATTTCTGATGCTGGCGCGCGCGTTGGAGTGCGTGTGCACGTGAGAAGTAGAGAGCGACTTTCGGTTTGGAGTGTCAGTCGCTCCGCGGTAACAACATTATTCAATGCACGACCAGTATACCGTTGGAACCAGTGGCACCTGTTTTTGGCCATGAAGACTTTGTACTTCGTATGTGTTGGAGGTCCACTACCTCTGATGTTCGTCTAAAGCGATAGCAGTTGTGCACTGCAAGGAGCGGTGTAATGCTTCTGTCTCGACTTGCGCTTGTCGAACACTTTTCCCCCCAGACTCCGCAACGGTCACATTTTCCTGCAGCAATCCCCGAGCCAGGGAGTCAGAGGAAGATCCGTGGTCGGACGTGAAGGAGGCTGAAATACCTGTAAGTGAACGCATAGCTCAACGTTTTTGATTTTCGTGAACAAGTTGTAAACATGAATGGCATTTTTAACTTGCCACGTCGTTACGTATTTTCCCCGGGTTACAATTGTGCTGTTTTCACCTTTGGCTATCTCTACGACATGCGAACCATGGCTCGATGCAAAGGTTCACGTTGCAACACAAGTACCCTCATTTTGTTTTAGGGACGACTTGACAGTTAAATCGCTTACTAGGCTATTTAAGATGGCTAATGCAGACCTATGTCTTGCCGAAAATATATACAACACAGGCTCCGACTCATGATTCGAGGGTCAGGTATATTTGACGCCGATAGTTTATTTCCCACATCCATCCGTCAATCTTTAATTGAATGACAATATAAGGTAAGCCACTAAGAAATAGACTACATTTCGATTTTCTTATCATTTACAATACGGTGTCTAACTTGCACACCCTCATCCCCATAGGCTACTTTTTAATGTAAGCCATGGCTTGACACAGCTACTTTGTTCTATTGCTGTAATTCACGAGGTGGGCTAAACCCCGATAAAATCTTTCGAAGATTAAGACCTGTGAGAAAAAACATTAGACCTACTTCCCCTCTTGAGACATGCTATTGATAAATGCTTTCTCTCTTCCCCCCCCCCCCCCCCCCTCCCCCCAACCCCAAGATGCAAGGGCTGTATGGTGGTGACACTGTGGAATGCTATAGGGATTACCATCTGACATTGAAATCAGCCAAGCGAAAGAATCAGTATCTGACGAAAGACCACACTTCCTCTACAGTATTGGCCACTGTACAATGACTTTAGTGTCAATATGTCCACCCTAAACCAAGTTGTTCTTATCGATAAGGACCACAATGTGGAAAATAACTTGGCGTGGAGTTGCATCGAGTGGCTAGAAACCGAGGTGCCAAACGCAGGTGTAGCGAATGCTCAGACGCAGACGGAGCAGGTGTCGACTTCAGAGGCGGAGTCTCAGACCAACAACCCGGTCATCATGCACATTGACCTGGCACGGACACACTCCAAGTTGAGGCACGTATCCCTGATTGAGGCTGACGGCTTAGGAGGGCCCTTGTTCCAATTTGACCGGCAGGCTCTGGGTCGGATCTCCACCTCTCCCACCCTGAGGAGAATGCGCAGCACCCGGCGGTCCCAAACGGACATCCGCGACCCCGTCCGAATGGAGAGCACGCAAGAGGAGCCTGGTGCGGACCAGAGAGAAACACCACCCGCTGTCAGCCCTGTGTCTCCTGTGCACAGGCACATAATGTCGCCTCTGGCCCCAAGTCCCCTCTGTGACGGGGCGATCCAACTTGATAATGGCACCAGGTCATGGCCCAATTCATCCACCGGCAGACAGAGGACCCGGTCCCAGAGATCAAAGACCTTTGACAATGGCATCTCTTGCACGAGGGAAGAATCTCCAATTGGTGCCCATCCAATTGATTTTGAATTTCCCAGTTGTGAAGGACAGGTGAGTACTAATGACTACTTGAATGTGGTTATCCACCTGGTTAAATTGCAGAATATATATAATTTTTACTTCATTGTAAGCTAAAGGATCAAGGCAAGGCAATCAAACTTTAGACTAGAATATGCTCTCTTTATGTTTATAACTCCTGTGCCCCTTTTGTCAAATATGGCATGTGTTTGGCATGTCTAGATTAGAGAAGAATCAGGCAAAATGTGACTTGGTTCTCAAATATGAAAACCAAGCCAACCTCACATCCCGATTCCATCGGGTGAATAAGGGGATTTTTTTTATTGGAGGTGAATAAAGGAAGTGAACTCTATAATAGTCCAGTGCTGTCGGTGTGCGAGTGTGTGCTACAATGTGCGCTATTTGACAGCAAATGAATCAGCAGTTACGTGCACTGACAGCTCTGACCCCCCCGAACCCCCCCCCCCCCCCCCCCCCCCCCCCCCCCCCCCCGTTCCTCAGCGCCCAAGAGAGCCCTGGGAAGTGTCCTCCCGGGGGCCCCCCATTCACCGCAGTCAGCAGTCACCTAATAATGGAGGGGTCAGTGAGCGATGGAGGAAGATAATGGGGGCTTGGCCCTATTCATGGGCCCCCGAGGCCCTCAATTGACCACATTCCCATTGAGTCCTCCTGAAAATTCCCTCAGATCTCCCGGGCTCTGGAGTCACAAGGGACCCCCCCCCCCCACTGTGATTCCAGTCTGATTGTTCCAGACTAGTGATCTAGTGGTGGTGTTTAGGGTGGGGGTCTTACAGATACTGATTTAAGTGTACATATGCAACGACATGTAATTCCTTACTGCCGTGTAACGGAGGGTTCAATCACCAGCCTCCACAGCTTGGTTTGTGGCGCTGAGGAACCTGTTTCATATATATCTTGATGCCTCCTGCTTTATCTACTTTTATTGTGCATCCTGTTTATACCATACATAATCATGCTCAAAGTCCTTATTTTGTTCAATGACTAACATTGTTTTCTTTGTTTGTTTTACAGGAGAATGAGCAGGATCACACCAGGTGGGTAAGCAGGGTTATTTAGTTTTTACTATGTGGCATGTCTGTGCACACTTCCACATTATGACCAAACCTATTTGCATATCAGGAGTCCAGTTGTAAAGTTTGAGTGCAGCTGATAAAGTTCTGAGCTAGACTATGGCCCTCTAGAACAATCATCTCGCTGTGTGTTGTGCTCCTATGCATTGGCGGGTGGACTGGCAACCGGCTGGCAAAAATCGGAAGGTTGCTAGTTCGAGCCCCGACTTCAACCCTAACTATGTCGAGGTGTCCTTGAGCAAGACACTTAACCCCAACCGCTCCCCGGGCACTGTGATTGGCTGCCCACTGCTCCCTTGAGGGATGGGTTAAATGCAAAGGAAATTTTTCACTATATATATGTATGTGTATGTGACAATAAAAGTACCTTTATCTTTATCTTATTGTGTTGCGGAGTTGCAACACTTAAAAAAATGCAACCAAATTCCCCCCAACATGCAAATTCAAATACTGTCATTTTAGTGCAGGTCCCGAAGATTGGAAGCTAAAACTGAAAATGGTGTGTGTGTGTGTGTGTGTGTGTGTGTGTGTGTGTGTGTGTGTGTGTGTGTGTGTGTGTGTGTGTGTTTGTGTTTGTGTGTGTGTGTGTGGAGACCTCATCTCAGCAAGCCCCCCCCCCCCCATTCATTGTATTGGCTTCTTTGTTAATAACGGGTACATAAGCTTGCATGGATCAGTTATGAAAATCCCATGGTTATGGATGGACAAGACAAACCTCATTAGGGCCAGTATCCCCACCCCCTAAATACTGGATAATTAGGCAGCTATTGTCCCCCTAGCTACAACTCTATTATGGTGAACTGGCCCTATGAAGCTATTGGTTGGGATAGTTTTTGCCCATCATTATTTCTCATGTTGTGAGGGAACAAAGCAACATATACACACGCACAGGGGGGGAGGAGATAGAGGAGGTGAGTGGGAGAGAAAGGAAGCGAGGGTGGAGAACATGGTGTCGGTGAGAAAGAGAGGGGTAAGGATTCTGCTGTGCAGGCAGCCACTGACCTGGTTAGCGGGCATATCTTTAAAAGCATTAGCTTGCCCTTTGTCCCTCTATGGGTTTAGGCACTGCTAGTCTCACAAACTTTAGATTAAAATAATACAGGCTCAAACATACTTTTTCATTTTTTTCATTGACATTGTTATAAAACATCTAAAATAGATTTCCAATTCATAATGCTAACGTAAATCGCAGCTGAGTTCGCCGTGGCCCACTTTAGCTTAGCCAGACTTGCATCCTAGAACACTCAATGGCGGTATTTGGTGCTGGATTTTGAACTGTACCCCTCGCTAGATGTAGTTGTAGCCATTACTTTGGTGAACATTTTGTTATGCAGCTATCGCTAAGGCTAGCAAGTTTATGCTCAAAGAGAAAAAGGGTCGTCCCTGAATCGCTGCCTGACTGGTCCGGGACTGCATGTCCAAACCTAGATCCATTGGCCACACCTGGGCTCCCCGCTGCCAGAACTGACCAAATCAGCCAGATTAACAATGACTACCAGGCCGTTTCCTCTTCGACGAATCCTTACACAAAGTGTGTAAGGCCGTAGTTTATCTTTAATATCTAAAGCCTGAAGGCAGACGAGGCCAAGGAAACAGGAAATAAGGCCTTACTCTGCCCTTTGCAGTTTTTGGTCTCCGGCCCAGGCTCTGTGCCGTCTCCCTCCAGAAGTTGTGCTATAACATAGTAGGACTGCTAGATCCCAGACAAAGCATTGCCAACTTTGGCTACTTTTAAGTTTGTTACCCTTCTATATCCCACTATGCATGTATCCAAGGAATGGCTGTCCAAGATAGATCATTGTATAAGATGTTCCGTCATATTATTCCAATAACATAGACTGATTAGAACTAGTTAGCCCTGACATGTCACATCCAATTAGACAAATAGGGTGATCCTTTAATCACAGTGAAACACACCTCAAATATCTCCACAAATATGTCAACATGAGCCACAACATAATGCACATGGTATTTCAGCTATGTAAATTAAGACAGCTAAATTCTGATAGTCTTTCTGTTGCAAAGGAATCCCTTAATGTTATATTCATCCCAACTTCACATGGTATTATCTTCAGATGCATGCAGAAAATATGCCATAGACTCATGTTTACTTACTTAACAAACCGTTGCTAAGATAACAATCGGGCAACAGAGTGATAATGAGCTCTTGTGATTGACACAAACACACGCACACGCACACGCACAACACTGATGTGGTCTTGTGTTCCCAGGCTCCAGGAGCGGAGGCGGAGTTCAGTAGTTGTCAGCATACCTGGTCTTGACGTGTCCCCTGGCGACCTGTTTGTTTCTAACGGAGCCGCAGATATGCTAAATCGTTCCAGCTTCTCCGGTAACACTGCAACCAATGATGGACATGTGTCTTATGTTGCCGTTTCATGTTGGGTTTGAAACATGAAATGGAGACTTGTGTTTGTACTACTGAGTGCATGTTTACTTCCGGGGAATTTCCCTTTCAAACGCAGAAAAATAAACAACAAAGTTTCTGGATAGTTTTTATTCCCCCCTTTTCAGCTTTCATTTAGATTTCTGAACAAAATCTGAGCACATTGTATTCACCTCCACTTGGGATTTTGTTTATGAAATGGTGCTTAGCTTGCTTTTAAGTAATTCAATATGTTCCCTGACAGATTTGGCCATCGTCTGTACTTCTTGGTATTATACATTTTATTTATTCTGTTTTTTATTTCTTTATTTCACAGACGCAAAGAAGTCAAAGTGGCCTTTCTTAAGGCGCAGCACGGTAAATGTGGTTGATAGTTTGTTTATGAGGGTGCATAAGGCCACGTTCAGCAGCCTGTAGATTTCGAAATGCGGTGTTTACAGAGTACTCTGTTTTTGTGGGGCTCCACATTGTTCCCTGACCCATTTACCAAAGCAGATTAATTGTCCTCTTTTTCTCTCTGTTGGCCCTCATGTTGTCAATTAGTATTTTTCCATGCTGCCTATTTGATGGCGGGAACAACAATTGAAAGAGGAAAACACATTTACTTATCCAACGAATACTTGGAAGGGCTCCCCTGACATTAACTGTGATGAGTGATGTCCTTTGCTTGCCCGTGCAGACCAAAGGGAAGATATCCATGAGCACAGTCTCCAATATAGAGATGCACCTTTCCAAAGCACACATTCAAGACTGGAGAAACACAGAATTTCAGAAATATAAGGTGAGAAATGAACACGAAAGAAAGGTTATATTAATGACTCACGAGGACATAGGCCTTCAGATAACACACATGAGTAATTGGTTACATTGATACAATTTTGACATAATACATTTTTACCTAATAAAGTGAAACATTGGTAGAGTTAACAAAGTTGTCATGCCACACTTATGTCAATGGGAGCCATTGAGGACCTTAAGGGTCTAACAGTTCACGCCCACGTATCCATCTGTGTGTTGCTCTGCAGAGTTGCTGCCTCGCGGAATTCCTGCAGGACCAGTCTCCCCAGCTGAAGACTCCCCCAGACCCCCAAGGCTACAAAAGACAAGAGGCACTCTGGGAACTTTTCACCAGCGAGTCTGTTTACTTCCTGGATCAGCTCATGGTTCTAAAGGAGGTGGGGGAGCTCGTGTGTGTGTGTGTGTGTGTGTGTGTGTACCCATGAAACAAAGTCGCCACACAGCCTCAAATGCAACCAAACACCCGGTGCTTTGTGTGGCTCAGCCTGCCTTTTGAATTGTTGGAAAAAATATAAAGAAATGGCTACACCCAAAAGCCTTTGCTGTATTCTGCAGCTTATTTGCCTTTTCTATATTAGTAGAGGTGGTAAAATCCTTCTTTATTGGGTCTGACTTCAGGTGTTTCTGGCTACAATGGAGAACCTGCAGGCCAGACACTGTCTGAGTGATCTGGACTCTTGGAGGCTGTTTGCCAACCTCAACGAGCTGTGTCTGGTGAGTCAGGATCCACACACATCTTTAATTCACACACACACACACACACACACACACACACACACACACACACACACACACACACACACACACACACACACACACACACACACACACACACCGATACATCCATACATGTAGACAACTTTAATGACATAATTATCCCATGCCTGAAACGATCCTTGCTTGTGGCAGATGTAGAACAATGACAAATTATTATAATGATGTGTGTGACTAGTCTGCATATATGACGCCATACTTTTGAATGATCCAGGCTTAGTTCTATTTTGGTCTTCCTCAAAGTAAAGAGAGGAGACAAACTATTAAAAAAAGAGTCTAAAGGAATGAATGAGCTTTGCTTATGAAGATGAGTTGAGAAAAGTGAAAGTGCTGACCCACTGCTACATTTGATATGAGCTATGAAGATAATGCTTTAGTGATCCCAGAAGGAAAGTTAGGAGGTAGAGGAAATAGGATGGGTCAGCTGACTTTTATTTTATCACGTCTTCTGTAATCTTGGTGGGTCATTTCATAGCCATCAAGCTGAATGTTATGCTATTTAAAACTTCCCACATCACTGCTGAATACTTGAAATACTGAATAATGCTAATTAAAATCATGGGGTTAAGCAAATGAATGATGCTGGTGATCTACTGGAGCACCTCTTACTCATGATGGTGATTTTACTGGCGTTACTATGGTTTCTCTATTATCCATGTTGACGGTGAGTTGGCCTGTTTGCAGGTGAGCTTTGGCTTTCTCAAGAACCTTCTGCGTGTCATCAAGGACACGTGGGAAATCCCTTTGGAGGGGGGCGGGGCCTCTCTGCCGGGCCTGCTGAGTAAGGTGGGTGTCAAGTGACACGTGAACACGCACCACGCAACCACCACCCTGACAGAATTACACAACAAGATACGCAACTGTGGAGTGATTTTGATACAAAAGGCCTAACCAAATGATTTCTGTGTTTTAAGGTGAAAACATGCAGGTACATGATCAGACCAAACTGTCGTTGTACAAGCTAGCCTACGCATACATAAAGTATTGGAGGAATTGAAGGGGGCTAAAAACTGACCTACTCAACTAAACAACTGCTAGAGTGTATAGCATTAAACACATTTCCAGCATAGCATTAACATTAAATCATTGGCCATGGCCATGCAGATTCCATCCTAACACATATTCACGGAGACGCCATTAAACTACCAATTACCCGTCCATGACTTCATCACACTCTGTACTGCTCCTCCTGGAGGGATTGTGCATGATGTAGTTTGATGACAGGGCATTAACCCGATGACTCAGAGTGCAAAGTAACTCATCTGTCTGCCTGTCTGTCTGTCTCTGTGTCTGCAGGCCTTCCAGGAGAGAGTATGCCACTGTCTGCAGAAGTACTGCCTCAACTACTCGGCCGCACTGCTTTATCTGGACTGCCTGAAAGCCAGGGAGGACTTTGGCTGTTATCTGAAGGTACAGGAGAGACAGCATGACCTGACTATGTGTCTGTCAATCAGGGTACTGGTGGTGTTGGTGCTGTTTACCTTGACAACCAGACCAGGTGGCACGCACAGGGCAAAGTGTGCTTGCTTGTGAGCCGGGTACAAAATGAACACCTGCCACCCACCAATGGTGGATCAATTTGAAAGATTTGGCAGGGTAAAAACATTCAGGGTTACAAAATAAAATGATTGCTTGGCCAGTACATTCTTTGATACTGGCAGGTAAAAAGACGAACGTTAACTGAGAAAGAAAGATAGCTTGCGTGAGAGAGGGGACAGAACGAACAAACACACGGTGATGGTGCCTAAACAACCGTGACCCGTGTGGTGAGTCACCAGGACTCACCACACATTGGAACGTGACAGTTTTCTGTCAACACGATCCCTTACTACTGTCTCCTAACACACTTCCTCTTTCACCTCCTCTTAATTGTAATGCGGAAACAAGTACAATAGAAATGTGTGCGTGCGTGTGTGTTCAAAGAATTAATGAGCGGAACCAACAAAGGAAATGGGGAAATGGGTGCGTGGGTGAGTAACGGCATGGGACGTGTGCGTCTCCTCTCTAGTGGTGTGAGAGGAAGGAGCAGTGTCGCAGGCTGCAGCTACGGGACCTGCTGGTGGCGCCGCTGCAGCGGCTGACCCGCTACCCTCTGCTGCTGCGCAACATCGCCAAGCGGAGCCAGGTGCAGGACGAAGCGGCCGCCCTGCAGGCCGTGGCCGAGCAGGTGGACACCTCCATATGTGAGCAGACCCCACCCCAAGCACGACGCATTGGCCCAGTCATTATGGCCGGGTTTCAGGATGAGCTCACTTTACTTGCATAACACCACACTGCTTATGAACTTTGCAGTACAGCGGGGAGATCAACTATACTTTGATAGCCAGACTATCATTTGGCAATGTTTTTCTTTTTATCTACTCTTTCAGATACAGAGAAGGAGTTTTTTCTATTGTTATTATTGCCAAGAAGGCATTCATTTGGGCACTATAACTGTACAACTTTAACAGATAGCACAGACAATATCTCATATGACACTATTGTTATTATATAGATTTATTGCCCAGCTGTATTTTGCAGTTCTAAGCATGAATGAGCCCGACCAAGAACCTGTGTTGTAAAATGTCCCTTCTATTCTGTCCATCATTTGGTCAGTCGGTTCATAGAGTTGGTTTGCCACTGGTCATAGTCTATGTTGCACACTTGAGTTTCAAGATTTAAAGTGTGTGGGTGTGGGTGTGGGTGGGTGTAACCTTCCTGTTACCCATAAAATGTTGTCATAGGTAACGCTTACTGTAGCGGTCAGTTTAAGAGTAGCTTAGGGCTCCAGAGGAGGCGGAGTGCTGTCAAAACAGTTCGATTTTGCTATCAATCATATCACAATATCATTATGTATTGAGTCAATGCCGAGTGCCCTGTTCTAAGCATGTATGACAACTCCATCATGAAAAATTCACAACCAGGAACATGTGACAAATGTCCCTTATATGCTGTCCATAGTAGATCAGTAGGTAGGTATGCCAATGGTGATGGCCAACTACTATTGACTGGTATTGACTGTTACACAATCGGACTGGTTATTGGCAAGAATTTGGCAATCTGTTGTATAATTTGGATTTCATCAAAAGGTTTGATTTATTGGGCTAAACAATACACAATAAAAATAAACTATAAAATATTACTTTAATACAGCTCAGTGCATTTTTGAACCTGAGAAAGTAAAAATCCTTATAACCATAAATAATAATACATACAAATATATATAATTTGAGACTTGTCTGAGAATGGTAATTCTCAGATCCATCTTTTTTATATATACCTACACAAACTGGTTGTTTTACCGCTTTAGTTTACTCTAAACTAGCCCCATTTTGACAGGCAGAATCTGTACAAACCACACCTCTGAGAGTTCCATTCAGCCTATTGTGGATCCTCCCTCACAGTCACACACTCTGATCTAACGTGAGCACTTAACAGCTGCTTCGTTAAGAAATCAGGTTTAGCGCCAGTTATTTCACTGCAAAGTGTTTCTCTGTCAACCCTTGCAGCCATATTCATGTCCTCCGCAGAGCAAATGTTCTAAATGGCGTGCTGAATACAGCACGCCACATAGCTTGGTGTTTTGTTTTGCTCACAGTTTTTTTTAATTAGTTTTCAGGTGTGCCTGTAGACTTGTTGTGGCAGTTTACTGTGGTTTACTGCACCTTTTTTTTTATTTATTATTTTTTATTAACGCTCTTTCCAGACACGTAGCCGATGGCGTGACAGATAAAAATGGGCTGCGAAGAACGTGCCAGCCGTTCGCGCGGATAAAACGGGTCAATGTCCCGCGGGTGTGGTGGACACTTGGCGTTAATGGTTAAATTAACTAACCGTTGGAGTCATAGGGTCACAGGGTCCAACACCCTGTGCTCACAAAAAGAGACTTAGTCAGTTGCTTTCTGTTGTTTCCTCTCCATAGCTCTACTTGACAAATCTCATACATTCAAACCCAATTTCTCCTTCATTTCTTCACACTTGGCCTTTGTGCACTTGAATAACCATTTAGTGATGAGCAACATTGTGCCAGTAATTACTTAGTACTACTTAAATACTTGACATGCCCAAGTGATCAAAAGAAAAGTAATGCTATTCATAGCATTATCTTTATTCTTTGTACTGGATGCTGGAAGTCTGTCAAAGGTTTGTCAATAGCTTTTTGTGCTCTCTCTCTCTCCGTTTTAAAGGCGATTTGGAGGGCAAGGTGAAATGGTTGGATAACTATCAGCAAGTGAAGCAGTTGAAAGATGCTCTGGTGTGGCTGCCTGCGTGGGAGAAAGACAAGCGGGCATTCGTACCTGAGGTCTGTATATTTATATTATATATTTATTTTCATATTTAGTCTTCCCAGGGACCGGGATTCAGAAACTAAACGATATAACGTTCTTGTAAAAAATAAAGCTTTAGTCATGGATTTTATGGATTGAAATGTCATTCTTTGTCAATTTCTTGTGGCCCAGAGTTTGAAACACCTGCTGAAGACTGTCACCTTGGATAACCTTATCACTCACCGAAACCTGTTGCATGATGGGAAACTTGTAGCCACAGGTCAGTGCAGTTCACTTCAAGGAATCCAAGTAATTCACTGTGTAAAACATTCTCAAATGCATTGTGATTGTATTGCACTTGCCTTGTTGTGATGAACATGTACTGGAGAACTGGTGAGCTGTGTATATATGGTGAGTTCTGTCCATGAATACATTTTTTATAACGTATGTTTACCAGAGAACACCAAGATGGTTGATGTATATCTGTTCCTGTTTGATGAATTCCTCTTGATCACCAAGATGAAGAGAAACAAAAAGGTATGTTCAACATAAAGACTCGCAAATGAGTCAAATTAAATTGCAATTTAGAGGGCAAGGTGAAATGGTTGGATAACTCTCAGCAAGTGAAGCAGTTGAAAGATGCTCTGGTGTGGCTGCCTGTGTGGGAGAAGGACAACCAGGTGTTCTGGGAGTCCTGTTGCAGGTCTCTCTCTCTCTATGACTCCCTCTCTGACTCTCTGTCACTCCATGACTCTCTCTGGCCTGTATTTTGAGTTTCTCTTAAAATCACAATTTTAAAACTGTTGGGAGATGCCTTCCTTTTTTTTTTTGCGATTCTACAATTCCTAGTCCTTACAATTCTAAAATTAAATGAAACGTTGTGAAAACCGGAATCCCGTATGTGCTTGGGCATACCAAGTGGGCATCACTCATTACCTGCCCCACATCTGAATGTGGGGCAGGTAATGCCCCACATGCTGTTTACATCTTCGTGTAAACAGATGAGATTTTGAATCTCTAGATACAATCTAGATAACGTTCATTTTTATAATTGTGTAAACCCCCTCTCCCTGGTCTCCCTAGCGGTCAGCTGCCCCTGAGCAGGTTCAGACCCTGGAGCTGGATCAGCTCCTGAAGGAGGGCTGTACCTTCACAGTGGTGGACCAGCCCGTTTCTCTGGATCGCCTTCAGCTTAAGAACATTGACCAGCTCAACGCCACAGGTAGGTTGGTGGATGCTGGACTACTTTCCAATGTCACAAGGACCATTGGCCAGAGATATATAATAATTATATAATAATTGTTGACGACATAATCGGCTTTGTGTAAATACAATGAAGTGCATAGGTATGTCATTAGGGTGGCTGAGCATTCAACATTGGTGTGAAGTAGCGCTGTTCCAGTTCAACCTGTTTCGGCGTGAGTGGCAAATCGAAAGAATTGATGGTATTTGTTTTTTTGTCTTCCCCTGCTAGCGTCAGGACTACCTCACTCTTTTATTCTCATGCATCAGAATCGCTATCAGCAGTGTATGGGAGCGTTCATCCTTCAAGCGCCCTGTGAAGCAGTCAAGGTAAGCCTCTCCAAACTAGGTTGCACGTTTGACTTCCAACATTAAAACTATGCGTCGCTCCCACCTGACTGTCACCCATAGAATGTTTCAGATTGCATGCTCACCGTCGCTTCAGGCTGCAGGAGAGGTGAATGGCTGACAGAACAGTTCATAATGTTATTTATTACATGTGAACACCGAATGTGAAGTGGCTACCAGTGTACTGCACACACAAACGCACACTCGCACGCACACACACACACACACACACACACCTTGTGTTTTTGTGCGCTTTACAGAAAGTATGGATGTCAAAGATAGAGGGCGCTGTGATGGAGCTATTGAAACTGGACTGTCAGCAGCCGCGGGTCAAGAACGCCTCCCTGTGGCTGGAGTCCTCCCAGATATGAGCACTAGAATATGAGCCTCTGAAGGCCTGTATTATTAACATGCACTCTGAATGCTGCCCTATGACCTGTAAATAGTTGTTCTATTACTAGATTAGTTTTATAAGATAATTGTTTTGCCTTGACAAAATACGGCTATAAATTGCTGAATGTGTGAAAAGGTACTTGTGTGGATTCATTTCTATGTCTGGTCTCCTCAGTAACGACAAAAGAAACAAAGTGTGACAGATAGAAACATGTTTTATTAACTTTTAAGTCATGAATACCAACAAAGAAAAACAAGTGCACCTGACCATAAATGACAGTCTCTGAATTCTCACGTCATTACGTCCACTGAGCCTGGCAGGACAGACCAGTAAGAACCTTGCCCCCCACCACAGAACACTCTCAAAACCACCAGCATCACACCGGAACAGTGTGAAGCGGTATGTCGTGGCATGGTGAGTTCGTTTTAACTGCATGCCACGACAAGCAAATGGCTTCCACATGCACGGCCCAAACAGTGATGTGAAATATGCAAATGCTCTGTACTTTTGTCTTGCAAAACTGTGACAGTGATGACTGTACATATAGTGGGTAATACCCTTCTGTGACCACAAGTGTGTGTGTGTGTGTGTGTGTGTGTATATAGATATATAGATATGGCCATTATGTATATTAACATAGTTAGCATGGTTTCACACACTTGCAAATGGTTGCTTAAGTGTGGCTGAAACAGATAAGTACATGATACAATGAGATCTTTCCCCACTTCCCCTGCTCAGTCACAAAGCAATTGAACATAAGTAGTCTGAAACGTGTCCTGTGATGTTTCAATGTTTACGAACAGCCTTTTCAGAGCCAATCTGAGGTAGAAACAGCAAACAAAAACACAATGGGAAATAGGTGCCATGGTTACAGCATTTAGTAGATGGACATCAGTTTTCTATGAAGAATTGTAGCATTAAGATGTTAAGCATCAAGTACAGACGATTATTTGTAAAATGCTAGAAATGTTGTCCGTGTATACAGTTCTGCTGGATTATTACAGATGGTTTAACCAGGACCCCATTCTGTGAAAACATGAATACATTGTATTTTCTTTTTTGCAAGTGTTCCGTGTCACAATATACGTGCTGCACTTGGTATCCACATTGCCGCCCCACCAGATAAATGCCAGATACGGTAAAGGAGCAGCCATCTTGGATCCGAATGGAGCTGTACGAGCAGACGACACGGCATTCCCTAATATACAAACATCCAGTTTTCCTACCAATAACCACACTCCTACAGCAAAATCAAACACAGCTGCAGTTGTTGCTTGAGGGCCACACACACACACACACACACACACACACACACACACACACACACACACACACACACACACACACACACACACACACACACACACACACACACACACACACACACACACACACACACACACACACACACACACACACACACACACACACACACACACACACACACACACACGATGGGCAGCGAAAATAAAATAATTAAGTGTCTTGAGTTTGTGTTTGAGACTGAATAAAGCACCATGATATAAATGTTGAATATTCAGCATTAGGACGGAGTAGGAGTGTGCGCACACATCTTGCCTTATGCGAGTACAATAATGTAGTTAATAGAGTACTGTACTGTATTTCTTTAGTATTCTTTTTTTTTAATAACACAAAACTCCACGGCAAAAATTTATTAGAGCATGGTGTATTTGTGCAGCTGAATGTGGCATGATTCATTTTATTATTAACATTGGAAAAAAATATATGAACACGTTTTCATAATGAAACAAGTCACAACCCCACCCAAAAATAAAATTAGGTGAAACCACTCAAGGACATCATCTTATCCATATTCCAACATCTTAGACTAGTAAAGACATTCTTTGGTCACTAAATTCACGTTCAGGAAACAACCCCTGCCAAAGTAAAAGTAAAATAATTGCTTTGACTTTAAAGGTGGCTCCATCCTCAAATATAGTTGAGCAACATACACATGAACGTTGATCAAATAATTGATGTACATTTCATACCTATCCAAAGAACAACCCAACAATGTACTTCCTTCTGCTTTGTATCAATACGAATGGGAGACCAACAGTACATTTAGCCCTCCATGAAATGCTTTAAATGGGGTTTAACAAAAATAATCTGATTTAGGCTTTGGATTTCGAACATGGACATATCATTTGAAATGACGAGCTAGGCGATATTTGCCAGCGTGCCAGCCTTTATAAAAAAAAATGTTGACCAGCTATTATAGTTAAGAATTGTATGTAAATTCTGCTATGGTTACATTAATGGTCGCATTGAAAAGAATGTCTCCCATCGGATAAAAATAAATAAAAGCAAATTGTTATTTAGTATTCAGATGTTTGCAAACTGAATGTTTACTCAACATTCTGAAAATAATCTTTCCACCATTCAAATGAAAGCAAATATATTTCGTGTTTATGGACAGTATAAAATAGAAAGGCAATCTCTTGCTATAAAACCAAATTAAGTTAAACTGTTTAAGCTGATTCACTTTTGAAATGACTAAAATGAATCATGTCAATCTCAGTGTTGGCATTCTGTAGGGCAGACTTCGCTTTCAGCTTTCCTTTTACCATTACATTACTAACCCCCTCTTCGCGAAAACCTTCTATGGCTGATCCCATCGCTGACATCCTCTGTAGATAAAACACTTACGGCAGGCCACCATGGAAATAAGGATGAGGACAAAAACAACAAGATGGGTCCAGCTTGTGGACATGAGAAAAGAAATAAAATAACAAAATCAATGGTGCGGTTAAGCTCTCCCCGTCTCTGCTTTCAAGACAGACCAGAATATTAGCGAAAGGCACAATACACAAAACGGATAGAGTTCATCTCGTTTTTCTTCTATTCTCACCCACCCCATCCCACCCTAAGGCTCTGGGGCCGTCCCACCCACCACACAGGGCCCCTGCAACACCAGAGTAGGAGGAGGTGGATGGGGAGGGGGGGGTCTTGCCACTCAGTCAATCTATTCTCTTTCATTAGTGCAAGTCAAACATGACAAGATGACCCTCACCCTGCTCTCTCTCGGTGACTGGGGGGGCGGGGGATGGGGTACTCAGCCCTGGAGCTCCTCGAAGCAGGTCTCGCACACCCGCACGGGCTTCTTGGAGGAGGGAGTCATGGCGTTCCGGCCCGAACACTCAGCGCAGTAGATGTTGCCACAGTGTCTGCAGTGGTGCTGGGTTCAGAGACAGGGCATGTTACCGCTTTGCATTGAAGGACGCAGAGCAAAAACCGCAAAGCAGTGACGATGTATTATGTAAATCGATTAGTGTCTGAAGTAAAGCTGAAATAGTCTACTTTTCTGGTCTCAATCCATATCGGAAAAGTGAAAGGATCCAGCCGGTTTGTCAGGACCCCAGGTTAAATCGCTGACATTGTCTATGTCGAGATGAAAATCAGCCGTGATATTTTGTTCAACTCAACTCCTCTCGCGGTGTAGACGTGTTCTGAAATTGGGCGGTTGGCCATCAATTGACATCCATTATAACCCAAACGAGTGTTTAGCAGCTTCTAAAGTTCCAACTTTGTTTTGTCCAACCCAGGTTAAGCGCATACAAACTGCCCTTGCTAGGTAGCTTTCTCCAATAGTCCCACAATCAAACGGATCCACAAGTTTTGATTCTGTGTTTACTCCCCACTGCGCATGTTCACTGACTTGGAGACTGAGGCACGCAGTTATAATTCTGTGCAAAGATAGTGGCTGCCTTTTAGGCAGTGAGATAATTCTGAATTCTGAGTGCAGAGCAACATTTCAGTAAGTTGCGAGGGTAAGTGTAGGAGGGTTGGACCTTTTGACTGATTTGAACGCAGCATAAGCGTTCTGTGTTCACACACCACTGTGCATGCTCACAGACTTGGACTGAGAGGCGAGCAGTGAGAATTGTGTTAAATCTCCTGGTACTGAGCACGATGGTGAATTTTGGATCGAACTGTGGACTTTTAATTGCTTCAACCCACCGGTTGCAATGGACTGGCTCAGTGGGGAAAAGGTGAAATTTGTGTTCAGTTGACTCGTTCTACGTACATTCTTACAACCGGACTGGGAACTGAGCACTTCATTTTGATTCAGAAGTGAATGCTTCTGAATCAAATCAGTTAAAAAAACACTCCCTCCATCACTTGCCATTGCAACTTATTAAAATACAGTGGCGAGTAAACACAGAATCCAAACTTGTGGATTTGTTCGTTTGTGGGCACTATTGGAGAAAGCTACCTAGCAAGGGCAGTTCCTATGCGCTTACCTGGGTTTGACAAAACAAAAGATACAGCTATGGGAGCTGTTAAACACTCGCTTGGAATATAATGGAGGTCAATTGATGGCCAACTGCCCAATTTCGGGACGTCCTGAACCATTTAAGTCTCAACATAGACAATGAAAACAATTAACCTGGGGTCTTAACAAACTGGCCAAATCCTTAAAAAAAAATGAAAAGCCCTCAAGGCTCCGGTAAATCTTAAACAAAATGTTGTGTTCCAGTAAGAAATTGCAGGGTTGTAACCAAATTGAAACACAGCATTGGGCTTCTGAACAGCCCACAAATCGCAGAAGAAACTGCGACAGTTCAACCATACCAACTAAAATGTTGTTTTAGGTGGAACCGACCCTTATACTGATTTGCTTGATCATCAAACCAACAACACTAACAGATTTGAGATTATTACTGAGTAATTTCCCATATATAATAAATACAATGGTGAATACAAAAACACTGATATATCATCAATATAATTTACACTTACATTTTAGGGCATTTAACAGACGCTTTTATCCAAAGCGACTTACAACCATTCATACACACATTCACACACCGACGGCAGTGTCAACCACGCAAGGCCACAGACAGCTCGTCGGGAGCAGTAAGGGTTAGGTGTCTTGCTCAGGGCCACCTCGACACTCAGTTGGAGGAGCAGGGGCTCGAACAAGCAACCTTCTGGTTACAAGTCTACCCGCTCTACCTCCTGAGCTACTGACGCCCAAAATATCATCATCAATTTGCGTATGGCGTAATGCGGTTAAGTGTCCTACCCTCCTGATGGTCACCGAGAAGCCTTTCCCACAGGCCAGGCAGTTGGTGACCTCATGGTCTTCTGCCCACTTCCTGGTCAGAGACTGGGACTGCTTGATCTACAACACAACGGGCAAACACTTTTACAACCCATGTCCCTTTTCCCCCATGTTTGTATGTTACATAGACAAGCATAGCGTAGAGAGGATGAAGATAAAAGCACCAAACACACTCCAATCCTCATCATTATCGCTTTACTGAGACATGAACTTGTTTGTTAGAGGACACCAGTGATGTGAGGTCATGTGACTGACCTGCAGCGACTGGTTCTCTCTGCCCAGCTCCTGCATGGCGGCGGTCGTGTCGTCGAGCTTCCTCCTCATCTCCAATGCCTTGGCCTGCAGTTTCTCCATATCGCCCTCCCCCTTCACACATCTTTAAAAAACACACACACACACACACACACACACACACACACACACACATACACATTAGTCACCTATGCTGCCGTAGAAAACGCAAAAGGGCGTAACTTCATTTTTGGTCCGAATCTTTTTTTAGACCTGCTTTATCAAGTATCCTGGGTCCACTGTGTTGTTAAAAAAATAAAATAAAAAGGGTAACTAGCTCAAGGAAAGTCAAGGCAAAAAGGTTGCAACTTCCCTTACGGGTCTCTGGCTTTGTTTCGCTGCCCTTTGGAGAGCTGGACAGTCTCATTATATACAACTCGATTTTATATAGATATTATTATCATGATTTGATGAACATATTTGATATCCAGCCTTTTGCCTTGGCATGAGGCCTTTTTTTTTACAAAAAAGGGTAGTTCCTGTCCTTGGTTCCGAGTTGCTGAAAGCCGTTGTAAAATACCGTGACAGCATAAATAAATTCAAAATATGCTATTTCGTTTTTATACTATTACTGTTTACTATTGTGTAATAGTCTGTCGTTTATTCAACCATTAAATAATGATTGCCTCTACCTACTAAGCTTAGGTACCCAAATTTCAAACTAAGGTAAGAAATTACCTTGGATGACGTAAAACGTATTAAACATTTAGCTTTTCAAATCATTTAACATCCACATCCACATCCACACCCACCTCTCCAACAGGGCCCGCCTCTCGTCTTGGTTGTTCTGCACCGTGGCCTCCAGCACGGCGATCTCCCCGCGCAGCTCGTCCGTCTGCTTCTCCAGCTCCCCAACGCGCCGCTGGCTGCCCTGCCACTCCCGTTTCAGGGTGGCCACGTTCTCGCCCAGCGCCGTCACCTGCACACCCAGCCGGGCCTCCGCCTCCTCCCCGCGCTTTATCTGCTCTCCCCGGGCCCGCTTCTCAGCCGCCTGGGAGTGGTGGAGGAAGGACAGAACAGCATGAATCCTTTCCAACGCGAGCTTACCCATTTGAATCAAAAAAAGGTCTGAGGTGGAGGGGTCCCCTCAGATATAGGATGATTGATCCAACCGGCTGTCCATCTACATCTGGGTGGACAGTCACCCTCACACCCGGTGCTCAAATAGGGGCCCTTTAAAACCACCCAATCAACTCTGGAGGTAGGACAAGAAGATGCAAAATAATGATCTTGTTCGATGGCTAAATATGATGACTATCCATTTATTTTGAAAACAAAATTGATTTTATGAAAATCTAGTTTCCTGTGCATTTAGTTCTTGGTTCTCACCAGCTGGGCTTGAAGCTCTTTGGCCTGGCTTAGGAGCTGTTCCTCTCGCTGGGCTATGCTGTCCCTGGTAGCCTGGTGGTCCTGCTGCTCCTGCTGCAGGAGGGCCTGAGCCGACTCCAGCTGGCCCTGCACCTCCAGCTTCTGCTGGATCAACAGCTGCTTGGCCTCCCGCAACCCGGCCAGCTCCTGCAGAGAGCCAGGGCAGAATGCAGAGGTTAAGCTTTAAGAAGTCCTAGCGGAGTATAGACGAAGCTAGGCACAAAAACGCTTTCATTTTAAATTTGGAGGAAAGAAGGAAGATGATGGTCCCGTGACGTATTGACGGCTCTCAAGAATGTACGGCCGTTCATCTAGTGAGTGTTACATAAAATACATACAATTTATAAACCAACAAGGAATCATTTTACAGCCTACTGCCCAGAAAATTCCGGATACATTACCAGTCCATCAATCAGCCGTTTCACAGAACACCCAGTACATTTACATGCACAGGGAAACCCGGTGACATAAACCAACTTTGGCCTTTACATGGCAGTTAGAAATGCCGATTGTAACCTGGTTACAATTGGCTTTCCTGTGTGCATTCTGATGACATAAATAAAAGTCTCATAAGTGTCTCTCAAGAGCCAATTCAAATTTAGTGATGTAAATGACAATGAATGGAGCTATGGGAAATTCAGTCTTCATTACAGGGAAGTGCAACGGTTCAAAAAAAGGACATGGACCTTCTCGCTTTTCTCAGTGAACACTTTGAGTTCGGAAGTCAGCCTGGCGCCGGTGTTCTCCAAGGCACTCTTGGCCTTCATCAGCTCCTCCGCCCGGCTCTTCTCCTTCCCTAACTCCTCCTTAGCAACACCCTAGGGGAGAGACGTCAACCGATAAGAATGATTATCTGCATTCCATGGCCGTGTGGTTAAACATGTCATGCATGGCCCCTGTCTCCGGTGTCTACTGATGGAACCAGCCTCCATCGAGCTTACTGGGCGTTTGGTCAGCTTTTGCATTGGGCTGGGAAAATAAGACTGTATAATATGGGAAACACTGCCACAATAATCAATGGAAGGTGCTCCACTGCCCATGTTGCGGCCATGTCTCATGGCTTCGTCAAAGAAAATAACTTGAATAAAAGAAAGAAAACGGCAACCTTAAATTAATAATGATGCCACTCATTAATGGCATCATTATTTGTGCATTGATTGTTTTCTGAAATTGTGAATGTTCCCTGTGGAGCACTTATAACAGCAAGTCATTTTTTCCGTGGAGCCTCATGTGTTACATGTTGTTTCTGCAGCTCCTTCAGGGCCTGGTCCTGCTGCTGGATCTTCTGGTCTCGTCGGCCCAGCTCCTGCTCCAGAGAGGCCTGGCTCTGTCTCAGGTCTGTGATCTGACCCTCCAGGCCAGTCTGATGGGTCCGGTTGGCAGCCAGCTCCTCCTGTGCCAAGCAAAGCTTCTCCTCCGACATCTACGCTCAAACAGACGATGAGGAAACAAAACAACGTATATTACCCATTAAAATGATGTATCTTGAGAAATGTACAGATTAATGATATTGCAATTATGCTAGATTGACAAGGGATTGACCTTATCTGGCCAACACAAAGAACGTTAACATTCTTAAAAAAAAGGCACAAAAAAAACCTTACTTTACAAGTCTGAGAACAGTTAAGGATACACTTAATATTTTTTTCTTTTGTTTTTATTTATATTCTCTATATTCTATCTTCGATAGAAAGACGTCATCGTCGTCATCGTCGTATTAAATAGTCGAATTGTCGTGTCAGGGAAAATTGTGCGTGTGTAACAGCGGGACATTGCATTGGGCAGATGGTGGTGCTAAATGAGTTAAACCACAGCATTGCTTGGCTTCGAGAAAGTAAAGCTTATAAGTTATACAAGGAGTTTTTTGTGGGGGTGGGGGATTGACTTGGTCTGCTTCATTTCGAAACCATTAAAGATGATCCAAAAATCGTCATCATACCAATCGTGCTGGTGAAAATGATTCCCTTCATCGTGACTAGGTACTGGACTTTCTGCTGTTCTGCTCAATTGAATGGTGCTGCATTTGTTCTATCCGCTAAAACGAAACATTCACATGTATTTTGACTTTTTAGTCAGTCAAACGCTTCTACATTCTATATATCTGTGCAGATTTGGTCATGATCGGCTGTCTGATTACGGCCTTGCGTAATCAGACAGACAACAGAGCTCTCCGTGTCAACAGAGACCGGCCACTGATTTCATAGATGTACAATAAATTACGGTATGTTATATATAAGTCTATATGATAGCATATAAGGCTCATAGTAGCATATATCTTCTTTCAAATTGAATGCTGATGCTGGCATGAACGGGCGAGCACATTATTGTCATGTTTTGAAAAGTCCGTTTGTTTGAAGAGGCGGTCGGCCATTTAGCCAAGGCGCTGCGCCTCGCCTGTAGACAGCTGTTGAAACCCTGATAAGCCAATTGATTATTTTCAAGCGTTTAAAACCACACTGCAGGGTCCCAACCAATTAGGCATTATTGAGCCACATATATTACATTATATATATGATATATGATTCTACGATCAGTCAACGATGGGATTGGGGGACCAATAACATGGCCTAATCTTTCCCATTATGTTGTTAACTTTGAGCAGAGCACCTGAAACCGTAACAAGTTCCCTCGGGATTAACACGATTTGGTGAAACTGAATCAGAATACTGTGTGTGTGTTTTTGAGTGAACTACCTTGAGGTCCTGGCGTAGTGCAGACACCTCAGACTCCTTGCCGTAGTAGTCCTCCTGCAGCGTGCTCCTGTCCTGCTGGCTCTGATTCAAAGCCTCCTGGAGCTCCGCGCTGCGCTTCTTCTCGGCACCCAGCTCCTGAACCAGCCCCAACGCCTGGCCCTGCAGCCTGCCCTCCTCCTCACTCTGGGGAAGAGAGAGAGAGAGAGAGAGAGGCAAACACCAGGGTGGTTGGTTATAGGTCTGAATATATAGGCCAAGGAAAGTTCAGTGTCAATTTTGATGATCGTCTGAACGTGTGCTTGGTTTATGTCACTGCCACTAAGCAACAATCCATTGACTTGTAAAAATATACTACAAAGACACTAACCTGAGACAAACACTGACAACAAGGGTAGCAACTATGCAAACCACTCTCCCCCATTAATGTTTCCATGAAGCTATGATGACATCACTTATGAGGAAGCCATTGTATCCATGCAAGACCCAAACTTAATATATGCTTATATGACCTCAAAAGTATGTAGCAGTCTGTGGAGTGGCTGTGGTCAGTCTTACTTACCTTCTTGGTGATGGTCTCCTGTAGATCAGACACTTGGCCCTCCAGCTTCTTCTTCTCCTGTTCCAGGGAGGCCTGGGTCTTCTGGAACTGGGCCTGCAGCTGCTGGAGGCCCAGCTCCTTCTCCTCCAGTGCCCCCTGGCTCCTGGAGCTCTGCTCAGTTAGCGTAGCCAGCTGAGCCTTCAACACTTTCTCCGCCTTAAACATTGAGCAAATGAGAGGTTCAAGAACAATTTCACCAAACCACAATCCAGTCCATGGACTGTTGGGGTCACCTTACCTCTCTCATCTTGTCCACCTGCGCCTTGGTCTCCTTGGTCTCCTTGGTGATCACCTCGATGTTCTTCAGGAGCTCCTGTCTTGTCTTCTCGTGAGACTTCTCCTGAGTGAGATCATTTGGATACATACATACGGTCACCAAATGGTCACAACCAAAATATATAGTTCAAAGATTCACTTTCCAAGCCGCTGACAAGAGATATCTAAAGAGATCACTAATAAAGTGATTATTACGCTCACCTTTTCCTCCAGAGCTGCCTTGTTGCTCCTCCTCTCGTTGTCCAGTTGGCCTTGGGTATCTTTCATGGCCTTGTTCACCTTCCCCAGACTCTCTTTGGTCAACGCAAGATCCTTCCCATGAGAATCTCTCTGCTGCTGGGCCTTCTGCAGGTCTGCGGCCAAGCCTTGGACTTTCCTATCCAGCTCTGCCCGCTGCGACTCCCCTTCCTGGGTCAGCTTGTCAAGGCTGACCTGCAGGACGGATCGCTCCTTCTCAGAGGTCTGCAGCTCCTGACGAGTGTCACTCAGGTTTGCATTCACTTTCTTCAGCTCCTCTTGCAGCGTGGCAGAACTTCAACAGAAAGTTTATTTTTGTTGTTACACATTCAAGCATTGAGAAATGTCCCTCTAGCCAAGTTCAGCGAACATAACATGTTGGATTTATTATTTATCAAGAATGAGTCTCACCTCGCTCTCTGGGTTTCCAGCTGGCGTCCCAATTCCTTGAGCTTCTTCTTGACCTCTGACCCCTCCTTCTGGAGCTTCTGAACTTCCTGTTTACCCTGTTCAAGAGCTGCCTTCAACTCCACCACCTCGGACTTCACTTTCTGTCATATGCACACGCGCACACACACACACACACACACACACTTGAATAGAGACTTTCTGTCCAACCCTCCTCACTTCCCTGTACCTCATTCCACTACTTATTTTTATAATAATATATTATTATTATTATTATAAGACAACAGGTAGTTAGTTGTTGTGCATTATCTCCTGTCATTTGAACGCTGAAGCAGGGACAGCTCTTACCTTGTGGAGCCCCTCCTCTTGCTCCCGCTGCTGCTCCGAGGAGAGCAGCTGGTCTTTAGTCTCCTTCAGAGTCACCTCCAGCTGACTACACTGCTCCTGCTTCTCCTGCAGCCTCCCACCCTGCTCCTCCACCTTCTGCTGAGCCTTCACCAACTCCTACGTGTGTGGGTGTGTGTGTGTATGTGTGTGTGTGTGTGAGGAGAACAAGTGAGAGGAGAGAAAGGGGGGAACAAAGCAGGAAACATTTGTTGGTTTGTTGTTGCTCAGTTTCTTTCAACATCCAGCTCTTCATTAGTTACAGAACTGATTTTTTTTTTTTTAATCTGTAGCAGGTCAATTTAAGGGTTTATTCAGGTTTTGTCTTTCCCCTTTTGTGATTCTTCCCGGGGTTAGGAAAAAGCAGTGAGACCACTTGTTCAGTGATCGACAATAAGCTGAACTTTCGTTTTTGGAATTCACCTTTAATTTTAATTTTATTCCAGATATACACACATAAGTAGATTCATGTTTGCCTTATGTGGAAGGTGTATTAAGTTGACTTGTGGCGCTAATGCACCTTGGAATGTACATCTGCGTGCTAATTCTAACCTGTACCGGGTACATACAATCAGTGAACCGTGGTCTCTAAAAAGGATCACAAAGGGTTGAAAAAGCCCAAACCCTGAACTAACCCTATAAATACAATGAAACGCCATGTGGTTCTCAGAGTAACCCTATTGGCCAGGAACTGACCTGCTGCTTGTCCTGCAGTGCATGCTGGGCCGTCTCCAAGTGGTTCTCCAGGTCGGCCCGCTGGGCAGCCTTGGACGCCTCTGCGGACAGCAGCATCTCTGTCTTTGCCTTGAGCTGAAACCACAACCATGTTTTCAAATGAACCCAAATAACACAGTGGCTGGGAGGTGAAATCAGAGGTTTTTATTTTTTATTGAACCTTCATTTAACCAGGTTAAGCCTCATTGAGATTTATAACAACTTGGTCAAGTGACCTGGCCAAAAAGCCACAACAACAAAGTCGTTGCTAGTTGGTAACAACAAGAGGAGGAACAAGACTTGCTGTTGGTAACAACAAGGAGTCAAACTACCTGGGTGTTGAGCTGGGCTCCCTTCTCCTTGCTCTCCGCCAGCTGGGCGCTGAGCTCCCCGACGGAGGTCTCCAGGGCGTGGGCTTGATCTTGGGCTGCCCGCAGTAAGCTCTTCTGCTCCTGCACCTGCTCGTGGAGGTTATCCCGAGCCTGCTTGTGGCTCTCCGATTGGTTCTTTAACTTGTCAGTCAACTGTGTCACCTTAAAATCACAGTGCAGACATAGAAAATGTTTGAAGACATTTGTGACATGCACGTATGTAATGTTGTATTGCTGTGCGTGTTGGGGCCAACATACTAACTTATTTAATTAGGTGTAGGGATGTGAGGAAATTCCGCAATTCGCGATGTATAAAACGTGACGTTATGTGTCGTTAAGACAAAAAAATGGTTTGCGATATCAGGTCATCCATTCCTTAATAATTATACATCTATTCATACCACAAAAACTTTCATGGGTCCTCTCCCCTAATTAGGTGCGCGTGTGTGCGTGAATTTGTGCACGCGTGTGTATCGACCTGCTCCTGTAGCGCATTGTTCTTCTCCTTCATCTGATGGAGCACGGCCGTCTCGCCCTCCCCCGCCTGGATCTTGGCACACAGTTCGTCCCGCTCAGCCTCCAGCTGAGACACGCTGTCCTTGCACTTCTGCAGCAGCGCCTCCACATTCTGGATCTTCTGGTCCTTGTCCCCGATCTGACGCAGCACCTGCTCCAGGTCACTCTATGGAACATGCATTTCGATCAGGTGAACTCATAGCAGTCATAGTAGCAACCCTAGCAACATGCCACTGATGGCAATCAAAGCAGACATAATCTCCAGCGTACATACAATACATTTTACGGATATAATAACTTTAGTTGGGTCTGAATCCATGACTATAAAAAACGGCACCTTATGAATATATACAAAATGCATCATAGCATAACAAAATGTTCAAGGACATTCACTGTAATGCAACTCATTGTATTAACACAAAATGCTGTTAGGGTTGCAGTTCTGCAGTGACCCTGGGAGGGAGCTTACCTGGGCCTCTCGCAGCTTGGAGGTGGTGTTCTGCTGCTGGGTCTGCAGCTCCTGCTGCTGCTTACTGGCCTTGTCCAGCTGGTGCTGGAGGTCAGTGTTCTTAACACCACTCTCCTTTAACTGGACAACACACAGAGACAATTCATGCACATCCCTTTAACTGAACACAGACACTTAATGAACATCCCTTTGACTGAACAACACAAAGGCACTGCCCTTTAACAGAACAAACAGTATTTGTATTGATTATGACATTAACGTTTAACACTTATTTTTGAATTTAAAGTATACACTTGAGGTCTTCAAGGGTCTACTCCAACCGTAGGGTCCCTTTCTATTACCGTGGGGACCGAGTCTGTTTATCATTATGGGTGAGTGAATCTGAGAAGACCGGTTTAAAAAATAAAAAGGTGAAAAATAAACTAAAAGAAAATTTATATAAATTAATTATATTCTATTGTGTTTTGTGCTTTAAACGGTCTATTTCAAAGAGCTATTTTTTCCTGCCTATTTGTTTTATTTATTTGTTATTTTATTTCCAGACAAGGCTATACTACATTCATTAAATCATATCATTAAAGGCATATTAAGTCATTGCTGCCAGTAGGGGTCTCGAGCAAAACAAAAAGAAAATATTTAGTTTGATGACGGTGAATTAGCGTGAGAACATGGGAGTTGTTATTTGTCGTCTTCACCACCATTGCCGGTGAAAATCTAGCTCACGTGGGTCAGGCAGAAATCATGTTCACGGATGAGTTAATGTATACAGGTTTTATCAAAACGTTTTTTTGCCACTTGTCAAAGTCGCACATTGTATTAAGCTAGAGCATACGGGTTTATCTTTATCTATGCATCATTGCTAGCCTAGGAGAGGATTACTCAAACTCAAACTGAAAGTCAGACCGTTGCCTAGTTAGGCCTTTGTTATTTTTCAGCTCCTTTTATTATGCTACCATATGTTGTATCTGGCATTATAAACGTTTTTTCAACAGTTGTACAGCATTTCTTGTATTTTGTTGGGTCCCTAAAATACCCCACCTGTCTCAGATACAGAGTACGCCTCTTAAACAAAAATTGAAGAAGAACTGGAGCAAAAAACAATTTCAGTTTTGAGAAAAATTACATTAATTTGAAACGCACCATGGTCAATCTTTTACGGCTTCTTAGCCTCAGAATAGATCAGTTCAACCAATCACACTCGGGTCTCTATAACGCCATGGTGTGTGGCGCATTTCATATACAATATTGCTCATTTGAACACTCCTACACAACGACAGTAAAAAAAAAAAAACTAATCACAAATAGGTCGTAGCCAGGGGGATAACACGCCCCACTTCTTCCTACAACTCTTAGCCCAAAACTCATTTTCTTAAAAACGCGTTCTCTCTACAGAAGTTTGTCCATTCTGGGCTACCACCATGATGAACCACAGCGGAGCATCATGGTGGCCTCCGTGGAAGAGGACACGCTCCCCATGTAGATATAAAGGGCTCAAACTAACGTAATGAAAAACACAACTAGTCTTATTTTCATGGGATTATACACTAATTAAAACATGCTTATCAATGTTATGTTCCATTTCTGCCAAGTCCGTGCCACTAGATACCGCTCAAATTCTACACACTGAACCTTTAAATAAAATAGTCAACTGAAAAGGGTGACGTCCTACCTGCTCCTCGGCACGGGAAAGTTGGAGCTTGAGGTCTGCAGCTTGCTGCTCGCGGTCCTTGAGTTTCTCCCCAGACAGCTGCCTCTGTTCCTTCAGACGGCCCTGCAGCTCCCCCAGCTGCCTCTCCGCCTCCAGCAGATTAGCATGCAGCTACGGCCCGAGGAAGAGCAAAAGGACAGCAGGCAGATTAGAGTATTACACTTTAGAGCAGTGTTTCCCAACCTGTGTTTATCTTTTGTTGATGTACTTCCACACGCAGCCCCATCCGTACGGCTCATGTACCACCTCATCCACACCCAACCACAAATGTTTTCATTATTTAGCATCATTATGAACATTGGCGTAGGCTAGGGATGGGAAAAGAAAATATTCCGAGGCCCTTACTGACTTGGATAAAGTAAGTGAAGGGCAACACATTGTACTATTGAGTTGAAACATGAAACACATGGTTGTGAATTATGTTTATCATGAATTTGATAGACATGACAGAATATAATAGGCTACTTGCCAGCCCAGAAGGCCTGGGTCCTTGTTTCAAGAACTTTGTTAGAGTTTTTGTAATTTTTTACAGCTGTATGTGTCAATCTGGTGATCTCTAAGGTTAAACTTGTAATATGACTTACATAAAACAATCTACTTAAATGCAGTATACATTTTTTAATTTGCCTACATATTGCCAATTGTCTGATATGCACCACTGCATGGGTCACCGATAAAACTGATTGCATTATGTTATAAACATGGACTCGGTGCAGACTGCTAGACACTCATTAAGTTTTGATATTTACCAGTAGGAAAATATGAACATTCATAGACACTACATTTTAACAAATACACGGTCATATTCATGGATCTATACATAAATTAACGTAACTCAAATAATATGTTCTGTTTACTCAAACTATAACTCAACTAAAACTAGTAACTATATGGGGCTGGAAGATAAAAATCAATATGAATATATATTGCGATAAAATCTGCCGCAATAACGGTGATATGTTTTTTTCTTTTCTTTATTAATTTCTGATATACATTTAATAGCATCAATCACTGACTCGGCGAAGCGCCGAGTCAGTACAATGCGTTCAAGCAGAATACAATATGCTACACAAACAAATTGTGTTAGGGTTTGGTCCTCTTGAATACTCTTAAAACTGTAAATTGAGCATTATTATTAAATATATATTGTGATAATTATCTACATTAATAAATAAAATAAAATAAACATTGTGAAATCATTTTTGGCCGCGTCGTCCAGCCCTCCAGCTATATAACTAACCTTTGAGAAGGAATTATAACTGGGATAGATATTTATGAATGACACTACACGTCATGAAAAGCATAACATTTTGCCTAATGAGAAGAATTGAGATCGTCACATCTCTTTGCAAGACCATCAAAGTCTGGCGTTATGTCTGATGTTGAAATACGCAGCAATTTACGCAGCAAATATCTGCTGACAGATATTTATCCGTCCGCAGTAATCTGTAACGTGACAGATCACTTTTTCTGAGTTCCTCTCAGAAAAGGTTTGTTTGCACACATACGTACAGCGACACAAAAAAAAAAGTGTCTGGAAACGGTGTTTCCTTAAGTGAGCCGTATAGGTAGTCCAGTGTGGATCTAGTTCACTTTTAGCTTTAGAGCAGGGTCGCACTAGATGTCAATCAGTTCTAGTTGCGCATCCGGGGGCGCGTTCTCGCTGTCAAATGAAAGGGGAGAGGTCACCAGCTCCAGTTCTTGTTCAATCTCAGAAAAGTCGGAGTAACAATAATGAGTTTCGCTACTGTTTTAGCGACATGATCAAGTTGCAACACAGATAAACACAGGGATTCCTGGTGAATGATGCAGTGCAGGAAGATCAAATCTGAGTTGGGGTCGTCCTCTCTTACCTGGTCCTGAATTCTCCACAAGAGCACGAAAAAAAGAAAAAGGATGTGGGTAGCAGCGGGACTTAAATCATCAAGCGTCTTTCTAATCATTGCTTTAATTGCCATGCGCTGTGATTTGAGCAGCTCAATCGGGGTAACAGACGCAGCTGTGGGAGGTGAGCATAATCAGAAGCAGGATATAAATACTGACGATGTGTTGTGCTCTCTCTTACAGTGAGGTCGGGTCCTGGTCCGTGCGACCATAGATGGTATGATTGCAGGGTTTTTTGAGAACACCAGGGAAACTAGAGTTGTATGTCTTGACCTCAGTAATAAAGTCTAATTGTAAAAAAGTAGTAGTGCTGATCATGCCACACACACACCCACCCCTAGGGTACCAGTGTCCCCATCGCAATCACTTTATACTTCATAGTGAAGAATAACTTAACAGTCTTTGCTTGGCAGGCACTGTCTTGCCAATGTGACATACCTGGCCGATCTCACTCTGCTGCTGAGCCCCTTGGCTCTCCTTCTCCTCCCTCTGCTGCAGCAGCTGCTTCCTCTCCGCCTTCAGTTCCCCGTGCTTCACCTGCAGCTCCAGCGCCTCCTGCTTCAACTGGGCCACCACCTCCCCCTTCTCCCCGAGCTCCACCTGAGCCCGCTGCAGGGAGGCCTCGGCCGCGGACGCCCGCAGCTGGACCTCCTGGAGCTCCAGCTGGCGCTCCTGGAGGCTGATGTGGAGGGCCTTGCCAGCCGCCTGCTCTGCTCCCAGGGTCTCCCGAAGCTGCTGCTGCTCCTTCTCACTGCGAGACAGCTTGTCCGATAGGCTCTGTGCAGGTGGAGTGGGGGAGAGCCTGTGTTTAGAGGATCTGTACGGTACACGCATATGAAAACGAGCATGCAAATCTTTGATAGAAAGGCATTTGCTCGACGTCGTCTTAAATAGTCGAACAGTCGTGTCGGGGAAATTGTGCGCGTGTTAACAGCAGGACATTACATTGGGAGGATGGGGACTGTCAGGAAATAAAAGTTTGGAAGCATTTCAAACTTTAGAAGTAGCTGCTGTTGATAGTTTGAATTTGACTTTTTTTTCCCCTCATCTTTAATGGTTTCGAAATGCTGTCAAACACAAAAGGGTCATCAATGAAACAATAACGACATTCATTGAAAGCAAAACATAACGCAGCAAGTTGCACACAGACGACCCGCACACACAATTTTCCCAACACGGCGATTTGACTATTAAAGACGAAGTCGACTAAATGTCTTCACACACACACACACACACACACACACACACACACACACACACACACACACACACACACACACACACACACACACACACACACACACACACACACACACACACACACACACACACACACACACACACCTTTAACCGTTGATGGGAATTCTATTATTATATATTATATTGTGATCCTTGGTCACAAATAGTGTGCGTTGGAGCCTGGTTATATTATTCTATGTAGAACAGAGGCAGGTTGTTTGTTGTTGTGGCGTTCTGTGGCGGTGGCACTACCTGGCACTGCTGTTGCAAAGTGTTGACGCTGCTCTGCAGTTGGTGGATCTGCTGAGTATAGACGGCAGCTTCCTGAGGGCCCTTCTCCAGCTCTGCCTTCAGTTGGTTTATGGTAATCTGCGGTAGGCAACACATGATGTTAAAGTCAAGAGGAAAATAATCCTTTGGAAAACATCAAAGAAGTAATCAAAATTGACTGTTGGTTTGTTAGACCTATATAATAAAACAAACACAAAATACATCGGGGAACTGAATGACTTCAGTTGCACCACACACCCAAAACTTGGTTGACAGAAAAAGTAGTAGTGAACCTTTTTGCATTTGAGCACGGCTAGGTGTGCTGGCATGCTCATTTGATCACGTTCTAAGAAGGTCTAGTTGAACAATCAGGATGCTTGGTCGGGACTATCCATGGTATAACAGCATATAAAATATAACCAGTGACAGCGCTAATTTGATTAATGATCTATTACCCTTATTAAGCAGTCAATCACTTTATTCGTCTCAATGTCAAGATGTTCACTGGCGGGATAAATTTCAATTTGAGCAATGGCAATCACAACAATGGGAGCAAGGCCTTGTGGAGACTTTACCCCTGCAGTGGTGTGGTTATCCAGTAGCTCCTGGTATTGGTGCTTGTAGCGCTCGGACTCTTCTTCCCGCTCGCGAGCCATGGAGTCCATTAGCGTCTGCACCTGCACCAGCTCCTTCTGCAGGACCGTGACATCCTCCACTCCCGGCCGCTGCAGCTAGGGAGCAGCAGAGTGGAGACTGACTAAACAGTGTTCCAAGTCTATGGGCTTTAAGGATTGTCGAAAGGTAGGTCAGGTCAAAATGGTCGCGTTGGTCTTGGGTAAGTGCCAACATATTAAAATACTTTTTATACAACAAATTTGAAGGCAACAGAAAGGGTCATTGCTGGAATGACTTTTTTTGCGCACACACACACACACACACACACACACACACACACACACACACACACACACACACACACACACACACACACACACACACACACACACACACACACACACACACACACACACACACACACACACACACACACACACACACACACAGCTCACCAGTTCCGTTTGGAGTCTGTCATTGTTCTGCCTCTGCCTCTCTAAGTCCTGGCCCAGTGTGGCTAGCCGCTGGTCAGCAGCCTCCCTCAGACTCTTCTCCTCGTCGTAGCGGGACTTTATGTCTGGTGGATTCGAGAGATCAGTGAGCAGCTAATACTCACTATTTACATTCTAACTACCTAAATCCTCAAACGCTATGCTTCTTGTTTTGTCGTACTACAATCATGACTGGCTCAGTGGATTTCATAAAGTCCAATCTGAAACTAACAGTAAAATCAAATCATATCATTCTACTACTACAATATATTGCAAAAGTGATTGAAAAAAAAAAAAAGGTCTTCTGCACTGCATCTGGAAACAGAATAGTGTTTTTTATTTTTTTCAAAGAGAAAGCACACATATTCCCAGAATGATTAGCGGCACACTAACCTACTATCTCTGTAGCCAGCTGGGCCGCCTTCTGCTCAAACAGGTCTCTCATTTGCTTGATGTGGAATTTCTCTGTCTCAGCCTCGCTAAGCTTCTGCTCCAGGGCTGAGAGAAGAGCACGCATGGCGTATTATTTGTATTACTACACATGTTCAGAAGCAAAATACAGTTTTTGGCTCTGAAAGGTTTTCTAGGCTCTAGTTTTTACTACCAACCTGATTCTTCGGAGGTGGCCAGTCCATCGCCCTGTGGATCCAGAAGAAACATAGAAATGCATCGATAGTCTTAAAAAGGACATGGCCGCTGTAAATAGTTATCTTATTGCAGACATCCCCGATGAAAAAGCCACCAGTACTTTTGCGTCTTCTGGAACGATATGATCTTTCAGAATCTAGAATCAAACTAGACATAACGCCATCGTGTTGCCTTTATCTCGGCATAATTCATCTTTATCATTAATCATCCATCTTTAGAATCAAGCTGTGTTTTTTCTTGCCACTAAACAAGGATGTTTATGTAAAAGTACTTAAAACAAATTCAGTCTAAATATTTCTGCTGGCCAGCACAATAAGACAGCTCTATGCTTTCAGCAAATTGCTGAAAGGGTTTTGCTTTCAGCAATTTGATTGGGAAATCTGGTAATAAGACGCTTATAACGCCTTGTCCTTAAAAGTGAATATTCCTTTATGTATTTAGATACCCAAGAGCTTCAAGTACAGGGTTCACATGGATAATGTAGTATCCTAAAGGAATTACTTGCTTCAGGTGTCCTTGTACTTTGTTCAACTCCTTCTTGAGCTCCCCGGAAAACCATCGTTCCTCCTGACACACACACACACACACACACACACACACACACACACACACACACACACACACACACACACACACACACACACACACACACACACACACACACACACACACACACACACACACACACACACACACACACACGGCATTTGCAATCTCTTGCTAATTGCACAGGTAGCGCAAATCATCTACATAATCATTCGACTTTGCCAGTAGCATATAAGAAGAAACTTTTTTACCTAGTAGTATATGTAAATCACTACCAAAGCATATGGCAAGGACAGACTGTAATACTAATGTATAGCACTGAGTGTTCACTGTCATAGCACATCAACAAAAGGAACTCTGGAAACGAGTACAAGACAGTTCCACTTCCTGTCTAAACACACAGGACATTACCTTGAGAGAAACATGCAGGTCCTGAACCTCCTGCCTCAACATCGTCAGGTCTTCCCTGCCAGGAGGAAACGGATGCAATTAAAACTATATATGTGCTCAGTAGTACACAGACCTCTGCCAAAAGCCTGTAATACGAAGGCCCCCTTCAAAGACATGCCAAAGCCCTAAGTGTGCGTGGCCTAGGGAGGGCCATCTCTGATGGATGGGTGTGAGCAACCTGCCCATGATGAACATCCAGAGCGGGCAGTCATTCTATTCCGCAGCTCCCAAAACGTTATCTTTGTGTTATCCAACACAATTAAGCGCCTTCAAACTGCCCTAGCTAGGTAGTTTTTTCCAATAGTGCCCAGAACGACAAACTCTACATGGTTTATAATTAGTTTACACGCCACTGTGCCTGCTCACGGACTTAGAGAGGCACAGACTTAGAATTCAGAGCAAAGATTGTGGCCTTAGGTTAGGCTACCAACTGAACGCAGTATTAATACTTCAGAAGTTCTCTAATTTCCCAATGTCTGACTCTGACACTGACGGGTTTAATGAAAGGGGAGCATTGGACCCATACCCTCGTACTTGCAATAACCAGAGGACTCTGCAGAAGAAACTGAAGACAGACTGATAGATAGATTGAGAAGTATATGATGTCTGATGTATATTTTCCCCCAATAACAGTCACATTTCAGTATATAGAACAAAACAAGGACTATTAGTGAGGGATTCATATGCTAAAACATAATTTTGATAACTAACTGTTTGGCTATTGCAAATGCTGGTGGGAACTAACGGCAGATTCCCATGGGAAAATGCTTGGGACCACGTCTCTTAGAGTATAGTCATTTATTCGCCCTCCGTGGCGCTCTTAGACTGTGAAATGGTCACTATAGACGCACTTGTTAAATGCCCTGCCCATGAAAACGATGGTGTATTTTGGAGTAAACAGTGGATTTTTTTATTGTGTCGATTCACCGGTTGCAATGGGGCAAAAGTTAAATGTATTTAGTGAACAGTCTCATTCTACGTTCATTCATACAACCGGGAACTGAGCACTTCATTTGGATTCAGAAGATAATTGTTAGGCTACGTTACAATCAGTTAAAAAAATAAAATAAACGTCCTACCCTCGCAACTTAATGAAATGGTGCTCTGCACTCAGAATTCAAGGGTATGTGCTAACTGTGTTAAACCAAAAAAAAGATTGTTTTGGGAGCTGCTAAACACTTGTTTGGAATAGAATGAATGCCCACTCTAGATGTTCATCATGGGGAGGTTGCTCACACCCATCAGAGATGGCCCTCCTTAGGCCACGCCAACTAAGGGTCTTTGAAGGCGGCCTTCGTGTTGATGCCTTTAGCGGAGGTCTGTGCACTACCAAGCAATGGATGTCAATAGGTCGTCAACTGCCCAATTACGAAAGGCACTTACACCACCAGCAGGGGGAACTTCAACAAAATCAATGGCTGATTTACAACTCGAGATAGACAATGTCAACAATTAACCTGGGATCTTTGCAAGCCAGCCAAATCCTTTAAATATGTTCTAGCCAATTGCCGTGGAAGGCTATTCGGTTCTTCCTTGGCAAATGACCACCTTAACCATACTATAAAATTTGGTGCAAATATAAATAAATAAAATATGTGCATTATTTTTAAGATATCCGGTTCACAGACGAACAAACACACAAACACAAAGAGCTGCGGCTGAAAAGGTATCCTCCTCGACAAAAAAGGAGGATCATGTAGGTATACACTCAATAAATACACAACTGCATTGGTGACTGGGGGAAGGGGGGGGGGGGGGGGTCCTCACCGAGTGGGGGCAACATTAGAAGGCAGATCCCCTGTATCGTGGAACAGGTCATAGTGCTTAAACAGCTCCTCTGCTGAGTTATGAGACTTCATACACTGAGGACAGATGAAGCCCTGCAAGCGCACACACACACACACACACACACACACACACACACACACACACACACACACACACACACACACACACACACACACACACACACACACACACACACACACACACTTTAGTGTTAACTTTCATGTTAAGGTTCTACATACAACATAACGATAAGCGCCATTACTGAAAGGCTTGGTAGAGCAAAGGTAAAACTGATTGGTCAGATCAATGATAAAGAGGAGAGTATGTTACCTCAGAGGTTTGTTCGTTGTTGAGGTTTGCGCCAGGCTGCTCGGTGGACTCAGTGTTCTGAGAGCCTCCTTTGCCAGGAGTCTGTTGGAGAACAAGAGAATCCACAAGAAGGATCTCAATGTTGATGTGCCATTCATGTGTACGACAGACAAGATGATTTGAGTGCGTTCTTAGTATTATGCCTGACGTTTGTAGTATGTGTGTTCAACAACATCGTGCCACATTTTATACATTATTTCTAATCCCATATTTGAAGCTATACAACTGGTACAAATGGTGGGGTGTGTATACTCAAATCCTCGACCTTGTAATAATCATTTCAGAAACAGCAAGGTAAAAGGTAATATAATATGCTCAATTATAACGTTATATCATTAGCACTAACGTTATTTATTTGCCATTAATGATGTCGGGATCAGCGATTTCTGAGAAATGACGCGGAACTTTATATACAGACATAATCGATTTTGAAGTGGACGTTTCAATAGCAGTACATTATGTTGACTGTTGGCAGTAAACCGCATAGGCCGATCCGTAAGCTAGTCCATGGCAGGGTACCATACAAATATATTGTATGTTAACGTTGGCCATAAGCTTTCGTTTATGTGAAAATGCTTTGTCAGCATCCCTAGTAGTGACCGATGATACAGTCTGCCCGAATGTGTCACACAGCAGTTATCTAAAGCTTATGTTAGCTGCCTTCAAATGTATACCGTAACAAGACACCGCTGTCATGTAAGAATGAAAAAGGACAGCAGAGGGTCAGATTTCCCGTTAATCAACCTGTGGCTTGTTTAATAGCAAATGTAACGTTAGCAAACAACGAATTAACGAATAAACTTACAAGTGAAACAAACTGACAGACAACGGTGACATTTCTGAGTCACAAATGCCTACCTAGCCCTATTCATTATTATATATTGTGCATATGGAGCTATACAATGTTTCTACGTAGTCAACATCATTTTTACAATCATAAATACAGTACAGTTAGCATTATTTGCTAGCTGTTGCTATCATTGGGGGAGCGCTCGTTTTGTTTCCTTGGCGCTAACAGTTCATCAGATTGGGAGTAACTCCATTGGATAAATAGACCATTCCTCGCAATTGCGTCACCGATGGTGAAAATACGTGCGCCCACATTCAGACCATTAAACGGAGGGCCTCTGTCAGGGAAATGTCAGTGGTTTAAGAATAAACAATGGCATAAACACAGTTCAAAGGAAGTTCATCTTACCATCTGGAGTATCCTCCTGAGCATTGCCTCGATTGTTTGTCTCAACACACAATGTAATCGATCTTCTACAAGCTAAGTTAGCGTCGCTGCGAACCGAACACCTGACCAAGCTGAGGAAGTAGCAGCGATGGGCGGGTACTTGGGAAGGACTGTTGAGAACCGAACATCACCGAAGGGTAGAAAATATATTGTGTGACAATGACAATGACGGTGATGCATTGTTTTGTATACATGTATTTATGGCATGCATATTAAAACAGGAGCAAACATTACAACAATGTAACCGGTACAATCTGTAACGTTATCCTAGCTTATTTATTACATCCTTCTTTTTTGAACCCTCACACGTGTATGGACTCATGCAGTTATAGCTTCCTTGTATCTATGCCTTACACCATTTCATAGTTAATATTTCCAAAAAATTTGATGTGTGAAAATGTTGAATGTGAAAATGAACTCAAATACAATTTGTTTATTCATGACATGGAATGGCATGGCTGGTTTAGAGATTAGCCTACTATAATTTTAAACCATAAATATCCCATCTTTCAGACAAACATCCAGCAAGTTAATCTATCCCGTAGTGTACAAATCTTTTTCTTAAAAAACAACAACATGTACCGTCTTCAAAAAGCAGTGTAATTCCACTTCAATTGCTAAATTCATTCATATAAATAGATAATGTATAAATGTATCAATGCATCATTTAACGTTGTACACACTATTTGGCAGTGAGTTATCACAGAGGATTGACTCCCATTGAAAGCCAACATTTCCCTGTCGGCCTAAAGGAATACCAATATGGATGCTGTGTGTAATATTGCATTACACTTTCCAGCACTTCGAACACAGGACCTTTACAAAACAATAGAGTTTTGGTCAATTTCTCTTACGCACTTGATTTCTCCAGGAATACATTTGTTGTAATAGCTAATAAAGGTTTTTATGAAAATATCTACATAAAAAGTTATATTTAATCATACATCGACACCTTCTGCGACCCTATGGAAGGTTTTAAATCAACTCAACCAAAGTCAATATTGTAAATTCATATTTTCAAGATACAATATTTGCATTTGAAGACAGAAAAATGCATCCTCTACAGAGGCTATGTCCAGTTAGAGCAAGTCCTCCTTGGTGGCTTTCTGTGTTATCTGTTGACTAGACCTGAGCCCTGTGTGGCCCGGCCGTAGTGTGGGCTATTGTTGTCTGTCATTGTAGAAACAGGGCTGTTGCCATTGCTGTCAGCACAGTTTGGACTGCAGGGGGCGCCACAGGTAGCAGTGGTGAGTCTGATTAGGTATTCTGCATGGACAGGTTTGTGATTCTGCAGCACTTGGAGGGCATCATCGATCTTGAACCACTTCCGCTTCCTTCCTATGAGAACGAGAATGTGAACAAGGACGGACAGACAGACAGGAGAGCCATTTCCATGACTGCAATTTCTCTTCACTTTTTCATGATGCTGGACAAAGATACAGTCAAAGGGACACTATGAAATGGTCACCACCAGAGACCTAGACAGTAGACACCCACATGCACAGGCATCCTTTATACTTACACATTGACAAAAAATGACAGAATAAACCAGGTATTAATATATTTAACTTAATAAAATAAAAAGAAATACAATGTAGGCACAAATGTAGACCGTGGAGTCTTCCTCACACCGTCAAGCTCTTATTTAATTTGGGATAATTAAAACAAAACATATTTAATCAATATAAATATAACATGTGCTGGGATTGGTTAAAGGCTACATAACATCAAAACCATGATTATCAGTTCCTTTAAAAGAGGCACAGATTAATATTAATAAGGATCTGTATAAGGGTCACAACTAAACTATAAATTGCCACACTGTAGTGAACTAGTGTATGCCTTTTAGAGAAAGTGTTATGGAAAATAAACAAACTACACTAAGAGCCCATAGCTTACAAGAGAGGGAAAGTATGGCAGGGGCTGTTGTGGGTGTCGATGACTAACAACAACTGTGCACAGCAAACATGGCTACCCCTAATAACAGGCTAAACTCTATTTATATTGTTGAATGGGGTATTTAAAGTCTTGACTTGCTGAGTTCATAGGCATTAAGTAAAAAATGTAAAATAATATTAGACTAACAGCTTTATTGGACTCATGTGGTGATGACGAGAGGCCATACCTATGGTGACGGAGTCTTCCCAGTCTTCCACAGTCTCTGTCACAATGAGAACATAGACGTATGTCCTGTGCTTTCGGTCCTGGTTGTGCTGTGATGAGAGCAAGCAGATTACTAAAGTATCTGCACATGGTGTAAGCGGAGATTGAATTGTTTAGTAGTCACAGCCGCCTGGAGATTCTCTACCTGGAATTCCGGTCGCTTTTTGGAATTGCAATGATAGTAATAAACCTTGCTATGAACGTAACCACTAACCTATGAGGATCTAGCAGTCTTCCTTTATGGCTGGTATGGTCGTATTTTGTAAAGTACCTGAGCACTGAATGGCCATAAGTTACTTAGAAAGGCACTGTATATACGAAAACGCAGTCCATTTTCAGTATGATTTAATATATGCAAGTTTATATTATCCATGACTGAAAATGTTTTACTTGCCTCGAAAACTCCCAGCAGTCTTCCAAGCTTCCCCTTTACACCCGCCTGCGTAGAGAGGTAGACAAACAGACTGAATGTGTATACAGATAGATTAATTTAAATGTAAACAGAAAGTATCAACAACCACAAACACATGGAAATACATAATATCACAGGGAACTAGATCAATGATATAATATATGGCAGCAATTAACAGGGTTAGATGATGAAAAACTGAATAAATGGCTGCCATCCCTGCTCTCCATTAGGCTGTTCCTATTGAATTCGGCACTTGGTTCTTTCTGAGGATACGTGGCGAGTTTCTTTGGCTTTTGTTGGGTCAGCTTTTAACAAGCCTTTAACACAAAGGCGGTTGAAAACCGGTGTAGCTCATTAAGTTAATTATGGGTCTGTAGGCATGCAATTGCCCCTAATTTACGAAATGTGATAAACCTGTGTTCACCCCTTCTATTACACCCATAGACATAGTATATACTGTACATAGACACTGCATTGGCCTTTGGATCGTACATGAACATCGCCGCCATATTGGAGAGGCCAAGACCGGCCTGTTAACAAATCCAAGTAAACAGGGGATCTGTGTTTTTTCTGGCTAAAGAGCACTATAAGGTTTACATTTCTCAACCAATTTAAATTATTCTTTTTTTATATTCATATTAAATCATATCTATGTTTACATAAAATATATATATTTGATCAACCTTTTTTTGCACTTTTTTTAAATAAAAACCACGCATTGAAATTGGTTGAGAAATGTAAAGCATATATATATATATAAAAACCACAGCTCCCCAGTTTACTTGTAGCCCTGTTTGTTTGCAGGCCAGTGTTCGTCTCTCCAAACGTATCGCAGCAAGGGGCGGCAGCATTCAATATGGCGTCGATATATGTCTATGATTACACCTGTGATGAAGGCATATTCAGTAACTAACCGGTTATACAACTAACAAGTGATAAACCAATTCTTGGGGAGGGGGTTTCTTATACTTATCAGTTTTCGTTTTTTACTTTTCAGCAAGGTGTGCAATATTACACTACATTGAATTGTAATATAACTAAAATAATTCCAAAACACCTCTGGTAATTTTGCAGTAAATTCCTACCCAGGGACATCTCTCTTTAAGAGGACATAGGCTATGTCTAACTGGACAGGCCTTCTAAATGTCACCAAGCTGGGGCCACTTAGACCACTCAAGTCTAAACTCTCTGGAAAAACTTCAAAGCTTCTGCTATCCCCAAGCCACAAAGCAACCCAAGAGAAGAATAAAACCAGACACGCATGCATATTATTTAAAAGAGTAACTATTGTCTCAAATCATTTGGTCAAAAGAAAACTGTAAAAGGTAAAACAATGAACCGAGTATTGAGTGGTTTGGCTATCATTTTTGTATGTTCTATGTTTTTCTCCTCCTCACCTCCTCATAGACCTCCCTGATCGCAGCTCCGCCAGGCTCCTCGTCTGGCTCCATGCCTCCCCCTGGAACGATCCACTGGTCTGGGTGCCGACTGCTGCTCACCAGCAGCACCTGCAAGGAGAAGAGATCCTTCAGGTTCTGAAAGAAGGCCCAACCCAGACAGACAGGATTAACACTATAGGGGAGAGAAACAATGTGCCTATGTATGGAATCAAATTAGGGTCAAAAGTATTGTAGCTGTATAACACCACAGCAGTTAAACATTTGTTTGTGGGTGAAAAACATTCACACAGAACTCAATTGTATGTTTGAATACAAAGTTAGCATGTATGACTCAAATCTACGAGTACAAACCAAACCTACGGGTACAAAATTTGTCCTACATTTGACATTTCACCTGTAGATCGACATGGCCCAATCTGTACTTGCAGATGCTGGAATACCAGCAGATAATATCTGCTGGTTTTCAACACAATGCATGGAAAGAGAAAATGTACCACTCGTTACCATTTGTGGCCACATTTTAAGAATATAATACTATGATTACATGCACAGATGACAAGTAACAAAGAAAACATTAATATAACAATTGCCCGTACTGGGTACTGTCCATATTTTGGTTATTGTGGTTAAGCTGTTTACATGTACATTCAAAACCTTGAGTTTCCCTGTTTTGTATATACAAATTAGCAGATTAAGCATTTTGACCTGTGGTGTCCTGCCCCCAGATAGAATGATACAAATGCAAAAATGTATTTAAAAAAAAAAGGTGCAACTGGCAGCTACCCTCCCCCTCTTTGACTGAGCAAACTACTTTTACTTAAATTACAATTTTGACATGGGGTTTTCAAGTAATGTAAGTTTTGACCTACTGGGTGAAACTACTCTTTCAGTAGGTTCCACAAGCATACTGTGAGTAGCAGGGTTATTAGCTTCTGTCTGATTCACAGGAAGCTGACAAATATGGTGGACAAAAACAATGTAAACATAACAACATAACGCAAACATAATGGTATTAGAACTGCTTGTAAAACACGACTAGTCTAGACAGTCTTTGATATTACCTCCAAAGAGGTACTCTGACATCACCAAATGGGATAGGCATTGTGGGCAATATGGTGAAAATATCAGCCAGTAGAGCAGAAAAATACCCATGTGTTTAGTTATTCTTTAAGAAACAGTAAAAACATTATACTTTAAAAGCCTTTTTTTTAACACTCTTGTCCGTGGTTTTGTCCGTCTGACCGAATTAAATAAGTCAACATCTTGTTCCGTTTATGCTGATTGAAACTTGGAGGGCATCTTGAAAGACCTGGTGTGTGGAGAAGTGGCTGGAGACACCGGAAGCACGTTTGGGATCATGGGAGAGCCCACTGCACGACATCACCTTGCGATAGAAGTCTCTGTAAGTTGCTTCAAAAAGTTAATAAAAAAATAATTCCACAAATAAAGAGTTAATTTAAAATGGATAGTTCTGATTTGGAACCCTAGCACTATTATTTAACAATGATAAAGTTGATTGGTAGTCCTTTCTCAACACAAATGATGCTGTTACTACTAGTTAGTCACAAACTACTGCAAAGTCAACGTGGTCGAGCTCCTGTCTGTACAAGCTGAGTGAGGCTCACGGAAATCGGTGCACTGCCGTACTAGTTTTAATCCATCCACCCATCTATGAAAAACCGTCCACTCTGCAGCGGTTGATGTCCAGCTTCGCGAACACTTAAGAGTGCAACACCACGGTGGGTGGCGCATTTCTATCGCTCATTAAAACGCTCATACTCAATGACAGGTACTAGCTTAAATCCCAGCCTACTCGTCTCTTTAACATTAGGTGCATATTTTGATCTCCAGATAGAAAACCTTAATCCAATTTACCGAGAGGTAACGGTCTCAGTGTTCCATTTTTGGGGGGTTTGAATTTCCAACAAAGTTAAGTTTGGTTGCAGCCTAAGACAAAGGGCTAGCCTAGCCCCTATGGCTCCGTGATTGGATAGGTAAATTTAATTGTTGATTGGATAGTGAAATATGTTAATCTGAGCATCCCAATTGGCTACTTCACGCTATGCTACTTAGCACGTGCACATTTTGAGCACGGCAGCGAAAGAAACAGCTAGACAATTGGTAACATGGCTTGTCAATGCACTATACACTGCATGAACTGAACAATTGTGGGTGAGAGTGAGTGAGTGTGCATAAGAACATTGTATTTTCACATAAACTAACGTTAACATAACATTTTCTCTAGTCTAGTACTGTAACATGTCAATAAATGTTTAATGATAGCAGCAGTTGTGAAGTATTCAGCTTCTACTCAATACTTACTAATACTAATAATACAGTAGTGCATTAAAAAGCAGGGGACGATCCCCCTGGACCGGCTTACTGAAGTCCGGGCTGAGCCCCGAATGACCTCAAATCCTAGCAACGTCCCTGTTAAGGAATATGTGAACAACTTGCAGTCCTGCAGTGTGAGAACTGTCCACGTGCAGCGGCCAATGCTCAGCCCTGATGAGCTGACAAAAAGATGGAGGAGCTCATCTTTTGACTACAAAAACAAAACCTCCCATGCATCAGTTCAGATGTTGACATAATGAAGTAGGCTACATGATTACATGTCGGGGGAGTTTTGTCACTTATGCAGCGGAAAAGGCCAACAATAATTGGTTTAAGCAAAACAATGTCAACATTTATGCAAGAATTACAGACTAAGTAGTCAGTCGCTCCAGATTTACTCCTTTAGGATTTCAATCTTCAATTTCAAATCAGGACTACTCCCAGTTTTACCAGGTTGAATTCAGATCACATAGATCATGCTCTTTCCAAGCAACACAAGAACTACACACAACTGTCAAATGTTATCACAACCAGTGTCCTTATTCAGAACTACACACAGAGACAAAAAAAAAAAACATCCTGCGCACACACAAACAACGCGTATTCACACAGACACGTACCCAGCCAGCCAAACAAGCTTAACAAAAAGCACTGGATCAGCAGTTGCATTTCTGCTTGAAAACCAAAACAGCTTAACAGAGCCCAGAGGGCTCCAACACACCTAAACACCAACCTTACCAGGAAACACTGGACACCACTGTCCACACCACCTGTAGACAATGTGCAACACCTGTAGAATGATCACATCCACAACCAGATAGCTTTTACCGAAGTACAAACAAATATTTGCGAGAGGATAATGTAAACTGCCTGGTCTTTTTTAGTCAGGAATAAAATATCTTTGATCATATACACCAATTCATTTAGATGATATTGATTTATGGCTATACGGTCAAATTCAGCCTAATGTTTATGCTCATGTCCATTTTATTATTAAATCAACGAAATGTCCCATTTTTCTTACATTGCTAGTTATGCACAGGCTTGAATGTGCAATTTCTCAGACTCACAACAGCTTTTCTCCATTTTATTGCCAGAGGAAAACAGAAAGCAACATGCGGGTCTGCTCGTTTGTTTCTAGAAGGAAAATCAGACCTAAATTTCCTCTGTATGGGAAGCAGGAATTGGCTTCCACCTGGCCACCCCTCTGCCCCAGAGTTGACCAGGAAAAGGGAAAACGTAAAGCTGGCAGGGAGACAACGAAGAACAGCAAGATTGAAACATGGACTTCAGTCCCACCCACCCACCCCCACATCCCAGTAGTACATTAAGATAACAGCCCCAAATGTAAAAAGTTCAGTTGAGTATTACAATTTTATTTTTTCAATATGTTAGTCAGTGAAGTTAATAGCCTTTGGACACACAAGGATGAGGTTTCCCACATTGTTTGGATGAATTTTGTGTATGAATGATTATTCAAATTAGATAGGCTTTCACTGCTGGCTGTTGGAAGAGTAGCAAACATTTGAGAGAATCATGGGGTCTCGTCCATTTTTGCACAACTAAAGCTGATGCCAATATTGAAACTGATAATATAACGATTAAACAAACAATTCCTATCCATTACGTTTAAACAGTAACATTTGGGATTTCATCAGCTGTTTGGGGACACATGAAAACTACATATGGGTCCTCACAAGCACAACAATCACTTTGTATTATTGCCTTCCATGTAGGCATTTGTGTGTAGCCTATTTAACAAAATATAGGCTGCCATTATGTTTCAATTTATAATTGATTATAATCACATCTATAGATGAGAAAACAAAACATGTAAAAAGGACGAGTTTATGTTCTGGCTCTTACAGCCTTTCCTATAGACCAGTGATTCTCAACTGGTGGGTTGTGACCATGTTTGAGTGGGTAGCTGAGCATTTGCCAAACCTTAATCTTTAGAAAAATGAATTTACTAATAGGTCAACGTTAACTCATGTTTCAATGGCTTACTATGTCATTGAGTTAAGCCCCAATTGTTGCAAGTTTTTGTTCGCTCAACATTTTAACAGTACATGAAGGCATTGTTGATTACTGCAATATTGGTAAATATATTTGTAATTTTTGGGTCGTGACTTAATGACTACATGTGGGGCCTGAGGCTAGACTAGTTGAGAAACAGTATAGACAGTATTTCGAGTTTGAAGGCCTAGTGCATGGCTACTGGCTAATGTGCATGTACACATTGTGTAGCCTACAACATCTTAAGACAAGTCAATTCTATTAGACTCCCTGGGATTTGACCTCAAAAGTTCAGTTCCTGCCTATAGGCCTAAGGAACCAAAACGCAGATCAAATCATGTATATTTTATTAATCTCTTTGACCATTTTCGATTTCAGATATTATTTTCATATTTCAGATATTCTCAACACCAATATCCCGAAGAAATCCCAGCGACCAGTAGCCTGATGGTTTGAAAGAAGCCGTTGGATGCCAATGAGAAAGTCAATATGCCAGGAGGCAGCTACTGCCTGCACCTCGTTTCTATAAATTGCAGCAGATAGGTCACTCGGTGTTAAGCACATAGCCTAGCACTCGTCACCCCATCCCACCACAGAAACACTCGTGTCACGTGGTGTGCCATTGAGATGGGTTTGCGGTCACTAGGCAGAGATGTGACGGTTTAGGAATCCACCTGTCAGGTTGGCCAAACCCCTCCCCCCATAAACACCCATGTCCTCGCATTCAGCCCTGAAATGTACGTAGACAGACCTATTGCTAAAGCCTTGCTGTAGTAGGCCTCTTCATGCAGTCGATTTAATTAATGCAGTGATCATGAGTTGTCAGTGCATTCATTAAAAATGTTTAAGCATGTGAAGCCATGCACGTGTTTTCTCGACATATTCTTAAGCAATAATGACGTCTTGTAATTTTTATTTTAAATCCCTGGAGTACGCTGAAGCGAATTACACGCAAAATAAAATATAGCCTGCATGCGCAATATTTAAATATATTTAAGCCTAAAACTAAATTACAAACGAAATGCGTTTTGTCTGCCAGCGCAACTTTAACCTGACTGCAAAACATCTTGCTTCAAACTTAAAATACCTGGCTGTGATGTTTTATAAATTATTTTAATAAATCCATGACATTCACGGATTCACAATGCATTTGTTTTATTACACAAACTTGTTACCTTTTAATAGGCTATACAAACGGGTCCCCTAACCATATAATCCGATTTTGGTTTATATGGTTCCCAAAAAAAAATATTATTAAACTTTTAACGCTGACATCTAGAACCAGGTCTACAGCAAGCACCTTAGATTACCTCGTCTTCTCTTTCGTTCTTAAAACATAAACACGCGGCCCGTCTCTTGAATCCTTCGCCATCATATGTCCTTGTTTGGTTTGGCTTAAACTTCATCATATATCCCAAATCGTTGTATTCCAATCAGCTGCCGAACGAATACAAAAACGCGTAGGCCTACAATAAGAACCAACAGGCTCAGGTGAGATTTTCCTGGTCAATTAAGGGAAAGCAGTTAATCCCAGGAATTTGTCCATGCAGTTCTTCACATATCCAAATTGGACAATTGCACTCGACTCCTTCCCAGGAGACGACACATTTTATTGATTTATTTATCTATAGGGCCTATTTTAATGTTTCCGAAGTAGACCTTCTTGATGTGGCTTTGACTGTTCCCCCGCAACATGAGGTTATAGTAACATTGAAAATGAGACGACAGGCGAAAGCGGGATGGAAGTGCGGTGAACTGACTATAGCGTTGCTCTGCAAACCACCTATCAGCGCTTTACACTTTACGTGACGTAGCATGATAGATTTGATTAAAAAGGCTGACATAAACTCCCCCCACAAGCATGAATGAAACCATTCAACTTGACAAGGTAGTAATCTCCTTCTCCAGTGTGGTTGCAGAGTTGTTAAACCTTGCGCCTATATATAACTTCATTCAACTGCAATGTAATGTAGCTCACACAGTTAAGCAGCGCTTTAACATTACAAATAATGTGTAGACCTGTTTCCTTCCGCGGTAGAAGAGCAAAACTAAAAAACAGTACCAGGGCTCCCTCTAGTGACCAAAACTCAACTTTCTGCTGCAGAGTCGTTTATTAATTATTTCTTTAACACAAAAAACATAAAAATAGTAAAACTGTCAAGACTATCCAGTTTGTCAGGAATTGCTCTGACTTTATAAGATAATTAGTAGCCATATTCTATATTGGTATCACAGTATCGCATCATATGCTACTACCGCGTTTGATGTACTTCTATGATAAACACCAACATTTTCAACATTTTTATTTTCTGTCCTTGAAAGTAACCGTGGGTTGTAGCAACTGTCAACTCTTATTACTTAGGAACTACTGTAACAATTCGAAATCAGTCAACCAGAGAAAGGTTATTTCTTCCAAGGCTTTCATTATTACAATTGTCTCTCTGCTGTATGCTTTTTGACCAAGGAAAATTCTTACCATGCCAATTACTTAAATTGTAGCTTACATTTAACCACATACATAATTATATATTTCTTTTAAGCAATCTTTGATCATCTTCTTTCATTTAAATACATATTTTAACATATACATATATACACATATACATATACACATACATAACATTTATACACATATACATATGTATATATATATATACATACATATACATACATATATACATACAGATATATACATATATACACATATATACATACACACACATATATGAAGAAAGAAAAGCACACAGACCATACTTTCTTATTAATCAACAGATTTTATTTACAGAAACCAAAAGTATGCAGATGGACTGTTTCCATAGCATTCTGAGAGCAGAAACATTTCTTCCCCAGATTAATAGAAGAACTTAATTTACAAACATTACATTGAATACAGCCTTTGCAACTGAAGACCAACCGTGACAGCAGAGACGCAAAGCCGTTATTGATCCTTTGGGGTTTTGACGCTGCAATTACCACCTTTATAGTTAGAACTTATTCCTTTGAACCCACACCCACCCCAATCCCAGGCCAGCCCACTGCTCACACTCTCAAACAAGTGGTACCTAACGACCGAACCATGTCTTTTTCCTGAAAAGAATGTCTTAAAAGAATGTCTGGGGGAAGAAAACCATGAATCATATAGTTAGCATGTAATGGCAAACAGAATAAACAAGTCATTAGTAGGGCAAGAACAAAAACGCCCCAAATGTAGTAGACCAGAAATGATAACAAAACACACTTATGCTAAAAAAACAACCCCCCCCCCCCCCCCCCCCCCCCCCCCCGATGCCCACTCTCTGCCTTAAGCCGCACACTGATCAAAAGCCTCAATTAAAAAAAGGTATACAATGACAGCATTCGCAAAACATTATGATAGTGGAAGGCTCAGTTGTATTTAGTCATATCGTTACTTTGTGTTACATGTTGGATATGATGAAATAAAAACACAAGCAATGCTAAGACTGCCTGTGTCCCCTGGTGAGAGCCCATGGCAGGACCCCCGGGGCTGCAGCTACAGTGGGCTTGTTGACATTAGCTGCTCTCATTTAAACGGCACCCCATGACAGTCAGAAGAAAGGTAAAACATAATAACAGCCAAATCTGCTGTTGTTCTTAGCTTCTACCCCTCACTTTTCCCTGCTACCCAAAATAAAGACAGAAAACATGGGACAGGTTACCCTATTTGTTCTAAACAAGCCTTTTGAAGGAGAGCTTGCTAAACAAAACAAATCAATGGACAAGGAAGACGGGTGAGTATATCTTCAAATGTTTGAACAGCAGTGAATTAAGACAAGTCTTTTTTTACTAGTGTGCATTTAAATGACCAATTGTCAGCAGTTGTCTTGTTTCTCTTAACATTATATTCCTTACTATTTGTTTTATAATAAAGACTGTGTCCGTTAAACTCAAATTAAGTAGGAAGAGGTCTTGGCGGAACTTCCGTTTGTTTATCGCTTGGTCCATCACCGCTACACATCCAGATTGTTTCTGGCGTAAAGCCTGGTCCATGCCCTGGCTGTAGAGCATTCAGAACAACACAAGTTGGAATCAAGAGCAGAAACCCTGTACAAGGATCAAATACACATCCTTACTACTGCTTGGATTCATCAATTCAGTCACATTACATTTTCAATTAGGTCAGTTTTTCAATTTGCCAAATGTTTGAATTTGTGGGAGTTAACGTTGTGTGAATTGGGAAAGGGTCTTGCTCACAATATATCACAGTATAGCAAACTGTGCCTGGTGTTTGACCAGCATCAAACTACTAGAAAACAGATACGCACTTCATTTATTAAGTCACAACTTGGAATTGTAAGCAGGATGGTGAAAATGTGGGACTATGCAATGAGCATCATTTAGAAATAAGGGCACCAAGGAGCCTGTCATAAACAGAACACTCACCAGTCTCTATCGCTTTAACTTCATTGGTTTTCCACTGCTCTGCGACATCATTGGCTAGGGGATCATCAGGGTTGGGTGCGCTTAGTAATGCCTGGATTGATAGCAGCACTGTGCGGATCTGGAGGGCTGGAGACCACTTGTCTTCAGAAACATATTGGGTTTAAGAGAATGGAGGGAGGAGAAGCGAATGATCGCTTGTGAGAAGACACAAAAAGGAGCTAGTGGTAGTACAACAATGGCGGCTGTGGGTTCAGAAGTGGGATCTCAGACCCCCTTGATCGTTGGGCGAAATTAAGCTGCTAAACCATTTGTACACTCACACACTATAGCCCAGGAACCACAGAACCAATGCACAGTCTTTCCTCGATGGCAAGAAAGCCTAAATGTAATACATTGGGAGCAGTTTTGTTGTATCAGCAGAATTATACACACCCCAATAAAAAGGTCCAATATGGAACAGAAGAGGGCTTCTACAAAAGGCACTACCAGCTTAGCATGTATAAGGGTTGTGCGGTCATTTCTATTTTCATATTGTCCAATCATGGTTATTCTGGATCGGCAATATACGATGTCTGCTCTATCAAACAACGGCTCCCATGGAAAAAGTCAGTGTGTATGTGACTGATGCGACAAGATCACAGAATCATGTTCCGTTTAACATCATTATGTCATCTTTAATATCACAATCCAAATCATATCAATAACATTAACTAGTCTTTACGAGTGCAGAGCAAAGTTTTGAGATGCAGAACAGAGATGCGGGGTGTCAGATCCACGGAAAAGAGACGACAAACTAATTTCACTCCTCTCTCTATAGAGCCATCGTTTGGTCAATATTTCTACACAACAGGCAAATTACAAAGTACCCTTCACTTAAACAACAGCCTTACTAAAATGGACCGGAGACGTCTCAGGTTTCTCTACTGGATTTCTGTTTTCGCATGTTTCCCCGGATGTTAGGGGGTAAGGTACATGTGACTAAATGTAACGGACCTTTACAATGAATAAAACTACGGATTTCTCTGGGTGTAAACAATTTGGATAATATAGGTATACAACTCAACAAAATATATAACATAGGTCTAGTCCTTGCAGAAATGTTACATATTAGGCCTTCAAAATCGCCTTAATATCGGCATAGGAAAAACACATTCTCGATCATCCCTTCAATTGTCAATATATGATCCGATCGTCAATTGGCACAAGCCTAGCATGTATATAGCCAGGATATAACCCTTTAATAACATGCATCAATTAGTGGTTGATAGGGAGGGAGCACTTACCTTTCAAAATGTCTAGACATATTCTTCCTAGTTTGTCTACGTTCGGGTGATATATTTTGGTTATAAAGCGTACTTTAGGAGCTGCCATGGGGTATTCCTCTGGGAGAAAAAGTTCAAGTTTAAATGTGCCCCCCTCAAACGGAGAGTCCTCTGGCCCTGTGATGACCACATGGAAGTAGCGAGCGTTCCCCTCGTCGGGCTCTGCTTGGATACCTGGAACAGGCTCTGCAATCAAGCGCTGAGTCTCCTGATGATAAAAACACACAAACGCACTCTCTTAAAAATGTGTATAGCCCATATAATGTGCAATAAAAGTACAAAAATGACTACATTGCACCTGTTGCTTATGGCTAGTCAGACAACAATAACATGCTACAGCAGATTGTTGTTTCCCTTAATACGGTAAAAATAAGAAATGTATATCATAAGTATCTAGTCAGAGCACCCCTGCTCTGTAACCAACTGCACGAGTGCAAGCTCTGACATCTTATTTCAGCATTCCTAAAAGGGTCAAATAGAAGCACTGAATTAAATATTGATAATGAGATCATGAAATTTAAGACTGATCAGAGCACTGCATCAGAAGCCTCTGCAGTGTGTGCCAGGCTACAGCCTAATTGGCCTGGCCAGCCATCACACTACACAGGACTCAGCTGTGTCCACCAATGTACCATTAAATGCACCATATGGCGTACCCCATCTTGGTTTAGTGTCTGAATTATTCAATCTAATTATTTGTCATACATTCAAATGTATGACAAATACTTGGAAAGCTCACTGGAAAGACAAAAGCACTCGATAATGAGTGTCAATATTAGGACAATGTTTTCTTTAGTTTTATTATATATTTAGTGCCCTATGTAGGAACGCCCTGAAGCAGCAATAGGGGTTTGGGGAGTTTGTCATTTCAGACACTGTATATTATTTCAATTCCCATCAGCCAATGCAGTGAGTCCACTGCCAGCTCCACTGTTAAAGCAAAGTGATGTGCAGAACCACACACGTTGGATACCTGAAATAGTATAGGCAATGCAAATATGCAGACTAGGCAGAACACCTATGTGGCACTGGGTACATTGACCATGGAGAACGTTTTAGTCAAGCCTCATCCTAACTTAAAACTAACACACTAAAACATTCCCAAAATAATAACGTAATAAAGAAAATCCATTTACTGTGGTTAGTTTTAGATATCAAAAAAGCAATGCTCACTTGCTATGTTGGCGTCCTTTTCCACTTGTTACATTAAGCTCCTAGGTAGGATAGGACTAAAATATATACAATATATAGCAAGCCACAAAAGCAACATCAATCAGTGCTGGCCAACCATACTGCTTTCCCAGTTTTCCAGAATGTAACTGGGTACAGGATTCCTGAAAATTTTCAGATGACCCACTGACAAAACAATGCAGTGAAAACACAGACAAGAGAGGGGCTCCTAGTTCCAGTCACACAGTCTGCGGGCTAGGAGGGATCCGATCCCAGCATGCCTACCTTTTCCCACCAAATCTAATAACCACTGTATTGGGATGGACTGTATTACCACCTGTGTGTACCACCATTTGTCACTACATAAAGGGCTTCACCTTGAATCAATTTTAAAATAGAAAAGATTGTTCCAAAATAAACGGGTGAAAATGTATGGATTTAAGTCGTAACTTCTGAATTTGATTTAAGATACAATCTTTTGGGTCTTTTGGTCTTGTAATCGTTTTCATTATCAGACATGTGGTTACAGATAAGGTTGAACAGAGAGATCATTTTGAGATTGACAAAAAGAATACATTATATTATTTGAAGGCACCTTAAATTAAATCCTATGTAATAAGTGAATTGCGTAGCGTGTTATGATTGACCATTAACGTTCCTGCGAGAACGTCGTTAAATAGAAAAATAGAAACTATGGACAAGACGTCAAATGTTAAATAGTTTCCCCTTGTCATTAAAAGGCTAAAGAAGTCTTGTAATTCTGTTTAAAAGTGTATCGTTATTCTTCAATATATAGCCACAGGATCCTTGGGAGTAGCTCAATCCCGCTGCCCAACAAAGCAAAGGCCTTGCGGCAAAGTCTGCAACAACACAGGCCCGTCAAATGGTGTTTATCCGACTAGCTATACACGTAAACACTTGATTATACATTTGAGTTAACAGGAAAATATTCCACATTGTGCTGGTCGCCGATTATCGGAATATTGTTTTCACTGGGGGAGTAATATTACCCTGCTAACTTACATTAGCGTATTAGCTGTTAGCCGATGCCGTTCAGTCAGCAAACTAGCTAGCTTACCAGGATACCTATTCGTTTGCCAGTAACATTTAGGAATATGCATTCTTTTGATTGGCCCTTATATTTTGAAAATATTGTTCTGACCCAAACCACAATTCAGCCATGTACAACGCGTTCGTGTGTTTTAACCCACCCTTTTCTGATTAGCAAGGAAATTGGACAAAACGGAAGTAACTAAAGCAAGTATATAGCTAGCGATGTGGCTACGTGCAGACTAATAGGTTATCATTGATTCACAGTAAAGTAGTCTGCCTCGGGTTAACGGCACATTTGAAACACAACAGAATATCGTCGAGACTTCCGAAATGTATATTATATACCTTAATGATCCTGCGGGGCAGACCTGCCATCTTGTCTTTAATGCTTCTCAATGCTTCTTCTCGTTGGCATTGACCATAGGCATTGACAGCAAGAACGTCTTCCGGTCTCCTGCGTCATGACCATAGTTGGTTGGTCCGCTGGAACACCATACAGGTTCTGCAGTGATACATCTGTGTGACTTACAAAACACGTGTACATGTTGTTCTGTTGTCTTAACACAAATATTCAGTTACAATTGCATCTTTTTACGTCGGATTCATGAATGTCAATCGAATGTGTTAACAAGTGAACAGGAGTCTCAGTAGCATTATCTATTAATTGAATTATACGAGATTATACTCCCATTGTAATCATGCCTACTTAATTAATAAAAGCTTAAAATTCGGTAGCATTTCTTTATTATTATTAGTTAATTAATTATAATTGTTGCATTAGCTATGTTGCCTTATGACAGTCCAGTCTTGTCATTAAAGGGGGGGGGGGGGGGGGGGGGGCGGGGTCAGTGTCGTAGTACAGATGTGTTCTCGGTTCAGTTTGCAGAATGAAAGCTGTAGGATTCTGGGACTCCTCCTCCTCCTGACATATCAGTAAAGGCAGAGGCCATATCTCATGGTTATTTAGGCTGAGTACCTCAGCAGTACACCAACCTAGCTGGACCTTTATTCAAAAAGTAGGCTACAGGGGGTTCAACTTCGGACATGCATTCTCTGCATCAAACCAACCGAACAGGTAGGTTTCAAACAATAATTAAAAATCTGTATATTTATATATGTATATTTTATATATCTGTAAAAAAACAAGGGATTTGGTGTGACCATTTTTTGTAAACATTATTTTATTTAGCGCAAGGTGAGGTAGGCCTATATCCAATTTCTAACAAAAATAAACATTACCTTTATTACATCATCAGAGTGTCTTACTTATTGACTACAATGAGGAATGATATATATAATTACTACTCAATCTAAAATGTACATATTACATGCAGCAGGTGAAAACGTTAGGTTGAGATTCTAATAACCTTTTAAAGCCTACAATCACAGCTCATGTTCGCTTCCTTGACATGTCAAGGAAGCAATATTTAAACACAGCAGCTTACGTAGTCAGTAGGAAAATATTGTGAGGATAATATTTTCGTTATTCTTTATTGATATTAACAATAAAGATACATATATTTAAGCAAAGACACACACACAAACTAAGTAGATATAATAAATAGTATTAAACGACTTAATAAATAGTATGGAATTGAAATTACACTTTATTATATAACATTGTAAATCCAAACCTTACATTATTAGTTCACATTTTCTATTGTATTGTGTGCCCCCCCCCCCCCCCCCCCCCCCCCAACCCCCACCACCACCACCACCACCATCACCGGTACTCCGAAATGTTCCATTGTCCTCACACACACAGGAACAGATGAACCAGCGTCTAATCTAGTGCAGTCTCTCAGTGCACACAGAGAACAGGCTATATCAGCTGAATTAGGAGGGATGTTGCTTCCACCAGCTGCTAGCTTTAAGTTTGTACAGCACTCAGGCACACGTTCTCAGACTCTAGCATATAATGTTAAACTGGCCCTTTGGCCTTTGACATTATTCATTTTATTGGTATGGAGTTGACAGCATCTCTGGATATACTTTTCATACAAGAAAAAGATTAAGGGATAAAACACATGGCAAAATACCTCCTGGTTATACAATTTTTACATATATTTATTTGTTTGTTTTGTTTCATGCATATGTAATCATCTTCATATTAAACATGATTGGCCCAATGACCCAATGGCTAATGAGTTAGTTCTCTTTGGTCCTTTCAGGCGCTGTGCCCTGGTACCTGGCAGGTCTGCTACTAAGCATGGTCAGCTGCCTGGGATCAGTCCTGTCCTTTCATGTCCCCCTGGGGACGAGCGGTCTTCAGTCTGCATTCTCTGCGACTAGGAGCAACAGTGTGGTAGGAGGTAGCCAGAAAGCGGTGACCTTCAACAAGCTTTTGGTCAACACGGGGGGCGACTTCAACGCCGACACAGGTCACTTCCGCTGCAGAGTTCCCGGGGCCTACTACTTCTCATACTCGGTGGGGAAGTTTCCAAAGAAGATGCTGTCCGTCATAATGGTTAAGAACGGGGAGGAGGTGCAGGCCATAGCGTACGATGACTATCGCAAGAAAGGACGAAAAGTCCAAAGCCAAAGCCTGATGATCACCCTGAAAGCCATGGATACAGTGTGGTTGCTTCTGCAACAGAATGCTCAGTATGCGCTGTACAGTAATGTCGGTCCTTACATCACCTTCTCCGGCTACCTGGTCTACCCTGATGTGACTGCGGCTAGCCATTACAACAACAACAATCAACTGTCCCGACCATGGCCATCCTATCCAGAATGCCCACCTCAGGGAGCAGACCCGAGGTACAGCTTGAACCATGGCCAGGCTTCAGAGCTGCAGCCCAGGTCTGCCTTCTCAGTGGCCCGGACCTCCACCTCCTTTGGCCAGAGCTCCACCAGCGGGCAGCTGGAGACGGAGAAGAAGCCCTTGAGCTTCGACGTGGAGTACGTGAACATTGGGCGCCACTTCAACAAGACGTCAGGGGTCTTCAGCTGCCGCTACCCGGGGGCTTACTACTTTGCGTTCACCGTGGGGAAGCACCCCCGCAGGGCTGTATCCGTCAAGCTGATGACAGGCCGGGGGGAAGTGCAGGCCATGGTGTTTGACGAGGATACGTCCAAGCGCAGGGAAATGCAGAGTCAGAGCCTGCTGCTGTCCCTGCGTCACGGGGACAGCGTGTGGCTGTACAGCCAGCAGGACGAACGCTACGCCGTCTACAGTAACCAGGGGCGATACACCACCTTCTCCGGCTTCTTGGTTTACCCCGACACCCAAGCGGGGAGCACAGACGCCCACACCCCCACTACTGAAAAGGGAATTTGAACGGGAGAACTGAGTCTATTGTAGAAGGAAGGATTGTCAGCAAAAAATAAAAAAGATATGCCACATATACTTATACTTACATTAAAACATGAAACTGTCAAAAATGTTATGTTATTTGTGGGAAATATACTACAAATGTTTTCACTTCTTTGCTGTTAAACAAACCACAAGGTGGCGCTATAAGGCAAGTTGTTCTGTTGTCTTTCACAGTTTTCTGTTTAAGACAATCTGATTTAGGCTTGAAAATAGTTACATTATTTGTGTTTGTATTTTACATTTGTACAGCTTTGGATAGTGAAAAAAGACAAACTAAATAGTGTACACTTATAACACAGATATAGCATCCTGTGTCCTCTTTTGAATTTATTTCAGTAACATAAAGATTTGCCTACATTATGAAGCCTTTTCTTTTGTGTTTGAAAATTCTGTTTAACTTGAATAAAAAACCTGTTGTCGAATGCATTAAATCCCATAAAAAAACTTGAAAAAAAGGTTACATTAAATATTTCTTGAAGTCAAAAGCAGAAAATGGTATGTATAGTTGACATCTTGACAGGTTAGACTATGGAACATAATTTTATCCAGTAACCAATTATGTAAGTTATTCTCAGTCAATATTGTGGAATGGACACACTTAGTTTAGTTCAGTTAATAAAAATGGTATAGGTGTACAGTGGTTTGTTTTAGAGTTGTGAATTAAACAAATAACTATCTCCGAGAACAATATGTTCAGTTCTCCATTTGTTATCGTTTGTTAGATGGAAATAAAACAAAGCCACTCACTAGTTTTTGTCATATGGCATGCCAATTAACTGAACACAAATATTGCTAACGGCTAACCTAAAGCCATTAAAATAAGGTTGAACTAAACCAAGGTGTAATAAGACAGAAATAAAGAAATAAAAACATAATTTGTGAAATACATTTTGAGAGGCAAACAAGAAGGCCAAGCCTATTTCAAGACGCATCCGCATACATTACTTCATATAGACTGTTAGTCCGGTCGAAATGCTTGATTACATGTGCTGTAGGTAAGATTTAAGTGCTGTAATTTAAGTGTAATTTGTTAGAAATGCCGTAGATCCTATAATGAACTATAATGAGTGAAATGCTCTGATAGAATATCTACTCTGGTTAACTGCACACTGCCTCTGAATGAGAAGATCTGGAATTTTGACCGCTCCTGGGTCATTGCTGAAACAACCAGGGGCCTCTCTTCCCAGATTGGTTTGGGAAATCCATGCGCTCACTCGGCGGTGTCATAGATCCACCACAGATACATGAATGCAACACTTCCCAATGAAACACAGGGAGTTGATCTTGTCTCTACGAAAGGATAGCCACTACGAATGTTCAGTATAACCAACCAACCAGATTGGTTGAAGCAGAAAGAGGTAACGCCCACTGTGAGTTCGGACCCTCAAATCTAGCAACATACGTCGATTCAATATATAGGCTTATATCCCCAATCAACATATTGCTTCCTTGAGTTGCCTCTGCCGCGTCACTGTACGTCCCAGATTTCACACAGTAGCGGAGTGAATTTGTGGTCGCTCGTTCGCCAGGACGTCAGCATCTCGGCGTGGTGGTGGTTGAGCGTGCGCAGCTCGGTGAGCCGGCCAAGGAGACGGGCAAAATGCTGCGGCTCGTGTGGATGGTGGAGGGCGCAAATTCTTCTCAGCACATCAAGCATGGGGTCCTGGAGCCGCTCCACGGCCTGTTGATCCTTGACGTAGGGCCGCTCTGCAAATGAGGATGTGACGGGAAGTTATAGAATAGACCCTTAGACAATATCCTCGTAGGACAAAACACAGGCGTCGCTCATACAACTTATTATGGGTCTGCTGTTTTTTATGTACAAGGGCACGGTAGCACACTAAACTAGTAAAGGTAACCAACCCAGTCGCCAGAAGGAAACGTGGCTATTTTAACGTTTCTGCAAACCACGGATACGTTGAATCTCAACGTTTCTCAACCAAAATACGTTCGATATCAACGTTTCTAGACGCGTGTATATCACCCTTTCTCAAAATGTGGTCCGCGGACCCCTAGTGGTCCTCGAGTAGATTTGGTCAAATATCATGTTTTAAAAGAGTGTTTCTTAAACAGTCTGCGAGTGACTCCAAATTACGAGCAGCAAATTAAGAGCATCAAAAACGCAAACCCATGCGTTGATATACACTGCATACGGTACAGTGTATACTGTATAGAATGAGGGTAGGCTATACTCTGTTTAAGAAATAACCAAAATTATGTATTTTATTACACAACATGTATTTCGCCTATACCGCCTAGGCCACGGGCCGGGCCTGGTTATGAGCAACACCTGTTTTTGTCCGATGATTACACCTCTGTGTTTTACAGTAAATACACAGGTGTTGCTCATAATGGTAATTGGTAACACTTTACAATAAGGGTACAATAATCAACCATTCATAACAGTAGTAAATGCAGTAATAAGCATCAACTGACAATTAACTAACAGTAAATGAACAGTTAACTAGTAATCATTTGCTAATGGTGTTCATGTTAACTAAGGTATTCATTTATAGATTGGTTAATAGGGTTAAGAGTTGATCCTCTAAGTGTTAACCCTCTAAAGGGTTAACCCTTAGTGTTAGGGTTAACCCTTCCCCTACCCCTATAAAATAATGTATAAAATATTACCTTAGTTAACATGAACACCATTAGTAAATGATTAATAGACTGATAGTTAAGTGTTCATTTACTGTTAGTTAATTATTAGTTAATGCTTATTACGGCATCAATGTTTATGTTTATTTATGTTTATTTATGGTTAATTATTGTACCCTTATTGTAAACTGTTACCCTTTAACTATGGGTCCGTTTGATTAAGGTATGGTAGTGCACCAGTATAGACACAAATTAGTCCAGTAAATATACATTGACCATGCTAGTGGACAGATATAAAAAAAAAAAACACATCCTAAATTACAGGAACAGGAAGTTACTTTACCCTACTAATGACGACCTGTGAAAAGGGTCCATTGTGTCATTGTTTATGTTGAAGTGACTTAAAGTGACTGGTGACTGGTGACTTATATAATTAGCCTGAGGAATAAATAAAAAGTTGTGCTGGTCTGACCTGGTGTTAGGATGGTAATGGCGGTCAGAAGGGCCTGTTCTTCCTGCAACATTTGGAGCTGACCAATGCTCTTGTAGAAGTTAAACATCGGTGTGATGAATTCGTCAGATATACCTGTGGAATAATCAGACAACAGAAGTACTGTTTGTGTTCGGTCTTTAAGACCCTCCCCCCCCCCCTTCCCAGTCCCAATACACATGTGGCATGCACACACACACACACATACACATACCCACATTCGTGCACAAGCACACACACGCATACACACACACATACACACACAGGCACACACGCGCACATACACAAGCTTACACACACGCACACACACTTCATCATTTTTCAATCAGACAGGCATCTGCATTATTGTTGTTGGATACCTCAATTATAAATAATAATAATAGATAATAATATTAAAAGTATTAATAATAATAATACAAATATGAATATGAATAATATGAACAATAGTGTTTAATACAACATTTAATGTTTAATGTTGAGGCAAATTATACATTGTTCTCCAAGGATCTTCTTCTGTATTTTCTATTTTCAAGCAGGTCACAACTACTAGAGAGGCAGACGTCCTCTCAGACCCATCAAGCCATCAGAAATGCCGGCGAGGCTCTGTGGTGAAGGCTGTGGACAAAAGCCCCTTCGATGTTTCGATAAACAACAATGGAATCTTGGACAGGTTGTCTCCCCACACTCCCGCTGTCTGGCCTTTTGCATGAATATCTCAGATCGGCCGCTTTCACAATAGAAGTGCACCGAGGGACCTGCTGACGTGCACACTGCACACACGTCTGCCGTCCCTGTCATCGTCAGCTCAGGAGTCAACCCTGGCCTCTCACTGTCATGGCGACAGCTTAAACGCCGCCATATAACATAAACAAATTGGGATGTTGATGCACCAAGAACTATGTTGTTAGTCTTTAGGTGCTAACTATCAATAGTGTTAAAACTGTATTTACTCTCTAATCAGGGACTTAGTTTCATAGGCCAAAAGGGACACATGGTTATTGTGTGTGTGTGTGTGTGTGTGTGTGTGCGTGTCTGTCTGTGTGTCTGTGTGTGTGTGTGTGTGTGTACTCTGACTATGGTTTTTGTTGTATCAACGAGCAAAGTGCATGCACATGCACAAGCCCAACTGGAATGAAATAGGACCCAGTGAAGGTATGCTTGCATGTGTAACCTATACCTAGCGAGGGATCAGCAGGTCAGTCCCTATCTTCCAACAGCACCACACCAAAAAAAACAAACCTATCCATTATTCATATCAGACTTAACTGGAATTAGCTGCTCTGCGCTGGACAAACGGAAAGCAACTCATTGCACTGCTGTTGGCTGGAGCTATTGGACGTTTGGCCAAGATAGACACCAAGAGTCGGAAGAACAGCAAGAAAATGTCTACTACAAAACATTGTCTAACACAAAATATGGTGATATGATATGAATCAAAACAATTCAATACCTTATATACTGACATAGCCAGTATGTCTTATGGACATGACAATACCTCTCCTCTTCAGGTTGGTATTCAACATTTTACATTAGTCTTTACTCATTTGTGATAAGACCATTGATGGAGGCCAGTCCTCGCTATCCTATTTTCCCCAGGCTTACAGGGTCAGTGGGGTCAAATGTGTTTCTCTGAAGAACAACAACATTTCAGTTGTTTCCTAAAAGATTGACTTACCGCTCTTGCGTATTCTCTCCTCCAGTAGTTCTGAGTGTCCACTGGGCATCTTCCTAGTGAAGACCTGGGCCGAGCGTAGGAACATGGCCTCCACGGCCGAGCCTTTTAACAGCGCTATCTGGTCCTCGTGGTCCAGACTCAGGAAGCCTGTCACAGATGACCTCATTGGTCAGTTATGTTAGGCAGATAGCAATCAGTGTGGGATGTAATCTAACAACATTTTATAGTCTTGTGACATGTCATATCGATGATGCAGTAACCTAAAGGCTATGCTCAAAGAAACAATGCTTGAGTTCATTACCTGGAATATTTTTTGTAAACTCTACTAGAACTTGGACATGACTTGTGGCCATTTCTGTCAACAGAAGAAAGTTCTCCTCAGTGTTGAACTGCTCTTGTAGCTAAGAAGAAACAGACAAACAAAAAAAGTCAATTTCTTTTAAAACTTTACCTCATGACCTAGAGTTGGGGCGAAAATAGGTGTAGCCCATTAAAAGTGCCGTAGGTAAGATTTAAGAACTATTATTTGAGTGTCATTTGTTAGAAATGGCTTATCCATCTATCAGCTATTAGTGAGTGAAATGCTCTTTCAGAACATCTATTTCGAGCTGACTGCCTGCCTCTGTATGAGCCAATTTTGATTTTAGAATTTTTGCGCAATCAAGACATGTCTTCTCTGATTTGTTCGGGGAATCCATCTTATCTGTCGATATCAGGTGTGTGACATGCAACACTTCTCAGTGGCAGAGAAACGTAAGGAAGGAGGGAGCAGAGAGGGAGGGTATGTTTTTTTGGTTTAATTTCAAAATCGTGCTCTCTTCTCTTATTTTCTGCTCTCTCTCTTTACAACTCTTAAATCTTACCGACATCAGCTTTAAGTGAATTATGTCTGTAGGCATGCCAGTGCCCCTATTAATATAATCAGATACACCTGTTCTCACTCCTACTATTACACATCTGTGATAAAGGCCTATAAGGATTGTGAAGGTACTTCACGCTGGTCCCCATCTTGTGAGACAGAACCAGCTGGACAATAGAGGCGGCAACCTCTAAAGACGGCTGATTCACCAAAGCGTTCAACACGGTGTGACGTCAACTTCACATTCCTTATTGACCCCTCAATCCTTATCATAAAACACAAGGACGTTGTGGGTAACGTACCAATTTCTTTGCCATATCCTGAGGAATTCGATGTTTGTTGTATGAATCTACTAGAAAATTCAAGAGTGTGTGCTGTTCTCTGGTGAGTTCCACTTTCTTCTGTTAGGAAAACAAAAGACAAAAGCTTGGGACAACACTTCTGAAATAGAAATAGATTATTTAAGTGACGAATGATTTAATCTCAAGCTTTCGGCCTATATGAGTAAGGTATGGTTTGTAGTGTATATCTTCACTTATATTGGTTTCATTGTCTCTAGCATTCTGTGCAACTTTGCCTCAATGTACCATTCAACCAGATGGCCACATGTCTATCCCATCACTATACAAAATGCTCCATAGTGTCCCATGCAATAAGTTGTGCTTGCCTTATGCAGCTTGGTGGTGGAGCTGACCTGCTTGTTCTCGCTTGGGTCTGGCCCCACATTGGCCTGCTCTCCAGCACACTCTCCCACAGAGGAGGCCATGATGTTCTTCCGCAGTCTCTTTGACTTACACTGGATCTCTGTCAACAGACCTGTAAACAGCAATGGGGGCTTTGTCTAGTAGTGTGTTCAATACTTAACACCCCTGCTACTGGCGCTCCATGTTGTCGTGCAGCCGATTGATGAACAACTGATGCAGTTCCTACAATCTGTAATGCATTTAAGTAGCTTGAAAATACTAAATGAATCAAACATATTTCTGAAATATATTTTTTATTCATATTTTAAAATTATGCATTATGCACGAGTATACTAAAGCTAGCAAAGTTATGATGTGCACTCTTACTCATTTCAGTAATAGTGGAGTAGTTATTTTTTTGTACCGTGTATATTTAAAGACACTGTAGGCCTATGTGTGTCTCTACATTAAAAAAAAAAACATTAGGTAGTAGAGGAACACAGTTAGTCAAAATGTCAGAGGACCATTAACAAGAATACATTTACTTCTGGGCGTCAACCTGTCAATCTGTCTTCAAACACTGACCAAGAGCTTTAAGAAGACTTGAATTTAACAGCTGTCAGAATAATCTTTGATAAATATGTCATGCAGTCTGCAACCTTGCAGGTCTTAACAGGATTTTCTTGCACTATTGTTGACCAATGCTCATGTAGGCTACTCTCTTGCTTCCACCAACACTGTGGCACAACAGGTTTGATCAAATGGTTACACTAATATCATCCACCATGATACAGCTGTGTGGTGACCCCTGACCGTGAAAACCTTAAAAGAACAGCCCTCTGTAATCCTTTTCATTGGGGTCTTTTGCCTTGCCTTGACTGACTTCAAACTCTCCAATGACCTGGTATTATAGGATATCTGCCCACCCAACCCATATGGCTCTCCCTAGAGAAAAGGAGTGCTGTCTTATTAGAAATCATCCGGCCTGGGAAGTCATTTGGGACTCTAATGGTGATTACAGTCAAGCAGTGATACTCCCAAAGCAGTGATACTCACATTCAGCCAGCATGCCCATCTCCTTGCATTTCCTCAGTCGACATTCCTGACATTTCCTACGCATGTACATGTCCATCTCGCAGTCTCCTCCACTTTTACATTTGTAAACAGCATTCTTTGTTATGCTCCTTCGGAAGAAGCCTGCAGACGGGGGGAACAAAGTTCGGTATTATTATTAGGAAAACATATTACATGTGTCATTTCTAATAACAAACTGCAACATATAAAAGAAATACCAACAGATCAGCTTATAATTCTTATAATTGGGTATTTTCTTTATGACCAATTAGCTGGAAATGGAACTCCCTATGTGTATTCGGCTATTATTTAAACTTTACAGGGCAGCGTTAACAAACTAATGCAGAGGAGGGGTAAGAGCCGGAATCCTGCAGAGCATAACGCACACGATGAGAATAAAGTTATTAGACATTCTGACGAGAACGTTTACCACAATGGCACGCGTTAGTGTTGCTGCGCTCGGGTTCCACTTGTATTGTGGCATTGAAAGCGGAGAGGGAACCCAACCTGGGAGCTGTACGGCTTGTACCAAGTACAAGACACTTTTATACTGACCCTATTCTAAGGCAAATGGCAGAACAGAACAGTGGCTGCATCGCTGCCTCGGCTGTGGAGTTTGGAATTACACTTGGGTTCCATCCACTAGGCAGGAGCAAAGAAAGAAAATTTTGCATAGTATAGTGACACTATATATACATATAGTGTCATGTTAAAGAAGGGGTTAAAACAGTATTTTACATTGAATGAGCCATTATCCATGGCCTCATCTTAAAAGGGAGCTTTTTCACCGTGATTGTGGAATGTGTTCCACAATCTAATGTATTTGCTTGCAATAAGTCCAATGCAGTATCCCTTGACAGAAGTGTTACCCCACACAAAGCATGCAAGATAACACCCCTGCCCGGCCCATAACCAAGGCAAGTGCACTACATATTCTTCATCTTCTTTTTCTTCTTCTTCATGCATTCTATCCATCAGTCTGACAACTATATTTCCATCTACACAACAACCCCACTGGCTCACGCTCATTGCAAACTTAGATCTGGAACTGTGTGTGCACGTGTGAATTATAGATTTTGAACATGTAATAGCAAAACATCTAGAAATTAAATGTGTCAAATAGCTGCAATACTCTAAAACACTCATAAAAGTCAATTCACCCCATCAAAGCTATATTCAGCATTAACGAAGAACGGCACTGCATAGGCTCTATTAAGCATTTACATCATTTATTTTCCTGCTTCATTACTCACCTTTACACCCCTCACAGGTGAGGGCATTGTAGTGGTACCCAGACGCCTTGTCCCCGCACACCACACACAGCTCCTGACCCTTGACCCTGCCCATGAGTGATGGATGCCGGGTCTTCTTGCACACAGTGGGCATGGCCGCCGACACCTCCTCCATGTGTGCATCGTAGGTGACCTCCAGGGGGCCTTTCCTCAGCTCGTACATCCCTGCAGGGGAGCACCACTCCTCCCCGCTGTACTGGGGATAGTAGTGGTGCTGGCCCGGGTAGTAGGCCGGAGGGGACTCGGCCGGCTCCATGGCGGGGTACTGCATGTTGGCATAGCTGGTGAAGGGTAAGAGGTCTGAGTCCTGCAGGAGGGGACTGCTTCCCTGATCGGCCAGGATATCTGAGGGTGATGGGGTGAAGAGAGAGGTTTCGTTGAAACTTCTAGGTTCCAGATAAGGTTCCAGTGTCTGGAACTTCAAGAGTGTCTGGAGAAGTAGTGGAACCTTTTAGAACTGCAGCAAGGGGACTTGTTTTCTGACCTGTATAGTGTAGATAAATGAGGGTTTGCAATCTGAGATACTTGAGGTCAGTGTACATATATTTATAAAAAAAACAAAAAAACGATACGAATGGAATGGTGGATAAGCTCTATGAATTGAATGGTGGGCCAGAAGTTATAATGAAGACTACTGAAGTCTAAAGAAGAAAAAAACGACAATATCTCATGGACAGTGTAAGGAGTGGCAGAAGTGTAAAAACCCATGAATGATTTACAACTTCAACAATGTATGGCCCACACCGCTTGTGTGGCACACAACCATAAAACTAAACACTGAGATCTATTTGGAGTATCAAAAGTATCAAAAAAAACCTGGAAACACCATTATGTTTGCAAATGTCCATCAAATGTACATGTATGTATGTAAGCTATTATATTCTTGTTTCCTTTTTCCTTTTTCCTCTAAAAAAATTGCCAAACACTTCACATCTCTCCACAGCCATGCGGAATCACTGCTATGTGAAGAAAATAACTAAAACATTCAGGCATGTCAGTCACAGTACAGTATCAGAAGTGGATATCGGCACAGTATGTCAAACTGACCTGCCGAGAACTTGGATCGAACCATAGCCATCTTAACGTTGTCCTGGCAACAGGAGTCCTGTTCTCTGACCACAACAGTCTGGTCTGCTCCTGACCACTAATCAAGCATATTCCCTTAGAGTTTTGTTCATATTCACAATGAAAGAGTAGCACTAGGCCAGACAGACTTACCACTTGCTTGAGAAGTGCCAACGGGGAGCAAAGGTTGCCATGGCTACTTATTAACCATACGGTCACACTGTTCTTTTACAACGTTGTGCATGACAAGGTAACGTGTGAAACTGATCTGGGCACATCTGGGCTATGTTCGGGATGTTTTGCTGCTTCTTTGTGCTATGCTTTGCAGAACATTTGGTGGCCCTAACGGAAGTGTGATCGAGGCATAGGTCAATCGCACACGACTCACCAAAGAACTGTGTTGACTCGGACAGTCCGAATCCATCGCTGTGGGGGAGTTGTAATGGTCCCACAACGCTGACGTCTTGGCCCCCCCACACGTTCATCCAGCACAGTAATTGGGCTCAAACGCAGAATCAGTAGGTTGTAGCCTGCCCTTGCACAAGTAGTCCAACTCTGGCATAAGGATTGGGTTTATGTTACATGGTACAGGAACCACATGTGAAGTTACAACAGTTTTTGTACCATTCTGATACCACCTTCGTTTACTACTTGGCAGGGATTTAAGACCCTACCCATCAATGTGAACAATAAATTATCTAATATAGCTCTATTTGTATAAATATATAATGAGCATTTGCCCTGGATATGTTCCTTCCTTATATTAACGTTAACTTATTGTGTGAGGAAATATCAAATATTAATACAGTTGGACCCGCATGTCCCCTTACAATTTTTTATTATTCCCCACCAGCTGGTAGTAACAAAGGCAAAGCAACAAGAATTGTGAAGGTAAATCAAGCCATAAGAACAGTCTACGGTCATATCTGAACCATTGCCTTTTAATTAACTCTGATTTCCCCAGGGCTCCATCGGCAACAGGCATTCCCAGGGATGCACTCTATCAACCCACACACAACAGTAACAGCCTAGCCATGGTTGGTGGCCCTTACCGTGAAGCTGTCAGTAGAGTTTGGTCAGTACACAATCTTTTGCCTGCTTCTGATATCCGGTCCGTGTGCTGTAAGCACCATCGATATTCACTAATGTACAATATATCAGCCTGCGTCTGGTGCTCCAGTGAGACTATGTGTGTGTCACCAGCATGGGGTCAGAGAGAGAGAGAGAGAGAGAGAGAGAGAGAGAGAGAGAGAGAGGATTGTTGTTGAATGGGTGGTTATTAATTAAACTGTCCATTCCACATCATGAACAAACCCCACCCAGCCCACCCACCCCTTCGGCACCCTCTTTATCTGGCCAAGGGATGAGTCTGCTTGGGAATTCTCTGACAATCCTGGAATCCCTCCCACACACACTAACATTACATTCCCACATGTATGATGATACGCACGCAGAAAAACAATGCACACACACACGCAGACACCAAAAAAGCATTTCAGTACATCTACGCACGTTTGCATCAATCCATTGTTTTAGTTTCGTTTTATCACAACTAATCATTAATGATCATGGCTAATTGGTCCACAGTGGATTGTACTGGTCATGTGTAAAATAACTTTACTGATGGGCCTTTAAATTTAACACAGATTAAAGGAGACAATGTTAAACACGTCCACTACTACAGTCAAGAGAATAGCTCTTTGAGAGGCCTGTGTCCATTTTGGCAATCATTACCGTCCGCCCTTGAGCTGATCAAAGCTATTTTATCACGGCCATGTGTATAGAGATGCCACTAATCAATGTGCCAACCTTCTGCGTTGTTTTCTATGGAGGGCAGTTTGAATGTCTCTGTGCATGTCAAACAAAACATTTATTTGAAATCAAATGCAAATGGTCAATTCTTAGAGGCTTAGAATCTTTAATGTAACCAACAACAAGAGCTTAATGATTAATGGTTTGTTGCTACATCTAAAGAGGCCCTTTTGAGTCAACAGTCCCTCTGAAATAAACAGAACCTTTGCCATTGGTTGCTGGCTGTTTGTGGACTATCTGCAATTTGTGTAAGAGGCTGCTGGGGACTCACAGGACAGATAGGATGGTTCTTGCATAGGAACAGGCAAACTCCAACTCGTTATTGCCTTTTAAAAGATGGGTGTTTTTCTCTTTTGGCCTCGTTTAGTTATGAGTTGATTAGGATTGAATAATGTCTTCAAGCAAAATAATGTTGTTGTATCATTATAGCATTACATTTGCAATACAAATACACAATTGTTTTGTTAAGAATAATTTTGAAATAATTTAAATGATGATATTAGTGTATTATTATTTTACCTTTCGTTTATACTTTGAATGTACTGTACCAAAGCGACTTTATATTTTGTTGTTTGGAACTTGTAAAGTAACATGATGTTCAATTCTGTCCAAAGGAATACAGCAAGATAACCTTGAGCCAGATCAAAGAGTCAACCACAAGAAAGGTGCTTGCATATGCACACATATGCATAAACAAACACACACATCAATCCCCCCACATGCATACACACACACAAACACGCACACACACACACACAGACACAAACACACACATATACACACACACACACACATGCACGCACACACAAACACACACACTCACCATGCATATTCACACACACACGCACACGCACACACACACACACACACACACACACACACACACAACAATTGGTAATTATCTTACAATGTGAGAAAAAGAATGCTGGTGAATGGAGAGATAAGACAGATAAGAGCGAGGAAGTTTATATTAGAGTGAGGAGAAACAGAGCAGTGTGTGAAGTTTTTAAGAACATCTAAGGCTAATTTAAGACATGCAGTGTAAACAGGTCTCCTACAGTAAAGACTGCATCCTTGGTGAAATAATGTTGTGAGATCATTTAAAATTATCTAAATGGTTCAAAATAAACAACTATAACTGACTTATTGTCATTTAAACTGTTTATTTTCATGTTTTATTTTGGCTGTTAGATTATTGTATAAAAGTTATGTTTTTAATATAAATGCACATATTCTTGTTATAGAACATGAAACAAACATGAAGTGGTTGTCAATTTAAAAACGTCAAAGTTGTTCAGAGAGTTTATGTTTTAAACCAATACATATTCAATACAAGTACAGAATAGATACATGATACACTGGCAAATGAATAAATAAAGTGCAAAAGAACAACAACAAAAATCGATTTTTATATCAAATATTTGGATTCTAATTTACTGTAAAAAATATACTACAGTACATTCTTAACCAGAAAATACAATCAATAATGTCGATGAACCATATGCTTTCCTTCGTAAATTATTGAATCCTGCTGAATCCCTCTGGGTACCACTTTGTTTCCATTTATTATGCCAATACAGTCACAAAAATGTGAAACAAACAAAAAAACTAAGAAGGCCAAAACCTTTTCACGCTCTTATGACCTTAAATCGCTTCCGTTTTCCTGTGCTGTTTTTTCAGCACCGTTGATAAGGAAGGCTGCTAGAAGTCATGTGTTAAAATAGTTACAATCTGATGTGTGATCAAATATGGTCCTTTAAAATCCTATTCCTCCACACAATGAGAGTTTGATCATAACAGCTAGGCTATTGTTGGACATTTGACGTGAATGGTCACAAACAATGACTTAAACAACGAGGTCTGTTCAAATGATTATACCTATAACAAACATTCACATACCAAGTACAACTCTTCACGTTGCATAGCTGACAAAAACACATTGAAATAATAATTTCCCACCTGCACATTCAGTGCTCATATTTCAAGTGGTAAGAACATATATGGAAACCAATGAAGTTGTGATGAATTTATGGATGGAAACGAAGCAGTTAAAGATGACCTGTCAAAGCCTTGTGGTATTGTTTCACTGCTTCATGAATTCTTCACATTTAGCACACTAACCTTGTACATCAACACCGAATGGGATCTATGTTGTGCAAGTGACTTAATATTCACATCATTTGTTACATTTTACATTTGCGTTTATTAGGCCTACTAATCAACTTTTTCAATGAAGTACTTTGTAATGTAAAGTACATATTTATAGGTTTTGATTGTGTGGTAATGACCATCTTTCAAGGTGAAGTATTAGGTTTCAGGCAGGCAAGAAAAAAAACATGAAAGAAAAGCTGGCAAATAAATAATGGCTGCTGTTCTTTTAACTTTAATCAGATGTTCCAGACAGTTCCAGGGGTGTATACCGGACACCTCTAGGGGTTGTGTGCAGGAGGACTTAGGGCCCTGTGAGGCCTACTACTGGTAGTGATCCTGGATATTTCCATTCTCATGACTCCCATCATCTCCCTCCTCCTGCATGGTCACTCCTCTCGTCTTCTTCCAGCCCTGCTTTCGTCCGGGAGAGCCACCTGTCGTTCCATAGCTCTTCTTCGCCACCATGATGGTTTCGCTGTTGAGCTCCGATTCCTCGGCAAGCTCGTCCTCGTTCAGGATGCCGCGCTTGTCCTCGCTCGAGTTCTCCGGATCGGCCCACTCTTGTTCCTCCCCAGAGGCAAAGATGGCGTAGAAGATGACCCCTGTGTAATGCACCATGGACGCGATCACAAACACATGCTGCCACTCCAGCCGAGTCTGTGTCACAAGAAGCAAAGAAAACAATAAGGGGTCAATTAAGTATCTGTGGAATACAAGTTTGACGCAACAATATTTTACTACACGTGTGATGTTACAGAACCAATACAATCGTTACTACAGCACGAACTTGAAACAACAACTAAGAATTGATGGTGATGATTTTATTTTTTTACCTACATTCTGGGTACTAAAGAATAAAGTTGTACATGAATCACTGCACCTTGTTTTTAGTTAGAGCTCCGACAATCAGTGGACACACCATTCCCGACAGAGTTCCTACGCCGTTGGAGATTCCCATCAAGATACTGGCATAGCGAGGGGCGATATCCAAATGGTTGACATTAAAACCTGAGAATACAATCAGACACACAAAGTCATGAATCACACAAACAGCATGAACAACAGGGCAGCTAAAGATCATTGACATCTCTTGATTGGCATCAGTCATTTTTTCTGCAGTGAATGTCAATCTGATTTAGGACCACATTTTGCCACTTTTAGAACTGTTTCTTCATGCTTGCCCTGCAAACAGAGTTAGCAGGAAGCCCTAGCAATTTGTTGCACTTAGCTTGGGACTTTGTCAAGACCCAAAGAAGTGGTAGCAAAACACAAGGTCATAAAAATCGGTTGCATTGCCTTGTTTCCTAAACCTTAATGGATCACAAGAAAAACCTTTCCTAGCCCTATGAAAAACACGATTTTTACCCTGATATCAACCTAAACTGTCATTATCAATATGAAAGTCATATCCCTAACGAAGAACGGAGGCAATACCAGAAATGGCAAATCCACTGAATCCAACGGCCAGCACCAGGAAAGTGATGGCGACTCCGCGGGTGTGAGAAAAGCCAACCACCAAAAGCAGGGTTGCCTCCATACCGAAGCCTGTGATAGGGTAAAACAAAGCACATTACATGATGTCATTGACACCAATTATTCTCCATAGTGATTTGTCAAAGCAAAACAAATAATACCAGAATGGCTAATTGCCTTATAATATAAACATTAAGATGTTTTAAAGTAGCCTTAAAACGACTAAATGAAAAGCATTATCACAAATACCAGATTTTGGGAGGCAAAGTGAAAAGCAGTTTGTTTAATTGAGTGTCATTTTTAAATATATATCATTCTTGGGATAAAATGGTGAAGCAGTCTGCCATTGTTTCCAGATTGTGTGGATGATGGCTGGTTTAAGCAGCCTCACCTGGCCCGAGTCAGACTGATTGTAGTCTGGGGCTGGGTGAGGCTGCACACCTGTTGCACATTGAGCAATCAATGCGCACAGTTTAAACAAGCCATCACCAGACACACTCAAGGAGATCGCTTAAATGGCAGCATGGATCACCGACTTCATGTACCATTGTCCTTCAAACTCTACAATAAACCTGTTTTCAAAATCATCATCATCATCATCCTGTGTCCTGGTTATGGAGGAGCCCAGTTAAAGCCACCTAGGTGGTGTGTAGCAATGGACCTTGCGGCAGTGGGGAATGTCAAATTGCGTTTTGTTGGAGAATGTTGATTACAATTAAAGACAAACATGTGTGGTTGTTTTTAGGAAGTTGCTGATAGTCAGCCATCTATTGAATTAAACTCTTGGAAGGGGTGTCTTGTGCGCATTCATGTTGGTAGATAAGGGTGAGAGGCTGGGTGGGCTGGCCAAGGGGCTCAATGTGAATAATAGGCCTTTCTGAATAAGTATGGAGGTCACGTAACTTATGTCAAGACCAGCAGAATAATGCCAAACAGTTCTATTGTTTTCCGTTAACTCTGATGTACCTCCACAGTTCATGATCTTTCGGACATTTGTAGTGGACATGATTTTGTTGCTGCGTAGGAAGTCTGCAAGCTGTCCTCCAATAGGGACCACAATAGTCATGACCATGTGGGGCACTGCGGAAAGGATCCCCACCTAAGGACACATCCGACAGTAGGAATACAGTTTCAGGTTGAATAAAACAAAATGTGCTCTGCCATGCACCAAGCCTAGTTCATCTGTGGGTTGTGCTCATGATCAAATCCACAAGCGGTTGACTAAACACAGCAGAGAACTTTCCCCTTCACTGGCTAGAGACCACTTCGGCTGGTCCGCTCTGAACACAATCTGTGACTAGTAGGAGGTGTAGGCCTACCTTGCTGATGGGGAAGCCGAAGACTTCCTCAAAATAGGCAGGTTGGCTAATGAGGAGCAGGTAGAAGGTCCAGCTGCGGCAAAAGTTGGCCACGATGATGGCGTAGACGGGCATGGAGGTGAAGAACCTGCGCCACGGAGTCTTGAATTTCTGTGGAGGCGGAAGAATGAGTCTCCTTGTGGATTAACCCGTACAGGTATTGGTAGACTTGTATGGGTGTGTATTTACATGCATGTATGTGTGCTCAGTAAATATCTCTAAAGGATTGGAATATGATCAAGTTTCCGCCACACATATGCCTACCTCAGTGACACTTAGTTGGTTGACCTTTTCTCCAATGGCGTCCTCGATGTATAACCTTTCCTCATCGCTGATAGTGGGGTGGTCTGCGGGACTACCATAAGCTAGCAAGAGCCAAAAGGCATACCATATGATGCCAAAAACACCTTTTGGGGAAAATGCAAAGAAAGGCATTCAGTTATGATGCCATTTGTTGGAAAATTGCCATTTCATTTAGTTTGCTAGTTTAAAGATTGAAGGCGAGGCTCATCTTTTTAAATGAGCCAGGACCTTGTCGAGGCCTCGAATGTCATTAATAAAACAAAATGAAAAGAAGCATTACTTACCAAGCCCAGAGAGGGAAAGGTTCATTTATATCGATTAATCACCAGATTAGATCAATAGCTAACAACCTCAGCTACGTATATTGAATCAGGATCCCTAGGGTGCCATCCATACCCTAACTGTGTGGTTTTGATTAAGCTCCCAACTCAATTTACCACAGACAGTTCAATTGTTAGTAAAGCTGTGCACAATGTCTCAGATACCACTACAATCATAGATGCTATCACATACACTATTAACATTTCTTCTAGAATCCATGTCATTCTGGAATTTGTGTCCTTCAAGCATCTCACCGTAGATGTAGAAGACAGAGGGCCATCCCACGTACTGCACTAGTATTCCTGCTAGCGGCATGGCAATCACTGCACCAGCATAGGATCCTGCAGTACACAAACAATGTAACATGTTACCATAAGCAGTTTCAGCGCTTGTATATCCTAGTGAGCCACTTCAAATCTAAGAATATTATCTAAGAATATATCTCAGTCTAATACCTGGACTTAATAAAATGTTATGTTATAAAATACAGTATAGCCAAGCAATGTGTGCACTATTAACTCATTTTTTAATCCACGTCAATGTGCATGTGGAAAAGAGATTACATGAGGATGGACATTTGCAGACCTAGTATTGAGTAGTTTCTGCTGTCCAAATCAGGTGGTAATGTGTACTGTCAGCAACAGAGAGGGTGTTTGATGTATTTTCTATTTCACAACAGGTTTACAAACACTTGTTGGGAAAAGGACAGGGCAGAATGAGGGTGCTTTGGGACAGTGAGAAATGTGGCGATACATTTAGGTGAATAGAGGGGGAAGGTCCCTCTGATTGGACAGATCCGTGCTGTTCATTCAGAGGCAATGTCAAGAGGGTTTTGATGTGTCGGTTGTCATGGAAGCAGTTTAATGTGTGAGATGGGATAGTTCATTTTTTTTGGGGGGGGGGGGGGGGGGATGGAGGGAGGGAGGCTGCATCTAGATGACCAATCAAGCAAACACTTTTGTATAGAAACACATTTATAAAGAAGACGTAATGTCCCTGGCATTGTCATTGTATTATTTTAGAGTTGTGTTCGAGCCGGCTGCTGAAAGAACCGACAATAACATGTTCAAAGGGATCGAGTTCACTGTGATCCGGTTTCTTAGGACATTCTTCAAACTGCACTGCACCGCACTGCTCCACTCACCACAAAACGATGTGGTTGCCAGTCGACTACGTTCCAAAGGTGGTGCCCATTTGGCCCACATCCCATGGCAGGCTGGGTAAGTGACACCCTGTCAGGATAGATAGAACAGCATACCAAGAAACATCTTTAGATCACCTTCAAATCCACAAAAAGGTGCAATTTACATATTTTCACATAAAGATATATATATATATATATATATATATATATATATATATATATATATATATATATCTATCTATCTCAGCAAACGAAGGAATTGATCAGATGGTGGTAATTACCTCCACCAAGCCCTGGAGGATGCGGACAAACAAAACACAGCCATAGTGCACCCTGGCTGCAGAGGGGATGAACATGTTCAGGATAGACGTCAGGAAGATGGCCGCTCCAAACACCCTGTTGGTATAGTGGAATGTAATATAGCTGTTACAGAATTTATTTATTTTTGAAGATAGGTGTATCATAAATATTTAAGCAAATATCATGAAATATGAACTATAAAATAAAGGAATAAAATCCTTTTGAATCTATAGTCTTAAATATAGATTCACTCCACTATTTTGATCTTAAGATATCTATTGGTTTGTTGCCTAGAAATGATTCAGGCCTATAGCATCAAATAAAGTTTGACAAATTAGTCAATGAATTGCTGGTCCCATGTGTTGTATTAAAACATCCCTTGGATCTCAGTGTTTCTGCCACATCATCGTTGCACCTCCTATCTCTTCCCTTCCCTTCTCTCCCCCTCCTTTCTTTCCAAAACAGCCTGTAAGTGACACTTGTAATATTCCAGTGGCTGGTGTTTCAGGGAAGGAATCAGACGCAAGATCTTTCATTATTAACTCTGTCAGTGGTGTGTCCTCTTTTCCTGTGAAGCTTTTATTACACGGCCTGCTATCAGCAACATCGTCCCCGCTCACCACAATCACGCAGCTTTAACCCTTTAATCACGCGCACAGACTTCCGAAAGTTGCTCCTGAACCCCAACGATCCGTTGGTATAGTGGTCCCGTCATGGAAATATAACAAAAGTCGCACCTGTCTGACATTTTCTAACACTAAACAGGTTTGCCGTTACACCTAATGTTTTTGCATTACATCAAACATCTATACTTCTCGACCGCGGCTATTACTTGCTCCCTGGTGTATTCTAACGTTATCATTTATTATCGTGAGAACAGCAGGGTTTGTATTTCACCTGTTGGCAGCTAGCTTGTTGGAGATGAAACCTCCTGGGATTTGAGTGACGATGTAACCCCAGAAGAAGGAGCCATGGATGAGTCCCACCGTCTCTGGGTCCCAGTTGAACTGAGCTTTCTAGAGAGGAGCGACAAAATACTGGTCCTCTTAGGTGTGTGTGTGTGTGTGTGTGTGTGTGTGTGTGTGTGTGTGTGTGTGTGTGTGTGTGTGTGTGTGTGTGTGTGTGTGTGTGTGTGTGTGTGTGTGTGAGTGAATCAGTGTCTCAAAAATGTTATTTTAGCCTACTATAATTGACCAGCTACAAACTATCTCATCTTTAGTCAACCACGTAAAAACTATTGTTTGATAGTAAATGTATGAACATGGAGACCTAGGGCTTCATACCTGCAGCACTGCAGTTCCGTTGATATAGACCGTGTTATTGTTCACCATCTCCACGATGGCCACTCCCAGGTTACAACGGATGCCAAAGGAGATGCAGAAGCCCAGGCCACTGAGAATGCCTACGATGTATCTCTTCGGGATTCCCCCACAGCTACAGTCTAGCAAGGGGGCCCTGCGGGGAGGGGCGGCCACTGGGCGGCCATCCTCCGTCAATTCAATGTGGTCTTCCTCGTCAACATTGGAGCCGTCGATTTTCCTACGGTGAAAATACAAGTACAATGTCAACACACGACATACCTGTGACCATGTTGATATGATGTTCATGTAATGTAAGAGGTGTTATAGGAATACACCTATGTTCACCCCTAACTAATTGTTAGTTATGGTTACTGGCATGCCTGCAGACTCATTAACTCTATCCTTTGATTATTTTTAATTACTGTAATTTTTCATTACATGCTATGTTTGTTTTGCTTCTAATTTTATGTTTTGTAGAATATACATGAGAGGGACATAGAGGATTAAAGTGTTTACCTTCCTGGCTTCAGAAAGCTGAAGCAGATGTCATGATGCAGGGTTACTTTACTCTCCACACCAGTCCTGTTACCTCCAGTCTCTCTATAAGCATCTTTATGAAGAACCTCACTCCCTGCATCAGAGTCCTTCACAAATATTCTGTCCAGTCCAGTTTCTTGACCACCAATTCCGATTTTATCAGATTTCCTTTTGTTTGCACATGATTACTTTTACAGAAATGTGACATTTTCAAACAGAAAAAATGTATGTTGATGATAAAACAATATATCATTAGAAAATATATAAATATTCCTGACATGAGTCGGTAATTCAAAAGAAATGGCTCTGATGTATAAGTCTACTTCATTGTGTATTTTGGGCAGTCAGACGTAGACTGGATTTATCCAAACCCCTTTGATCAATGAAAGGAAATATACATTATATTAATATATATTATATATTTTTTGTGAGATATTTATATATCTCACAAAATGAAAATCTATTTCCAATCCCATAAAAAGTAAACCCTATATTTAATATTCCACCACAGCCCTGAGAAGGCCATTGCATGGGTTATTTTTAGTCTAGATAGTAGCTACTTGGTAAGCAAAGGTACGCAGTGTCAAATGCGAAATATATTTCCTTTTTGGGAAAATAATTGTCAAAATATCGTACTATCAGCTATCTTTGTTGTAGCACTGTCATAGATTGAGGTCAGATAACAATGCTAATAAGTATAAATAAATGGCACAATGAATGAAGCAATTTTTATATTCTGGTAAACCTTAAATGTCAATGTTTGATTAGCATTTTTATCGGTTTGATTTAGATCTAAAAGTTCTGTGGTATAGCACAATTCAAATCACAGGTTGGATTAAAGTAAATGTTCTAAAGTGTTATTTTCAAATCCCAAAGTTAAAACGAATATTGTCCAAACAACATCCTTGGAGTATCTGTCATATCTGTAATGTGCACAGTGAAAATGCTCCCTTGTAACCTGCACTATTTCACAGGAAATTAACTACTTAGTACTTTGTTAATGACAGTCTGCATTACCCATGGTGGTTCTGTGGCCGCTCCCATACTTGTTAAATATGTATCAGATATAAAATATGTACCAGCGTCTTAAAAAAAAAAATGATTACATCACTGGCATTGCCTGGCAAGCTCAAGAATCAAATATTCATTTATCTCCAGGATCTCTGGTGCAGAAAAAGCACAGGTTGCTGTTTGCATGGCTCTTTATAGTTTATCTGACTGCATAATCATCTGTTTTAGCTTGGCACCCTGTGCAAAATAATTGTTACGCCTTTTCTTTTTAGTACATGTTATAACAATATAAAAAGCAAAGTATCCATCCATAGACAACTGCTTTAATTTACTGTACATGCATCGAATAAAAATCCATTTGCATCTCATGCATTGTGTTTTGGCCCATTCTATTATGAATGAATGCATGTAATGAATGAATTCACCAAATTTGACATTTTCAAAAAGAAAAAATGTATGTTGATGATACAACAATTGTCAGTTAAAAGTGATATTTGTATAATAATATACTCAACAGCCTTACTAATATTTCCTTACAAATATGAAAATATATAAATATTCCTGACATGAGTCGGTAATTCAAAAGAAATAGCTCTGACGTATAAGTCTACTTCATTGTGTATTTTGGGCAGTCAGACGTAGACTGGATTTATCTAAACCCCTTTGATCAATGAAAGGAAATATACATTATATTTATATATATTATATATATTTCATTTTGTGAGATATTTATATATCTCACAAAATGAAAATCTATTTCCAATCCCATAAAAAGTAAACCCTATATTTAATATTCCACCACAGCCCTGAGAAGTGCCATTGCATGGGTTATTTTTAGTCTAGATAGTAGCTACTTGGTAAGCAAAGGTACGCAGTGTCAAATGCGAAATATATTTCCTTTTTGGGAAAATAATTTTCAAAATAGTGTACTATCAGCTATCTTTGTTGTAGCACTGTCATAGATTGAGGTCAGATAACAATGCTAACAAGTTTAAATAATAAATGGCACAATGAATGAAGCAATTTTTATATTCTGGTAAACCTTAAATGTCAATGTTTGGTTTGCATTTTTATCGGTTTGATCTAGATCTAAAGGTTCTGTGGTATAGCACAATTCAAATCACAGGTTGGATTAAAGTAAATGTTCTAAAGTGTTATTTTCAAATGCCAAAGTTAAAACGAATATTGTCCATATAACATCCTTGGAGTATCGGTCATGTCTTTAATGTGCACAGTGAAAATGCTCCCTTGTAACCTGCACTATTTCACAGGAAATTAACTACTTAGTACTTTGTTAATGACAGTCTGCATTACCCATGGTGGTTCTGTGGCCGCTCCCATACTTGTTAAATATGTATCAGATATAAAATATGTACCAGCGTCTTAAAATAATTTTTTTTTATTATATCACTGGCATTGCCTGGCAAGCTCAAGAATCAAATATTCATTTATCTTCAGGATCTCTGGTGCAGAAAAAGCATAGGTTGCTGTTTGCATGGCTCTTTATAGTTGATCTGACCGCATAATCATCTGTTTTAGCTTAGCACCCCGTGCAAAATAATTGTTACACCTTTTCATTTTAGTACATGTTATAACAATATAAAAAGCAAAGTATCCATCCATAGACAACTGCTTTAATTTACTGTACATGCATAGAATAAAAATCAATTTGTATCTCATTCATTGTGTTTGGCCCATTCTATAACGAATGAATGCATGTAATGAATGAATTCACCAGTCATCCAGATGTGCATGCCAGGACAGCCCCTGTACAGCCCCTCCTCACCTCTGCAGGTTCCCCAGAGAGTCCCCCACAGTGGACTTCACCTCCTCCTTCCTCGGCTTCAGTACCCTCTCCTTCAGTGCCGTTAACCCACCAAACGACATCTTCTCCTGCACTTCTCTGGTCTTCCCTTCTCTTTTTTATTCACACAATAATCTCTCTCTCTCTCTCCACCTCTTTCTCTCTCTCTCTCTTTCTCGACTAGACTGGTGCTCTTTGAATGGAGAGGGGGAAAAACTCTTCCTCTAGACGATGTTCCTCCTCATCCTCATCATCCTCATCAGTGGGTTCTTGATTCTGGAGCGTGGCTCCGCCTTCCCGTGTTGCACAGGGTCCCCTTGGATGTGAGACGGGCTTCCCTCCTACACAGCCAGGAACAATAGTGAGAAATTCAGGTAGTGAGGATGGTGACGGTGGGAGGAATAGACACTCTTCTATTGGTTTCTGTATTCCTCAATGCCCACAGGTTCATGCAGGTAGAAGCTCTCTCTTTTTCTCTCTGTCAGTAGGACGACATCCAAAGGATTTGATTCAAATACAAAAGAGAAAGATGCAAGGATTGGAAAATGTAAAAATAGAAAAAAGAAAAAGTGTTAAGTTGTATTGATTGTGAGCTCTTGTGTGAATGGAAGTGTGATCTGTTCTCGTCCCTCCGCTCATGGCTTATCCAAGTAGATGCAATACCTGGCACCAGCTGCACTACCCCCTCCCCCCCACACCCCCACCCGCCTCCCCTTGCATCACCGATGATCATTTCGTAAGTACCACCCCCTTTCTGGCTAGGTAGGTTCATCTGATACTAGCCTAGAGGATGAGAGATTAAATATGGATGAGGCTGACGGGAGGCATTGAGTAGAGGGAGACAGGAGTATAATGAACTGATGTGGTGTAAAGTGTGAGCAGGTGAAACGCAACACGTGGCCATGCCATCAAGTTCCAGGTACACCTGTATCTATAGCACTCTCTGCCAATTTTTCCATTCGTTAGAAGTTACCACTGGCCGATCCCATAGTTATATTTCCATAGTAATAGGGGGAATGATGCATTTTAACAACTGAAATATGTCAAAGTGCAGCTATGTTATCATTGTGGGTCTCACTGTGGGGGTTAGCACCCCTAGCTGATTTCACAGAGGGGGTTATCTTCCCTAGCTGATTTCACTAAACCTCCCAGGCTCCTTTGCAAGGCCATTAAATATGCAGTTAAAAAAAAAACAACGGATAATTGAGATTTAAAAAATGTAAGGGTTGACTGGATGTTTGATCATGGAGCTCTTTAATTCTGGCAGTTGGCTATTGACCAAATGTGTGTTTCAGAATAACTGTTCAGGGCGGAGCAAGGGTTTTCAGCAGTCTCCCAACCAACACTCTTCCTGCTTCCCAATGAAATCTCCTTCAATAAAGAAGCCTTTGTCAGTGTTAGATTAATATACATATTGTAGGCCTACTACTGACACATACTTTGTGTAATAATCAAAAACTGATTGAAATAAAATTGGCCTGTTTGTGCTTTGACAGTTATATTTAGGAAATAACACATTTACTAAAATAAATATAAAATAAATATATAAGAGCAGACACATTTGGTATATAGGACAGCTACTTAGTCAAACAGAGACATGCGTCGCGTGGTTTTGATGAAAGCAAACAATATGCAAAGGTCAAAAGTCAAGCGTCGAAAGTTGCTGCATGCCGTTGTCGTCAACTTAGCGCGGAGAAACGGTTAGACCAAGATACTGGGAAACGGTTCCATCTACTGTTCCAACCGGGGTGGTGACATTGTAGGTCAACGGGTGCTTTCGTGACAGTTGTATCCTCACGGTTCAAACCCTTCATGCCTATAACGATTTATTAACCATTAGCATGATGGCATCCTTTCTATGAGTGCAGTCAGACAGAGTGAGCATATAAAAAAATAAAATAAAAAACAAGCTGCACTTTTCTTGCAGGTCCTTGTAAAAATGTGTACCACACTAAGGATGGAAAACAACGTATTTACTACGGATTAAGCAGAACAAGACGCAATATCAGAAACAGACAGAGAAAGCAGAGAATGCCTGGGGACGAGGTTGGGAAACAGCAGAGGTGATTCCCCAACACCGGGGGGAGGAGTCTCAGTTCATACGGAGCTATGTATCTTTCCCGGATTTCATCACTGCAACAACACTTCACCAAACCAACATATCTTGTCTGCCTTGGCTTACCGCTTTATTCCTTGCACTAGCAAGAAACATAAAAAATAAAAAATAAATAAAAACATTTAGCATTTAGCCTAACGCCTTCGTTTAAATTCCAGTTATTAACCCTACATATCACAGTAGCCTGCTTGCATTATCCATGCATTGGAGACTTGGGCCCCAGCGCCCCGGCTGCAGCCATGTCGGCGAGGAACGCTGCGGCTGGCGGCGGTGACAGAGCGACAGGCGAACGAGCAGGTAACCTTTAATTTGGTTAATTCAAATAGCACTTCTGTTACTCTTTCTGCAGTGTGCATACGCATGTTTATTTTAATTTTATGGTCCATTTATTTTATTTGCCCTTTAAAGAGGTAGGAATGTTTCTTCGGGATTTGTTGGCGATGGACCAGAACTTTGTCGTTCTCGAAACTAGGTCAGTAGATCAGTAGAGCAAAGCCAGAAGTGTTGCGTTCGGTGCAGTCTGAACCACAAAACCTTTGTCGAACTGCACAATAGCCACTTGATTGTGGCTTTGTTACGCTAACCTTGACAATGGTGTGGTGTTTACACGGGGACGTGCGTATCTACGGTAATATTTCACAAGTTCAGCTAGTTAGCATAGCATATGTAGCGTTACGCTCGAGCCTTCAGTGCCCAACGTTACTAGCTTTAGGCCTGTTTGTCATGTAACGCATGTGGTGCTTAAACGCAATTAAGGTCAATTAAAGTCATAACATTAGTTATGATAATGTTATCATGGTTTGACTTTCCACGATGCCCCGTGATTCTGAAATGAAAAGTAATCAACGATAGCACTTGATATATAAACATCGGTCCAATATGTATATACCAATACAGTCTACGTCATGATCCAAATGCTTGTCTTAAAGTGTGACTTATGATGAAAGCTGGATGGCTAAAATAACGTTAAACGAGTTATAGATATAATTGTCTCCTTTGCTTACTTTCAAATTGTTACTATTCCCTAGAGCTGATTATAGTATTTAAATAATTGGTTACTTGTCAAAAAATAAGGGTAATGGATTGATGATCATGGTATCGAGGCCAAACAAACCTTCATTCACATTATCAACTCATACTCAGGAAATTAATGGATTCGTTTGATTTGTATTGTATCTTGTTTTGTTTTTTTAATCGGCATTTTCATCTAATTCATGTTAAGTGTTTTCACTTTTAACCAATAACTGTTTCTTGTTTTATATTCCAAGTGTGACTGTTATATAAAATGTAGGTCAAGTTGGAAAGTGCCGTTGTTATAGTTGTTTGTTAGGTCTTTCCCTCAAATTATTCTTGCATCATGCAAAACGGTTGTTGTCACTATACAGTCTATGTTTACGGCGGCTGTATTGGCAGCCATTTCTTAAAATGTAATGTATAATTTTGAGCAGATGTATTTAATGGGTGCAGAGTGTGGAAACGATAAGCCTAAGGCTCCAAATGCATAATGGTTTATTTGCCTGTTCATTGTGGGCCAGGGGATTCAAGTGTGTTGAGCATTGATAGTGTTAATCTATTACTTTTGACCTAGAGAGGTTAATTTAGTCTGGGCAGAGATTGTTGTCTTTGTTAAATTTTAGAAGGGTTAATGGTGTCCGTACGAAGAAAGATCACATTGTGCAGGGACACAGTCCACTTGATAACTTATGTTTGATCCTTTTGTAATAACCTTCTGCCATTACGTTCTATCTCGTATTAAACTGTTTGCATGTCTTATTGAACTTAAATTAATGGTTAACATGTTAACACCATTAACTGAAAATAATATATTGTATAAAACCTGAGAATTGGGTGGAAATGATTGGAGCAGTTTGTCATTTAAGAACTGGTATTACGAGTGAACCTGTAGACCAGAAGATTGTTATCAAACAGAGAGATGGATTGTGGGTGTTTGCCAACTGTGGGTGACCTGATCATGTAATTCCTTAGGCCAAACTCCTGTAATAGAAACTCCCCATAGATCTTAAGTGGAGAAAATAGGATTGAAAATCAGGTTGTTGCTGATCCTATGATGGCTATTTGGGTCACTTGGTGCAAAATATTTGCCTTAAAGATAGACATAGGCCTATTTGGATAAATTGCCAACTTTACTTATGGCCACCATTTAGGTTGAGATGAGAGACAGATGTGATGGTTTATATGGTTTGGTTTCAAGCTATTAACATACTTACCAATTAAAACAGAGGTTTGGTTGATGGCAGTCCAGTGTATAACATACATAAAGATTGCCAATATAATTTATTTTGCATGTTAAACTTTGATTATAAAATGTTCCAGTGATTCTGTAAAAAGGGAATTCCACTGAGCTACTTGTCATGTTTACAAGTGTTTGTGTGTGTTTGTTTGTTTCAGAAGATGAGCTTGTGGTAGAGAGCCATATACACTCTGTCTCTTTGCCCAGTTCAATGAGCCCGAGTGTGGCTGCTGGCATGTCCTCTAGCATGGAGATGCCAAGAAAGCGCAAAGGTAGCATGGACAACCAGTAAGTAAGCATGGAGCGGCCTCTACAACCCATCAACAGTCATGCATGTTTATATTTTGTTGTAAATAATATCTTTGTGATGTTTGTCTGCATAAGGACATGTCAGTTCATTTTAAATCTACTCACCATTACTTATATTGCAGGGACTCCAAATCTGCCTCTATTCCTGATGCGGATATGGAGGATGAAGAAGAAGGGTAAAGTGCCATTCGTGGACTAGATCTATTGTGTACTGTATTTGAGGTAGATGAGTCTATTTGAGTCTAGACACTCACTCAAACAATATGAATGCATGTTTGTGTCTGTCTTTTGTAGGTCAGACGGAGACGACCAAAAGGTGAAGATACAATGTTTCAGGTATGTGTGCTACAGCTACCTCATTTCAAACATTTCGTTTCCAAAAGCAATCTGTAGGTTTCAGTAGTTCTTACAGCTTGGGTAAAATATATTCTAGACATATGTGGATTGCAAATACCAACCTATCTGCTGTTTTTGTATCTGCAGGGAGCCCCATAGCCAGATCGAGAAGCGCAGAAGAGACAAGATGAACAATCTGATTGATGAGCTGTCAGCCATGATTCCCACCTGTAACCCCATGTCTCGGAAGCTGGATAAACTCACTGTTCTTCGAATGGCGGTGCAGCATCTCAAATCTCTTAAAGGTATCCACAAACGTAACATCAAACTCTCTTTTAGTTAGTATACAAGAAGTCCTTCATCCCAGGTGCAATTATCCTCCTCAACTCAAGATGGAAATGTTTTCCACAACTCCAGTAACTGCACCATATTGCTGCTTTTTAATGTTTTGTCATTTTTCTTATTTCTCTTGGTGTTTATTTGCATTGTACTTCTGTGTTTATTTTGTATATGCCAAGTGAAAGGAATGTTAATGTTACAGGAAAAAGACTGCACTTCCATGGTTGAGTGCTAGACAGTGTAGAATGCATCGGGGGGCATGGAGCCTAATGCTGTAAAATGAGAATCTCTGTCTATTTCAGCTGTGCATGAGCTATTCGCTGCCACTGTTTAAGTAACAACAATCGTTGGGTTATTGAGACTAAACCATTATTTGCCTTTGCAAAATTAATGGATGTGATATGACCTCCTTTTTAGAGCAGTTCCACTAACACTGAAGCCAGAGGCGTAGATTTTGGGGGGAAAGTACCCTTCAATATAAAGAACACATGCATTTTTAAAAGAGGTTCTTTGAAAGTGGCACTGGGTCTTTCACACACACACACACACACACACACACACACACACACACACACACACACACACACACACACACACACACACACACACACACACACACACACACACACACACACACACACACACACACACACACACACACACACACACACACACTAATTAAAGCAATACAGAATGCATGAGAGCCTTACTGCATTATATTCCATTGTATTTTGAATTGTCACACTGCGCCTGAATATTGTGTTTTCCTTCACATTAATACATTTGCAATTTGCTTTGTGTGTAATTTGCATCATAAATTCTTGGTGCATAAAGATTCACTAGAATGCAGGAAATTAAGTGTTTAACGCTTACAATTTCCTGGTGGAGGACCCCATGACCAACATCTTAATGTATACCCCTCAATGTTCAGACGACACGTATGCTACTGACTGAAGCTACATGACATGACTAGCAGCTGGCAGCAGTGGTTAGTTATCCCACATTTCCTCATCTTTATTTGAATAAAGCGGGCACACATCTATGATATATGCTACTCGCCTTTATAGTTGTCAGATGAATTGGACAACAGTTCTAAATATGTGTACGCGGAATAGGACCATGATGGCCCAATCTAAAAAAGATTGCCTTGTTTAGCATTGGTGTTATGGAAAATCCCACTCTACACCGTCTCCGCGCAATTGTGCCCCTGATGTTCACTTTACACATTCAGCCAAGTCTTGTGTCTTCTTATTAGAACATCATTGGTTTAAATGAGTGCAGGGTACTTGCTAATAACATCACCCTCAATACTTGGTTCTCTGGTTCCTGCAGGTTCGTCTACTTCGTTTTCTGAAACGAGCTATAAACCTTCATTTCTGCCTGATGAGGAACTCAAACAGCTTGTGCTCAAGGTATAAGAAGAATTTCACATGCACGTTTTACTATTAGTATTATTTAAATTAAAAAGATTAGCTTTTTACTACCTGTTTTTTGTATTTTTTGCATCTCTAGTAGTGTAAAGGGGAGTACATAAAGTGGATCTTTATGTACTCTTTTGATTTGTTAGTAACTCTTTCTTTTTCTTGCTCTTCTCTGATGCGTTTTCTTTGTTCAGGCTGCCGATGGGTTTCTGTTTGTGGTGGGCTGTGACCGCGGAAAGATTGTCTTCGTCTCCGAATCCATCACAAAGATACTCAACTATAGTCGGGTAACACCTGCACCTAAATGTGTTCCTCACTGAACCAGCTTATAAAAATACCACCATGAAGTTGTGTTCTTGATATTTTCACAGCATCTGTGAGCTTTGATCCTAAAAAGATGGGAGGGGCTAAAGCATTGTTGTTGCCCCCCTCCAGGCTGAGCTGATTGGACAGAGTCTGTTTGATTACATCCATCCTAAAGACATGGGGAAAGTAAAAGAGCAGCTTTCCGCCTCGGAGTTGTACCCTCGTGAACGACTAATAGATGCTAAAAGTACGTTGTTGTTTTTTTTGGTGTGTTTGTACTGCTGACTTAAATTGTGTGTGATAAATGGATATACATGGTTGACCACCATGCTCTGCCTCGCGTGACCCAGTGATTGGTTGTTCCTCTGGTCACCAGCTGGCCTACAGGTGCAGGCTGACCTTCCGGCCGGCGCCACAAGGCTGTGTTCTGGAGCACGCCGCTCCTTCTTCTGTCGCATGAAGTACAACAAGATCTCTGTTAAAGTGGAGGAGACGGAGTTCCAGGCAGGCACGTCCAAAAAGAAAGGTGAGAGAATGTAGTTGGGAGAATCCATTCATTACCCATAGAACTTTGTTCAGGACTGTCCGATATTTACTTCCACGCACATCGTTTCAATCTGCCCAGTAATATCAATATGCCAGGCAACAAATGCCCTCGTTGCCATGAATCAAAAGGAACTCGTTAAATACAGGACATAATATTTTTCAAAATGATATAAAATCCAAAATATATCCTCAAATATACTGAGCTTAACGTTGGTACAGGCATCTTTTTTATGCCGCTGATATGATAATAAGTAAGTGTTATTAATAATAACATAATGCCTTGGCTATCCAATTGAGAATTACTATTCACTGAAGACCATCTTGCATTATCAACCAAAACTTGCCAATTGCTCTGCAGTTTGTGTCATTGATGAACTACAAAACAAAGTAGGGAAACTCTAGTCTGGGAACCATAAAAATATGCGAGCTCATGTTTTATTTGCTCTGGCAGATGGTCTCCTGTTCAGGCAGATTTCCAGCCAACCTGGACCCAGGTTGGGCCAATCACAATATCTCATGGGGCGGGTTTGATACGATGACTACTGTAGATGACCAAGATGGCTGCCGCTGATGTGGAACGTTCTGCTAAATATTAAATGAGCTGGACGGGATATTTTCTCTCAAAGAAGATCAAACAACGGCACTTAAAGCGTTTGTTGATAAGAGAGATGTGTTTGCTGTCCTCCGACAGGATTTGGTACCAACACAGCACTCAGCGCTACGTCACACGTTGTTTTGCTTTGCGTGGTTGTAGGTCTATCCAATTGCATCCAGAGGCATTTTGGTCGGTGCCTGTTGATAACACATGGAATACAATGTGTTGCCCTTGCTACTTATGAATACGTTAGTTTAAATGAAAGTGCTCTACCTGAACTATAGCTCACATGGGACAGTAATCTCCCTTTCAATATGTACAAACTCTGGGTGGGGGTTGTGTTCCACAGAGACCCAGAAGTACTGCACAGTGCACTGCACAGGCTACATGCGCAGCTGGCCCAGCAGTCACCCGGGGTTGGAGGGACAGGGCGACGCGGACAAGGAGAGCTCTCATTTCAGCTGCCTGGTGGCCATGGGCCGGGTCCACTCCCACTCAACTCCCCAGGCCAACGGGGAGGTGCAGGTCAAGCCCACAGAGTTCATCACACGCTATGCCATGGATGGAAAGTTCACCTTTGTTGATCAAAGGTATCGCTCATGTGGGGATTTTTATACCAATTATGTATGGCTTTCATGAATTAAGGATGGGTGTGTGTTTGAAAGACTGTCGGTACATATTGAAAGTAATTTTATTTTTATTTTCTGCTGTCAAATATTGAACTGCTGCAGTGGAAGAATTGGTCCCTCTTAATCTTTTTGATTAAAAAGATTTTCCAATCATTTAAATCCAATGCATTTCTTATTATGTTTTTATAATTAAACAAAAAAATATTTTCATTAGAATTAATGGCTTATTTAATATATATATATATATATATATTAAATAAGCCATTAATTCTAATGAAAATATTTTTTTATATTTTAATATTTTTATATATATATATATATATATATATATATAATAGTTTTTTTTCATAAAAAAAAAAATTTGTATAATCATCGTCATGAAAACAATTGTCTATTTCCTATACCAAGCAGGATACAAAGTTAGGATAATAAGGGGTTCGGAATCCATTTATTCGCTTTTAATGTAACCGATTCCTTTTACAGGGCGACAACAGTTCTTGGCTATCTACCCCAGGAGCTTCTTGGGACTTCATGCTACGAGTACGTCCACCAGGATGACCTACTCCATTTATCTGAAAGGCATAGAAAAGGCAAGTTAATTGATTAGCTTCACTCAATGTGTTTGTGTGTGTTATACAGTTGCTAATCCTTTGGGAAATGATAGGAAATATAAGGCTGGCAGGGTTTTGACCATCCCTGATCAAGGAATGCCGACTAGACCGGAGGCGTAGTCCAGAGTCTGTGCTTCTCATTGTTTTACAACCTGGTCAGATCACACTGTGGCTATGCTTTCTATTGCCAGTGCCCAGATAGAATGCGCTGTTTTGGAAAACACATTTTTCCAGCTTCTAACCTTGGCATTTCTGTTTAATTTTTTTCCCCTATAGTTCTGCGGAGTAAAGAAAAAATTGAAACAAATTGCTATCAGTTCAAAACGAAATATGGCTCCTTTGTCACTCTACAAAGTCAGTGGTTTAGTTTTGTTAATCCCTGGACAAAAGAAGTGGAATATATTGTGTCGACCAATACGGTTTTATCGTAAGTCATGGTATACCTTTTTTATTTTCCATGGATGACATTAATCATTATTCTTATGTATATAAATCATGCAATTGTATGACTATTTTTGATATTTCTTTGCACCCTCTCTAATGCTGACCAGGCACGAGCAAAGTCAGACAAGTCAGAGAGGAACCAAGGCGGACCAGTCCAGTAACTCAAAGACTTCTGAAGGTCAGGTGGTGTAAAACTACACGTTCAGCATATTCTACCAGGCAATTCAATGATTTTCAGTGCTTTACTCATCTGCCACAATAGTTTGATGTATTTTAAATGGAAATATCTTCATTTGGGGGCTATCCCAGCGAATTTTTACATTACATTGCCATAATCCTGATTATTCACTGCATTATCATGTGATTAAGAAAATAAATTATCGATCGACAGCCCTGAGATAGATAGATAATTAAAATTGTTTTTGTTTTTTTGAAGATGGCCAAAAGTCTCATCCAATAATCCCAGGAATGTCCTGCAAGCCAGGCACCATGATCTATGCAGGAAGCATTGGAACTCAGATTGCAAATGAACTTCTGGATTACAACAGGTGAAATTTAACCAAAGATAATTTGCCTCTACAATTTTTTTTCCACTACATTGAATACTTAAATTAATGGAACTTGCATAATTCACATCGACAAGAGTACCATCTTTAGATGAGATGTAATTTACAGAGCGTGGAAGAATAAGCTAATACTGCATACTCTATTATAGTCGACAGTACATTCTACATCATCATCTATGTAACTTTACATAATACTCTGATACATTCTACTTATAACGGCATATACATAATCAACACACACCACACATATGAACAAACATATCATAACTACATATACATAACTGCTTCTGCTCCAGGATAAACTCCTCCCCGTCCAGTGGCAAGGCCAGCCCCTTCAGCCTGTTGCAGGACAAGTCTCCCCAGGGCCTCAGTCAAGTCCGTGCTAATGTAAGAGACACACACACATATCTATATATATATCTATCTCTATACAGTATCTCACAAAAGTGAGTACACCCCTCACATTTTTGTAAATATTTGAGTATCTTTTCATGTGACAACACTGAAGAAATGACACTTTGCTACAATGTAAAGTAGTGAGTGTACAGCTTGTATAACAGTGTAAATTTGCTGTCCCCTCAAAATAAGTCAACACACAGCCATTAATGTCTAAACCGCTGGCAACAAAAGTGAGTACACCCCTAAGTGAAAATGTCCAAATTGGGCCCAATTAGCCATTTTCCCTCCCCGGTGTCATGTGACTCGTTAGTGTTACAAGGTCTCAGGTGTGAATGGGAAACAGGTGTGTTAAATTTGGTGTCATCGCTCTCACACTCCCTCATACTGGTCACTGGAAGTTCAACATGGCACCTCATGGCAAAGAACTCTCTGAGGATCTGAAAAAAAGAATTGTTGCTCTACATGAAGATGGCCTGGGCTATAAGAAGATTGCCAAGACCCTGAAACTGAGCTGCAGCACGGTGGCCAAGACCATACAGCGGTTTAACAGGACAGGTTCCACTCAGAACAGGCCTCGCCATGGTCGACCAAAGAAGTTGAGTGCACGTGCTCAGCGTCATATCCAGAGGTTGTCTTTGGGAAATAGATGTATGAGTGCTGCCAGCATTGCTGCAGAGGTTGAAGGAGTGGGGGGTCAGCCTGTCAGTACTCAGACCATATGCCGCACACTGCATGAAATTGGTCTGCATGGCTGTCGTCCCAGAAAGAAGCCTCTTCTAAAGATGATGCACAAGAAAGCCCGCAAACAGTTTGCTGAAGACAAGCAGACTAAGGACATGGATTACTGGAACCATGTCCTGTGGTCTGATGAGACCAAGATAAACTTATTTGGTTCAGATGGTGTCAAGCGTGTGTGGCGGCAACCAGGTGAGGAGTACAAAGACAAGTGTGTCTTGCCTACAGTCAAGCATGGTGGTGGGAGTCATGGTCTGGGGCTGCATGAGTGCTGCCGGCACTGGGGAGCTACAGTTCATTGAGGGAACCATGAATGCCAACATGTACTGTGACATACTGAACCAGAGCATGATCCCCTTCCTTCGGAGACTGGACCGCAGGGCAGTATTCCAACATGATAACGATCCCAAACACACCTCCAAGACGACCACTGCCTTGCTAAAGAAGCTGAGGGTAAAGGTGATGGACTGGCCAAGCATGTCTCCAGACCTAAACCCTATTGAGCATCTGTGGGGCATCCTTAAACGGAAGGTAGAGAAGTGCAAGGTCTCTAACATCCACCAGCTCCGTGATGTCGTCATGGAGGAGTGGAAGAGGACTCCAGTGGCAACCTGTGAAGCTATGGGGAACTCCATGCCCAAGAGGGTTAAGGCAGTGCTGTAAAATGATGGTGGCCACACAAAAAATTGACACTTTGGGCCCAATTTGGACATTTTCACTTAGGGGTGTACTCACTTTTGTTGCCAGCGGTTTAGACATTAATGGCTGTGTGTTGAGTTATTTTGAGGGGACAGCAAATTTACACTGTTATACAAGCTGTACACTCACTACTTTACATTGTAGCAAAGTGTCATTTCTTCAGTGTTGTCACATGGAAAGATATACTCAAATATTTACAAAAATGTGAGGGGTGTACTCACTTTTGTGAGATAATAAATCCATAGATATATTTTGCATGCACACACCTAGCAAAGTATCGCTGGGTTTGTTGTTATTCATGTTTTTAAAAGGGATTTTGGGTCCCTTAGATGTCAAATGGTGAGGTTACTGACATGGCGGTACCCGGGAGATCGAGCTCTGAAGATGAGCCACAAGACGCATCCCTTTCAGTACGGGAGTCACTGATGGGTACGATGATTCTGCCCCTCCTTCGCAACATTGTGTGTGTGTGCTCCCCTTCAAATGACAAAATCTTCTTGAAATCAGTCGTACTAGAAACGTATGTTACTACTCTGACGTTTGCATCCTCACGTCTACTCACGCGGTAATACTAGCTTGCAAATGCACGTGAAATTCGTGGACGCATTGCTAAATATTACTGATATAAAACAATTATAATAGCTAACCAATCATTTGTTAGGAGCAGTGTTCATTCAGTTAGGGAATGCAGTCTATGGTTGATGAGACTCCGATCGTACTATGTTTAGAAAGCTTTTCCATTGCCAGGTCGTTACCAAGATTTTCTCTATTTACTGTAGGTAAATACTGATAAGGTAACGTCTGCTTTCCAGATGATTACGTTTCAGGCATTAGTTCGATTTATATATTTCTACGGTTGGATCATTAGTGTTTCCAGGAACACAACAAATATTGCAAGCTAAAAGCTATTCTTTTGAGACCGACTCGCCCAAAAAATTTGAATCAACCCCTGTAAGGATTCGCAAATGACCGTGTTACTTCGCGAGGGGTGTTCTTAGCCTCTCATCGTGCAGTACACAGCACACCTAGTCATGGATTATCCCTTACGTATACCACAGCATTGCTAAATACTTGATCCTGATAGGTAAATAACATTACATGATGTCCATTATTTTACAATAACGGGACACCTATGCCTTTTAACAGTTCCAAATGAATGTGCTACAAATTCAACATTACAGACAACGGTCAAATACAACTATCGACCAGATGTTTCCTTGACAACGCAGAAACAGTATTCTCAAAGCACCGAGAAAGAATATATCAATGTCATCAGATTTAATTAGTTAAAAAAACCAATGACGTTATAGATGAAGGTAACTAAGTAATATAATTATTGTTCATAACTGAGGTATAAGCGAAATAAACCACGATGGGGTGTCCCCGTTATTGGAAAATAATGTAGTTTGCTTGGTGGTAAGCAACCTTGGCTTCGCCTCAGCCACATCACCACCCCCGCCATACATTATATTCCAATAACAGGACACCCTGTCGTGGTTTATTCCTTACACATACTTCAATGTAATAACAATGTGAGACCGTTTATAGTGACATTTTGAATTCATAAGCATATCGTGCTATCCATCAACATCATGTCAAATTCGCCATGCTTGTTGTGATAATTCTTTCCACATCGCCCAGCACTTACCTTCACCTTATTCTGTTATTTCTCATTGTTTCCTGCACAGGGGAGAACTCCCAGCTGGATCTGGAGGGGCCTGGCCTGGGCGGCCTCACCAGCGACGAGGCGGCCATGGCGGTGATCATGAGCCTGTTAGAGACGGACGCCAACCTGGACTTTGAAGAGATGCACTGGTCGCTGTAGAACCTTCTACCGGATCCGAGCGTAGCTATGGGAACGCTGAAGTTCCAATAGGTGTGACCTGGGGGAAAAAAAGGCTTAATTTTATTTATTGGTTTTAGTTTCTTCATATAAGCGGTGTAATATGCATGGGACTGTTGGGCACCGAGGCAGCATTCGTGTCAATAAAGAGACGCTCCTACTTCCTGCAAAAGGATGATGCTCTGTCTACCCACGGTCTCTCACTCTGTCTGGGTACAAAGACCACTGCGTCTGCTTGTGTGGACTTTTCAAGGCAATGTGTTGGAACCCCATCGCTACTAATGAAAACACTAAATTGGGGCCTGGCATCCCAGCGACATTTCCTTTTTCTCCAATCTATCAGTCTACACTTGAAAAACGGAGGAGAGGGATGATGCAAAACAACTTTTTAAAGTTGCACTGACAAATGTTATTTGAAAGAAAGTCGTTAAGAAAATCTGACGGACGGACCTGTCCCTCCCACCCACCCCACAGTGTGCTGCTTGTCAACTTGAAAATGCCAGGCTTTTATTGTTGTGTGATTCTACAGCTAAAGGCAAGCCATTCTTGAAAGGAATGTTCACTTGTGTAGAGCATTGTCATGCGAAATTCTGGAGCAACTACCAACAGCGCCTCACAGTGCTGAATGTGAAGGGTTGCTTTGGTATCCCAATGAAAACTCCTTGTTGACCTAGTGTTATGTGTTACTCACTATCTGGAGGAGGTATTTACCTTGAGCAGATGTTAGATATACACATTGAAAATAACGTAATATAACTCTGAACCCAACACCAGATTCTCAAAGAAGTCTTGGAAATATGAGCACAGCATTTTTTGCGATGGAATGCAATTATTGAAATACTTATAAATAATTATTGAAATACTTATAAATAATTATTGAAATACTTATTCAGCCATTATTCCGCCATTTATTCCGCCATTTGCTAAAAATGGCTGAATTATATCAACAAATTGTTGGATCTCTGCATCTGAGGACAGAAGCTGGTTACTCAGGGACCAAATGAAACAGAATTTCTTAAAGGAATTCATTCATTTAACCAACCAATACGGTATATATTGCCAAAAATGTGTTTTGTCCATATTGAGGCTTCTACACAATATAAATTAACTTTAACTTACTAACACTTGTATACGTTTGTTTTTTCCCTTTTAGATTTCATTAGCAGATAAACCAATTTCTATTTAATTTAATTTGTTCTCGTATTCGCCCGTGTTACATTATGCACAGTTAGTCTGACACATGTCTTGTCTATGTTCACGTGCTTGTGAAAAGCCCACCGTTTTGTGAAACATTATTTGTTAGAGGGATTATTAGGCTACACTATGCAGGGATACCATACCAGATGTTCTGTACTTGATGCCCTTTCTCCCTTAATTCTTGCAACAGCAAGTACTGCATAGTTAAAGACAAAGATTCTGTCGGTTGGCGAGCAGTTTCCTGTTGTAAGCTAGACAGCCAGATGGTTGGTAAATGTTGAAATGACCAAAGTGATTATTCAACCGTTTTAACAGCAGCAACTTTTGCGTTGCAAAAGTCGAATTATTGCCGATGCCAAATATGGTGGAATGTCCACCACCTTGGAACTGTATTTGAGGGTACTATAACATTATCCATATTGGATAAATGCTCAAAACAAGATTCCAAACGAAACTTTGTAATTGCATAGTATCCGCGTGCTATATATCTGCAGGACAGCACACTGAGGCATCCCAAGGTATGAATTTCAGCCAATCGGAGACTACAGTTGAAACAACGTGGTTTTATTTTAGCCTTTGCTTACTCTGTAAAAGATGCATCTGCTACTATTACAGTAGGTTTGGTGTTCAGCACATAATGGTCAGGACCTATTCTGATCCACCACGCATCATGCACTCACATTATACATCACTTTCAATATTTATAAATTATGTATTTTGAAAACGGTGGTTTTGGTGGAATTGACTTACAAACCCTGAAATATAATCTGTTTTATGGGTTGACATATTTTCTATATAATTAAACTAAGTTAAATCTCTTAACTGGCAAATGTCTTTCCAATCTTAAGATCATTTATGACCAAGTAACTAGCCGCTAATTTAAAATGTGACTTGTACACTAGCCTTATATTTTCAGAATATACCCAGGTCAGATGCTGTCATCTATACAAGATTTTGCTGCCCTGAAATAGTTGGATTGAATATCCTTGTATGCCACTGCTATGCCTGTCGATGTTCTACTGGACTCATCTCACAGTTGTCTATAGGGTCAGTGAAACAATTCACAACGATGACAAGAAAAGGCTTACGACGGATTGGATGGCAAAACACAAGGATTTCGGTGCCTGTCTGATGTGCCTTTTGACATTTTCTGCATGGCATTTTCAGGCAGTTGTTTAAGCTATGGCCCCAAAAGTTCAAGGACCCTGTTTAGAATAGTGAATACAGTAGTCTTAAATCAAGTTTTCCCTGCTTTCGATAGTAATTAAGCAAATAAACTACTGACTTTGTTTATTTGTTCTTCTGAACTCATGAATGTCCACATAGTTCTGAATCCTGTAAAGACTGACCATGTAATATTAGAGCCCACGATGGTTTTTATTCAATTGTTCTACAGCTTTTGCCAGAATATAATTTGGTATAGGAAGGAAATCATATGTTCTCATGATGCCCTGGTGTGTATTTACATTGCATGTAGCTTTATAAAAATGTTCTTGTTTTGTTTTTATGTACTTTGTGTTTGCTTGGTTGTGTTTGCCTCACAAGGCAGCCTGGTGTTTCTATGTTATGTACTCTATAGGACTTCACTAACTAGCCTGATCACTGATAGGTTAACAGGGGCAAAATTGTAAGCTATGACATCAACAGCTCTCCGTCATGTTTTTTCATCCTTTTGAGCTAAGTATTTAAAAATAAATATTTTGTTTCTGTTCAAGAGTGGAACCACTATTGTTTGTCAATGGTGCAGCTTCTGTTTTGTCTACGGGGTTGTGGCAAAGATCTGTCTATTTTCAGTCTTCAGGTATTTCGACCGATATAATCAGTTTGACCCTAAATGCTGGAACAAAGACTTTACAGTGCTTAACGGCTAAAGTAATGCCATTCAGTCTTGGATTACATCTTCAGTCTGAAGGAAAATTTGTCTCTGAATGTGTCATTATGTGCATGCGGCAAAATGTAGACATCCAGTATGATGAAACTAGAAATACAATACAGTACAGTTTTTACTACTTAATTAAATACACCCCGTTTACCATTCTTGATCTTCAGTCAGATCAAAACTCGGTTGTTTTGACTGCTACTGGTTTCCCTGTAATTACATCACCAACCAACTGGACTTAGTTGTTCCCCCCGCCCTCTCTCTCTCTTAGTTCTTTGCAAGGAGTTTAGGGTTGAGTAATTTGTCAAATGTGATAAGGCGTTGAGGGCAATTAGAAGAAGCGCAGTGTAAGCAAGGATTTGTTGTGAATATAAGGGACCTATTGAGAACACTGTCATTGGACTGCAGAGAATGGATCAGGCCACTGCTACGCCTTGTAGAAGAGGAGACACCTATGTTAGGGAACTGAATGGTTAAGGCAAGCCTTTTGTTTTATCTTTGGGGGAAATGTCACACGTTTTGAAAGTGTTGATTGTTAAACAATCATCAATATGATTTAAAAAGTTGAGGCATAGGACTCAAGGATCATGATCATCACTAACATTTTTGTTTGTTCAGTCCTGCCTTCGGATTTATAACTAAGCACTGCCACAATTTCAAATATGTTGGCATGTTGATCAATTGGACCGAGTATCTTTGCAATCACATGAGCCTAACAGTTTGTACAAGTCATATACATTTTATCTCTATAAATGAATGTCCAAGTGGACTGATCACAATGGATGACTTTCAAGGCAATGCTTCAATGCACCTGTTGGCAATGACTCAGCGGAATATGCAGAACAGATATTCAGAACGTTCGATAATAACAAGTAAGGTCGAATAACGCAAATCCATGTGATTTGCATACATTTTATCATTTCGCTGCACTACCACTTACACTATACCATAACACAGTTATAACCTGTTTAAATCAAAACCATGAAACACTATTTGTGGAAAAGTAGGCCATATGTTATTGTGCTTTTAGAAGTGTGTCTTATATTAATGAGATGGGTTCACACCAGGATGGGGGGGGGGGGGGGGGGGGGGGGGGTGGACTTCAGAGAGGGATTCGTAGAGGGCGGAGGAGAAGCTGCACTGGTCGTTCAAGTTCTACAACAAAGGCAGCGATGGAGTCATTACGTGTGAAGAGATGTTGGAAATTATGCAGGTGCTATATTTGTGCAGCATATAAGACAAGACCAGACCAGGACATAAATATATTTTGGTTACTCTTCAAATAATAATAATATAATTTTTATAAAAATAAAATAATAGCTTTTGGATAGTATTTTGCCTATTATTCATTATAACAATAGATAAAATAGTACATTAATAATGTTGAATAAATGTAACCACTCTTTTTGAGAGTGCAGTTCCATTAGTTATAATGCATATATTTTAAGATTTGTTGATTAGGATTGAATGTCATTTTCCTATATTTTGTTCAAATTGTATATCATCCTTTTAAACCCAGGCAGTGTATAAGATGAGTCTGGCAAATGCCTTGACTAAGCAAAACCCATTTACCGCTGAAGAGTGTACCAACAAGATACTTCAGAGATTTGGCAAAGACAACAATGGAAAGCAAAACAATGTCTGCACATTTCAATCTTTAATTAACCTTATCTGGTGTATGTAACAACAGTGGGCCATTTAAGAATGGGAAGGGATGCAGAATTAGTCAAAGGCCTACAAAGACAACATTGTCAACACCAGATAATAATGCAGGCCTCAATTTTGAATGCCCCTATATTCTTTGTAGATATTGAGCTATAATTGTGCACAATTGTGCAGGTTAGCGCTTTAGGAATATGTCATAAAATTGACATACAACACACCCAGGGGCCCTTAGGCAGTAATCCAGCCGTAGTTACAAATTGACCTTCTATCTAAACTGATCACTGCAGCTCTGATCAATTCTATTAGCGATTAGAAATTTCACAACTGCTAAATAGTGTACATTATGATTGTAATAATCATGCATTTGTGCCACTGTTTTTTAAGGCCCTAGATGTAATATTGTCCTAATACTAAAGGTGTGGTTTGTGCAAGAAGCACAGTAGAGATTACAGCAGATGCAAAGGCCTGGCAGTGGCACTATACACAAAGGAACTTAACTTCAATGCCACTGACAGTTCAAATCATGTCTAGCCATGCTCTTGTTGTATCTAGCCATCATCTGCCTGGATGCGTTCATTAAGGGGGCGATGGATGATGTTTGGATCAGAGAGATGCTGGAATGTGACCCTAGCGCTGTGAAGGTGGAGAGGTCTCTGAAGAGGGATCCCGCCTCTGGGACCCCATGGTGAACCAAAGGCCCAGAATTCAGAAGAACAACCTTCTGAATTCAGTGAGACAACTGCTGCAGCTGTCTCTGTAGTATTTACTATAGTATTTACGTTGTTAATACATTCTCACTAAGGGGACAACAGTACAAATGTCAAACCTGATATTGGCTCAGTATGAAAGAAACTGACTGATGTATAGCGTTATCTTGTTGATGTTTCTACTTTCTAATCTGAAGTCTGTGTTGTTGTGTATTGCTTTTCTTTTATATTTTTGACACATGAACAATAGGCCTACAATAAATATATTTATTTATTGTCAAAAGAACAAACACGTTTTATATTGGATTATACTTTTCTGGGGGCTGTGCGATGAATAGGCCGACATTACAACGTACACTGTATATACAATATACATCTCCTTTAACTGTTATTGCGTTTTCAGACCACTTGATGTCGCCTGTGCTTCTCTGCGCCGCCCAGCTCCTCCCATGAAGCAACGATCCCTGCCAGAAAAGTTCCCTTTTCCAAACACCAATCCTGTCGGGAGCAGGGCGGGATGTGACGTTTTAACTTTCCAATTCCCCTGACATTTCGTCATGGCGTTGGATGGAGTAGGGTCATGGGCTTTCGTTAAAAAATATTAAAAAGTTAAGAAGCAAGGTTCTTCGAAGATTATTTTTGTTTTTGTTTTTAGAATAGGTATTTTCGGTAAGTGTTATAGTTCTTCGCAAACTCTTTAGTGCGCCGACCAAAACCGGCAGCAGAGATTCAATAAACGTTAGCCTGTTTCCTAGAATGTGGTTACTACATTGTAGCCTACATATGTTTCTGCGTTCTAGGAAACGTACTGAGGTACTTTTAAAACATGCGGTGGGCTATTTAGCAACCAATCTGTGAAATAAAACGAAGTCTACGTTACTCTAAAAACGAAGTTGAAATAAGGCTGTTTCAACTATTTCTCCGATTTCGAATAGGCTACTCCATATATCTGTAGCCCGGGGCCACGTCGTTTCACTCTTACACTTACTACTTTATTTAGCATGGCGTTGATTTTCTTGGAAGGGGGTCGTTAACTCGAATCCAGCACTTGATTTCATTATGCCTAGTAATATACATATTCTCGTTTAGCATACATGGCCTACGTCGAATTTGTCCTCTCAATGCGACTTTATAACTTACCAAATGGGGTGAAGTGTTTTCAAAGCAGGGGGTTTCTTTGCGCGTTGCTTTCCAATATAAATAAATGCTCGGCTTTGAACGGGTCTGCTCGTAAAGCTGTACCTGCATTTATTATAAGTTTGCTGAAGGGTGGTTGAAGTCTTTTTAATCATCAGATGTCCTATTTGTGTTTCCATGTTATTAATGTATGCTATCTGTGCATTTCCTAGTCCACTAATCCTAACTAGAATGTGTGTACATATGCTTGTTCGGCAGCCACTTACCACGGGTCGGTGAATCGCTGAGAGGAGTAAAAAGTTGTTGATGCCTTGTTACTGAGTCCTATCAAATTAGTAACCATTTATCTTATTCCCAAGTTACAAATGGCTAAAAAAGAAAAAAGCTGTTTGTGCTGCGATACTGATTCACCACGACATTGGAGATCATTGCGTTAACCTAGGGTCCATAGTGAAACTGCAGCCATAATATTATGGTGAATGCTTATCACTAACATTCAAATGTTTCGATATTTCCACATTCCTTTTAAGATGTCTCTCATCTAAGGCCACTTGAATAGCGTTGTTATGGTGTTGCTATTGGAGATTTTCCCAACGTTTTTATTATACAGAACATTCCAGGTGATCTGGCAATAAGAGGTGTGGTAACTAGGCCTAAGAAGGTAGTCATACAGACACTACTGTTATGTCTGTTACTCTAGTGTTATGTCTTGGTAATGACAAATATAGCCTACACACATTTTTGCTAGAAATCGATCTTGGAATTAATACATTTATCCAGCACTTCTCTTCTATTGATACATCTGTATCCGATTTCTCACACTGCACAAGTCAGATCGGGGCAGAAGCACCAACTACAGTTTATGCCTGGGTTGTAAATTCCCCACACCCGAAAGTTATTGCAGCCAGTGTCTGCCTTAAAGTGGGATCCTAGCTTTTGCAACCTGCCCAGTTGTTTGTGTGTGTGTGTGTGTGTGTGTGTGTGTGTGTGTGTGTGTGTGTGTGTGTGTGTGTGTGGCTGCCATAAATGGTCCTTTTCCAGATTCAAGTTACCCCAGGGCCACATTTGTCCTTCTTTGTGTGCAAGAAGAGAGTTCTGATATATAACGGAGTGAAAAACACTGAAAAACCTTTTTTAGAGCTAGAGCCCTAGAGCTAAGATGTGTGAAACTCCATTAGTGAGTTGGACGCTAGCTTTCGTTAAAGTCTGAGTGTGGGTCTTATTTCTGGAGGCAGTGTGGCTCTCAAAAGATTATTCAGATATTGTTGTCGTTAGAAGCGCTATCTGCCTCAATGAAGCTTGCTTATCAGCAATCTCTGTCTGTCTGTCTGTGTCTGTCTCTCTCATCTCTCTTTTTATCTCGCTCTCTCTCTCCCTCTCTGCATGCTTCTCTGGTAAAACGGCATCAGGGTGAACAATGACCTTCTCTGTATGTCTTGCGGTTCTGCCGGTGGCTCATCGTTTTAGACAGAGGGACTTTGTCTATGAGTGGATCACAGTTGTTCTCTTATAAGTCATCCCAAGGTGTAGCCGACTCTGTCCAGGATAAATCCCGACATAGTCCTAATGGTTACATGAACCAATTAGTTAACGAGGTCCATCATGATAATCTTTTCAGCTAATGTCCCTTAGGCTCCGTAAGTCACAGTCCACTGCCTTTATTTAAAGCAACATTATGTCACAGCTTTGTAAACACCGTCCAATCACAGCCATTGTTTTGTATCTCACCATCCAATCATGTCTAATCACATTTGAACAGTCTTATGTTGCCCTTTTCTTAGTTCCCCTCCTGGTTCCCACAATGCAAACATTCCCTGGATGCGCCATGTCTCCTGTAATTAGACATGCATTGCATATGCTTTTTACTGAGACCTGGTGCTGTACCAATACAGCACCAGATACCTTTTGAATTCCACCATGAACAATTGACTGATGTTGAGTGTTTTGACCTGCTTTGTCTTTGGTTCTGCTTTTACTAGCACTGAGTGACAGGTAGAGGGCAGGGCTCAGATCAGCGCATCTGGTGCCCTGTGTGTTTGATGTGCCCTGTGTGTTTGATGTGAATACTATTACTACTACTGCTGCATTATCCTCAAGCCTTTACCTGGCGTGTAGGACCTGTGTGCTGATTTGAAAGTTATAGTAATTTGGTTTGGACAGGCACTTTGCAATCTTTGATTCAAGTCTGGGGTCAGAGCCTCAACCCTCTAGGACTTTCTCCCGGCAAAGATCCGCAACGCTGCCTTGGTGAACCCTTTCCCCATGGCCTGGTCTCTAGTTAATTTCTGTCACCCCCTGCAATCTTTGCTGTCACTATTTTCGGTTCCTGTATTATTTTGTTCTGTCTGCTATGTGACAAGGCACTATTTTAAGTAAAGTAATTATTATTATGGTTATTAAGTTAGCGTTGGTCTGTAATGCCATTGTGAGTTTGGCAGGGTTGTTTTTTTGCAGTGTGATTGATGACAGCCCTTTCAGCGTTTCCAGGTGCATAATATTTTGAGCAATGAGTTTCTGCTTTCAGATAATTGTTTTTTATAAGTGACACAGGAACAGTTTATGTGTAACTTGAGCCAACCGAAATATCATGGCCATCCTAGACAAAACTATAGGTTGAAAAATACGGATGAGCAATGTTATAAAGGAACATCAGTGGTCTCTTTCATTTCCTGAAGAAGACGTGCCAAAAAAATAGTGTGTTTGTGTGTGTGTGTGTGTGTCTGTGTCTGTGTGTGTGTGTGTGTGAAATACAACACATCCTTTTGATAAAAGCTCCAGGGATTAAAGGACTGTTGTGCAGTCTGGGCTGATGTCCAGATGAACAAAATGGATCTTCAGTCAACGTTGAATGTGCTGTCCACTTCTGTGATGGAAAACACATTTTTGAGTCTTAGTGACGGGGCCTAGCTGAAATTAGTGTTAGCATGTGTCCATTGGCAATATGCTGCTTAACACAAAGTCCCAATATTCCTTTATTTGGGGATTTTTTGTCAGATTCATGTTTTCATTTGTTGCATTTCTTGTATTGTGTCATGTTTGGCACAGATTTCCCCAATAACAATTTCAAAACCTGTATTTCAGTTCTGGTGTATTAGCCATATGTTGCATGTAGTCCTTGAACTATGGTATTTTTCTTCCAGTTGGGGTAGTGAGTGAAAATGATGTCCGATGCCAGTGACATGTTGGCGGCTGCTCTGGAGCAGATGGATGGAATAATAGCAGGTAAAGTGGGTCTCCTTCAACCTCTTGGTAGTAATAAAGCACTCATCCCCTCTATGCCCATTAAGTGAGCACTTGTATCCCAAATAAGCTCTTGCATCTCTTTGCTCAGGGTTTGGAGTAGTCTTGACTAGTCGGTCTTAACTTTTATACGCTGACTCTAAATATAAATGGTTGAGTTTAAATGGTGCCTTGAGGTCTTTGCTTGACGGAGAAACTAAGATTTGCTCTATCCTCGTTTGGTCCCTGCAGCTGGAGGGCATCATTGCCATCTGACAGTAAATGTAATGTGACATTTTTATTTGCGTGGTTATCAAGCATTCAGTTATGTGTCATTGACCATCACGTTTAAAAATCTGAAGCGGTCCGTGTGCGCACGCATGTATTGCTTGTCCTGGGATGGCACTTTAAAAATCTTTGGACTTCCATCCTCAGTCCCAGGGGGCAAACATAGGTTAAAGTGGCCCTTTTTAAAATAACAGTGTGCTGCGTTAATCTACTTTTGTGTTTGTATAAGATTGTCCATACAACAACACTAGCAACAATGTGTAATCCATCTAAATGTGACTGCATGGAACGCTACGCATGATTTGATTTGTTCCCCAGCCAACGCTTCATGGCCCTACTTTCCTCCTCAGGCTCCAAGGCCCTGGATTATTCCAACGGCATGTTTGACTGCCAGTCGCCCACCTCCCCCTTCATGGGAAGCCTGCGGGCTCTACACCTCCTGGAGGACCTGAGGAGCGTGCTGGAGCTCATGGACACGGAGGAGAGGGAGGGCCTGCGCTGTCAGATCCCAGACTCCACTGCCGACAGCCTGGTTGAATGGCTCCAGGGCCACCTGGTGAGAGAGAGGGAGACAAACACACACACACACACACACACACACACACATGTTTGTGTTGTATTTTGGGGGTTTATATACTGTACATTTACCCCAGGCAATGTACCAGCTTGGAACAGCCACAGCTGGTAGGGATCAAATATACTTATAAGTAACAGGCAGGCAGAAATAGTAATAACTTGTCTGTTGTAATGCAAAATTCAGAACATCCTGAAGTTGCAACCAACCAGGAGAAGTTATGAGAATCTATTCCTCACTCTTATCATATTTCATGCTGCCGACCAATCAGCCTCATTGAGTCACATGGCGGTTGGCTTTGACTAAATATATATAATGGGTAAACACGGGCCAGCTGTCCAGCAAATGAAATCCTCTGACTAAATGCGGGACCAGATTGACACAACAGACTTCCTGCTTTCCCCTGGACACGTGAGAGCTGTCTCTGGCCGCACCCATAAACATCTACTGTCTAGCATTGTGTTTGTCAGAGGTGTAGCACTTTAATCAAAGAAATCTTGGAGATAGTCCCTCACTGGTGTTGAATTTGACCCCAGCTGGGTTGCTCTGTGTTTGCAGTCATTTAGGCCTTTCCGTGTGCACTTAGTATTTTGTCCCCTTGTTCACACTGTGTTTCTTTCTCTATGCTGGATAGTCTGGTTTCCCTTTCACAGCAAAAAAGACACCATATGTTTTATGTTACTTACTTTTACAGCCAGAGGGCTAATAACTTATTCGTAACTGCTGTTCCTGATTCGTGTCAGAAATACAGTGCCCAGGTACCACTCGTACAACATATTCTTGTGACTGTACTTCAAATTAACAGTACAGTCTTGTCAAAGAAGACGTCACGCTGAGGTGGATCCAAGCTTTATTAATACAGAAGAGTCTCTTTACCACATAGCCAACTTTGTGTAGCCTAGGCACAAGATGTCTGAGTCTGATCTGGAGAGAGAGAGAGAGATTAAGTGCAGGTGTTGCATGTCACAGCCACCGAGCGATGGCAAACACAACGCTATCTCCACAACCCCAGTGGGTTGTCCATGCAACCAATTACAGGACTGAATGCCAGGCCAAATGCCTGAGTTTATGTGTAATGATGTAACTCACCCCAAGCACTTTAAACCGAGGCCTCCCCTTTTTAAGCCATTTAAGGTCTTGTTAGCTGGAGGATAATTTAGTTCATTGAAGCATGCCATCCTGTCTAGCTTTTTATGGTTGCTTCATGTCAGAGCCTTAAACCATTACGTTTTTTTTGTAATGTACTTCATGGTCAGTCTTCAACTTTTGAACTGTATACTGTTGAGCGCGCGCACACACACACACACACACAAACACACACACTTTTTCTGCATCTCTGAATTATTATTATTACTATGTTTGGCAGTCTAATGGCCACATCTGCCTGAGTGGAGGTGACCACTACCAGGAACGCCTGACACGGCTGGAGAGTGACAAGGAGTCTCTGGTGCTTCAGGTAGTCTTCATAATACAACACACATCCAAGCTAGCTAGCTAGCTAGCTTGTGTCTTTCAAATGACTATAGTTTTCTATGATGACTTCGGAACTACCTTCTCTTCTGGAATTCGTTCAAGCAATTTGATATGTTTTCACATCTTTGTGTTCATTTTTGTTTCTTCAAGCTTTAGTTGCCAAAGGATGTAGAAGAAACGAAATTGACTGCATGGAAAGTAGCCTAATAGTTTTGCTAACTGTTGATGATGATACAAGCATAGATACCAGTACGTATTGGGGAATGCCAAATGGCCCCATCTTCACATTAAGCCTCATATGAACGAGATGTTTTATATGAAAGCAACACAGTGTTTGTTTTCTGTGGTGCAGGTGAGTGTTCTAACTGACCAGGTGGACGCTCAGGGGGAGAAGATCCGGGATCTGGACATGTGTCTGGACGACCATCGAGATAAACTCAACAGCACAGAGGAAATGCTACAGCAGGTATGTATGCTTTCTGTGTTAGCATAGTAATATATGTCTGAGTCTGGTGACATTTTCATGTCCAAACGTAACCAGCATGAAGACCACAGTCCATTTCCATCCAATCTTGTGGTTTGCGGAATAAAACACAACAGTGTGGGGTCAAATGTCAAAATTGAACAATTGGTTCTCGAGATTGCCACCTGTTTGTGTCTCATCATGTTTATATTGCCATTTTTGCATTGATTTTTGTATTGGATGTATTGTTTATATTAGGAGACTCTGCCTAAACCCACCTCTACTAAAACCTATCTATCTTTATTGGTATCAAATATTGACTGAGGTACCCATCAGATGTTGTGCTATGGCCCAAAAGTACTATAGGGCTACCATCTGATAATGCACTAGGTGGTATTCACTCTAAAAGATGACACTTATTTCAGGCGGAAATTTATTCTTTCACTTCCGCTGTCTTCTAGCGTTATTCCCTCTGAGCCAGTAGCATCCACATTGACAATTTCACTTGCACAACAATCTCACATGTGTTATCTTTCTTTTGGATTACATAATGTATTAGCCCTTGCATTTGTGGCGATATCCTCTATTTACTTCGGGTATGTTCTTTTCAGAAAAAAACATTTTGTAAAAAACATTTTTTGATGAGAAGAATTAATTTGTGACAATATATACGGAAAACCGACGGTTAAAATAGTGAAGGGGTTTGCCCCCACTGTAAGCACTTAAATAATCGATAATTACCTAATCGATTTGAAATTAAATTAGATTTAGTTTCAGTAGAGCATTATGATTCAATATCACTAAAGTGATGTTGACACGTTCCTCTTTCCTCCTGTATCATTGGCATACATTTATTTTGGTCAATGGAGGGCTTCAGCAGTAGGCCACTGTGGTATTAAAGTATCCTGCCAGCTGTGCAAGCCATGCTACGCTCTGGCTGACCTGCTGACCTTCACATGGAACCACCCTGCCAGCCTCAAAACCCCAGAGGGGAAAACACACATGGACACGGCCATGCATAACAACAGCACTTCCTCTCCCTTTGCAGGAGCTACTGTGCAGGGCATCCCTGGAGACCCAGAAGCTGGAGCTGATGTCGGAGGTGTCCAGTCTGAAGCTCAAGCTGAATGCCATAGAGAAGGAGAGGCGAGACCTGGACAGGTTCGGAGACAGTGAGGTACAGCAAGCCGAACACCCCGTCAATCACACCCCTCTCTGAATAAGGCACCAGCCAATCAGCCCAAGTTGATTCCCTATATCTTCCATTTCGAAGCAGATGTGTTTGTAGATTAATGATTGATCCTCAATGCAAGTTTAATGGTTTTCGTTAACGCAAAAGGGCTGTGATAGGAATCACTGAGAAATGTTTTGACAGGTACTTCAAGTACTTCCAAACAAAAAGCCCAGAATGAAAGGAGAGTAATCAGGAGATTCCTGCTATTCAGGGACAGGGGGCCCCATGTTTGGACGCAGATGAATTGCACCCAATGTTTGGAGTGCTTTGAAACATGCTGTGTTATTACGGGCAAAGCATCCGGCATTGTCAATTCCTCTTTGACAGCTTGTTTTTAACTGTACAAAGCCTCTGGGAATTGCGGTGGGCTTTGATGCACTGTGTGAATAATGGTTACTGTGTAGACCAAGATCTGAAACATTTAAAGAGTGTACCCCATTGGCCCATTCAGCCCTGCAAACATGTTATAGTCATAGTGTGGAGCATACCCTTGTTTTAAATGCAAGACGAGTGAGCCACACATTCCCTTGTCTAGCTATGAGATGTGCCTGTGTTTGAACATTTGCTGTTGAGCTCATCTTCAATGGGTTTGTTAATTTCATAAGTTAACCGTATTTAGCCACTTTATGTTTTTCTTAATGCTCTTTTGTGTTTATGGCTTACTGCCATCAAACTGACCAGATCGTTTTTTATCTCAACGCTTAACGCTAGAATCTAGCGGGGTATTTGATTAGATTAGGGAGATTGTAAAATGACTTGTAGTCAAGGATCGGGTAAAATGGCAGTATTTTTTATTTTACGCTAATAATCATAAATGCGACAAGATGAGACGATTAACATAATTGAGAATGTTGCAAAATTAAACACTGATCAGTTAAATTAACGATTACCTTTTACGATCAATGGACTGGACCAAACTAATTATGTTGGAAATAGTGAACACATATTTACATATATTTTAAAGACTATGAAAAATGTAAATTATTATTGTTGAAATAAATTATGACATTGGAATATGGAATGTGTTCCAGAGGCCACCAGAAAGAATCCCAGGGGCTGCCAATTGTATACCCCGAGATGAGGACAAGAAGGATATATCAATCTCAATTTCAATCTAAATTGGGTTAGACCAGTATTCTGCACTAGGCTTCCACTGAATACTCTTACATTAAAGGAAAAAAGTATATTTTTTGAACGTTTGAGTTTGACTAATTCTGTCCTGTTGATTTTATTGCTTTTAATATGTCATCTGCTTAAGGGCTGTTCTGCTCCCAGACATTGAGGGCTATGCCTCTTCTTCTTCTTCTTCTTTCAGGAGCTGATTCTAGAGATCAACGAGCTGCGGTACAGACTGGCGGAGATGGAGAGTGACAGACTACAGTATGAAAAGAAACTCAAGTCAACCAAGGTGAGTCCATGTGTAGCTTTCCCCTCTGCTTGATGTCATTGTGTTGGTACTAAACAGCAGGGTTAGGTGTCTGTTGTTCGTGATGTTGGAGTTCCTGTCACCTTGAGCGAGCTTAACTTTTAAGCGGTCAACGCAAGATGAGCGTCCAGCAAAGCATTGGACGCTAGCTTGGGCTTAAGGAATATAGCCAGCAAACAGACTGGAGTTCAACGCTTTAAACTCATAAAAACATTGAAACATGTATTTAGGTTTAGAAATAAAGAAAGCTGTTGGGTTTTAGATTCAGAAAGCTGTAATCTGATTGTTAACTTTGAAGGTGGAGAATACGAGCTGTCCTCTAAGCCTAGGGTAGCGTCAACGCTAGGTCGGGCTTCTCACTCAACTCCATAGGAACACATTGGCAACACTGATGCTGAAAGCTCATCATACGATGTCCGCTATAGTCTTGGAAGTCACAGATGTTCTTCTCCTCTTCTGCTCTTTATTGTTTCACCTGTCACATCTGAATCCTCTTCTCCTCTTCGTGGTTTATCTCGATACTGCTAGTCGCTCATGGCCAAGCTCTCTTGCTTGAAAATGAAAATGGGCCAGATGCACTATGAAAAACAGAGGAAGGAGCTCAATCTCCAGGCAACGAAGGTTGGCTTCCCTGAGCGTTGCTGCCCTGCTTGCTGTGGTCTGCTGGTAGTTGTTTTTGTCCCCTTGGCTCATTGTCCTGCTTTAGTTTTATTGAAACCATTGTGCAATGTCTCTTTATTTCTTCCCACTCCAGCTGAATGAAGTCACTTCTTGCAAAGCAGTCCCTTCACCTTTTTTTTACTGGCTTAAGTGAAAAGCAACACTTCTTTAAAGAAAGTGATGTCACACATCTTTTTTTTCCATTTTTTAACCAAATCCACACAGCTCAAGCTCAAACATAGTGCAATGTTTCCCCCTCAAACCACAGGTATGCGCTAATTCTGGGCTTGCGCACACCCTCCTTTGACGAGACTTCAGTCTGGTTCTTTGTATCTTTCCACCTTCCACTTCTTACTGTGTCCTATAAATAACATTTGTACTCAACCCCTTTCTTAAGCAATTTCACCTGCAAGATTTTAATTTACATTATTTTCTGCCTTGCTTGAATCCACCCTGGTCCCTTTGTAAAAGTGTGTGTGTGTGTGTGTGTGTGTGTTTGTATGTGTGTCTGTCGTGGGGAAGGGGGGGGGGGGGGGGGGCGGTTTTGGTTGGAAGGGGATAGATAGTCTGTGAAATCTCACTTCCAGACATGTTGCGTACTTTGTTGTGGTTTCCTAAAGGAGGAGCTGGCGGCGCTGAGGAGGCAGCTGGAGAACGGAGACGGGGCGATGAGGAGGCCAGAGGAGGAGGGGGCTTTCAGAGCCACCACCTCCAGCAGCAGCCGTGAGCTCCAAGACAGAGGTGGGGGGGCCCTGCTTCATCTACCTTCTCTCTCGCTCTTTGACCTGAAGATGCTGTAACACACTACGCATTACCTTCGCGATAAAGTTCATAGATGTAACGCAACATCCAATATAACGTGGTGCTTGCTTGGATCCCAATTTTGCGGCACGATTATAATTTGAAACGTTGAAACGCAAAATAATTGAACCACATTCACGCTGCGCAATGCTATTATAGGGAGAATGACACAACTAAATGAAGGAGGTTTGCTAAGAGTAAACCCAACAGCAGCATGAAACAGCGGAGCATAACTCAAGTGTACAAGTCAGTTGTACACTTGAAACGTCATCTTATTTCCCTTAGTTGTGTCATACTTCCTGTAATAACATTGCGCTGCATGTAAATGTGGTTGTTTCTGCATACACAAATTCAAACAAAATAAATATGAACGCTGTTTTTTTTTTTTTGGCAAAACAATGTGAAATAATTCGATTCTCGCTAGAACGCGATCTCGGGAATAACGCGGTCAGCCATTTATTTAGGAACCCCCAATGGCCGCGTTATAGCGAAGGTTAAGTGTACTTGATTAAACATGACTCATTACTTTCTGTACTTGTTATGTACCAGTCACAAAGAGATTAAGTATTCATATAATATATGCATTATTACATTCGTCATACATTAGTCATGTTGTACGTCAGAATATCAAACAATATCTAAAAAAAAAACTGCAACCAGTTTTCGTTGTCCTGATTGTTTGTCCTGTTTAGTCTCTCATCCAGACGAAACTCTTAGAAAGAGGCTGAAAGAGAAACGTAAGGGGGCTTGTGTTTTCTATGGATTGCTATTATCCTCATCCACCCGTGTTGCATGTACGGGTCTGCGTGAACCCTCCCACCCCTGCTTGTCCACCATAACCCCCAGGAGCCCTAACCCACCGCTGACCCCGGATCAGTGGCGCACGGAGCGCAAACCGCTCCCATTTACACCCTTGTCCTGGTTGTTCCATGTCAACCTTTTTTAAGATTTGAATGCCACCAATTTATAGCCTGTTTTATTTCGTTTGAACAAGAGCAAGGAATGTTTGCATTGTGTGTCCCCCCCCCCTCCCCCAACAGCCTTTGAATGAATGTCAGTGTTCTACATCACCTTGTTCGTCCTGGTCAGCCGCATGGACCGCTGCAAGCCGTTCCCCGGCCCCTCTGCTCCTCCGTGTGTCCTCTCTGTCCACCAAGCACCCAGTATTTGCCATGCTTTCCGTCGTGTTGATTTCATCTTAAATGTCCTGCCTTTTGTGCCTTCCATTGTAAGAGCTGTGCCCATATCCCTTACCCCTTTTTGTGTGGGCAGTGTTTTACCGTGGTTGAACATTTTCACGATGTGCCCGTAAGTTGTGTAAATAGTCAAAGTCATGTATCTTCCAACACTGCGTCTCACTTGTCGTAGTAAGTCATTGGTAACACTTCATAGTATTGTTCAGACGTAAGTAATGTATACGTTTCTTTTTTTCTAAACGATGAAGTAATCATTAACAAAACATTAATATACATTTGTAGATTATTAATAAGTGCTATGGATAGATCAGCAAACCAGCTTAACTGGTAGACTGATCTATTTATCATACATCTGGGTGGACACTCCCACTTGTGATCTCACTAGATGGTAGATTTAGACATGGCTTGTAAAGGCTAATCCACATCACACCTAGTGGTAAAATAGGGGCCCTTTAACATAGGACTTATTAATTATCTACAAATGTATAGTAATGTTTGGTTAATGATTAGTTCATCATTACCTAAAGGCTTACAAATGAATGTTTTGCTAATGAGTAGTTCGTCATTAGCTAAAGGCTTATAAAATGACTTATGACTGGATGTTATTATAAAGTGTTATCAAATCATATTGTATGGCATAGGTCATTCTATATATTTGCGCCCAAGTTGTACATATTCTAAACTGCTGAATTGTGTGTAGGAGCATCAGAACATCATCGATCCATCATAGTGTTGAATGTGTATCTAGTGCAGATATCTGATCCATAATAGTGTTTAATGTCTGTCTCTAGTGCAGATGTGTGATCCATCATAGTGTTTAATGTCTGTCTTTAGTGCAGATATCTGATCCATCATAGTGTTGAATGTGTATCTAGTGCAGATATGTGATCCATCATAGTGTTTAATGTCTGTCTTTAGTGCAGATATCTGATCCATCAGTGTTTAATGTGTGTCTGCTGTGCAGATATCTGATCCATCATAGTGATTAATCTCTCTCTAGTGCAGATATCTGATCCATCATAGTGAGTCATGTCTGTCTCAAGTGCAGAATATCTGATCCATCAAAGTGATTAATGTCTGTCTCTAGAGAATGAGGAGTAGTTGTGATGTGTACCTAAATTTCTCTTCTGTATGTGTTAGACGTGGAAGTGCAGAGGATGAAGAAGGCAGTGGAATCTCTCATGGCAGCCAATGAAGAGAAGGTATGTTTAACAGGTGCACCAGGCATAGCATCAACGGTAAAAGATGGTAAAGTACATATCCTACCGAAAATCTATCTTGCTCAAGTCTGATGTCTCGACGTCTTGTCCTGCAGGATCGAAAGCTTGAAGAGCTGAAGCAGTCCGTACTGCGGTACAAGAAGCTCCAGGACATGGCGATGATGGTGCAGGAGAAGAAAGGTTGGACACACTACTGTTCACTGTTAAAACAACTGTTTAGTATGAACCATCAATCCAAATGGGTTTCAAGGAAAACAAAGCACCCTGTTTGAGCTGGTCCCGCCCATTATTAAAATGCAAAGAATACCTTCCGGCGCACTTCTGGTAGACACTTATTTTACCATTAAACGGCAGGGCTACATTTATATTCAGGCTTGCAGCTTTTTGTCTTCTGCAACTACTCGGATAAATCTCTTGCAATCACCCACTCACGCGCACATTCATACTCTGCACTGTACTTCACATCAGCCCTAGCATGGAGAATAAGAGGCCAGGATCAGGTCTTGCTTATGAACACTTTCCGCCACAAAGAGCCAGGAAACCCTGCTGTGGTCAAGATGACCGGGTTCAGCTGCTCAGCTAACTCCACCTTAACAAGGCTAGGGTCACACTACCTTATGTCCAGGCAATGACAAACTTCCCAAGTGTATTTGAATTGCAGAAGAAAAAGGCAAAGATGGGGAGAATATGGAGACTGACAGCGACTGTTCTACTGTCATCATTAAAACGATCGGCGCCACAGATGAGTTGGAAGGCCGGGGCGGTCCAGCCTTTGAAGAAGGGCGAGGAAGTAGCCCAGATGAGGTAGGTGTGTGTATGCGTGCGTGCGTGCGTGTGCTCAGATTGACGTGTAGCATGTCGGATTTGCTAGGCATGGTCTCAAAAAGGGGATTTTGCTCTTTCCTTTGCAGGAGAGTCTGTGTGGCAGTAATGACGTGCCTCTGTCCTCCGCTGGCCCATCTGACAACTCCCCATATGACCCTGAAGCAGCCCCGGAGCCCCTCTCCACAACCTCAGGAAGGTAAGGCAAGCACAGGAGTCCACCTCATATTAGCCTTGTTAATATCATCATTGGTTTAGTTTTATTTTGTATTATAGTATTATAGTATTATATTTGTATTTAGCTGTTTGTACAACACGGGACTCTGCCATCCCTTCTGCATATCCACACGTTGGCAAGCACTCATAATCAACTCATAATCTGCAACTAGTAGTTTCTTGATCTGCAGTAAAACTTAGAATTGCAAGTGTTTGTGTTTCTTAATGTGGTGTTTTGCTTTTCAGCAACGAAGACAATTGCAAGTCTTCGAGCCAGGATGACCAGGACTCCGAAACGAGTGAAAAGGTAAATATTTTTCACCTCATATTATGATTATTATGGATCCTGTTCTAGACATCTATAAAAAGATAAAAGCTAAGCATACAGATAGGCAGGAATTACTTAAATTATATGTAGCTTCCTGTTGCGTAAAAGACTTACTCACTGAAAAAGTACAATAAGCAGAGGTTAACTTACAGTTGATGTAATGCCTGGTATGCCTTTCACTTTGGTGGAAAGGGGACATCCGTTTATAACAAATAGTCACTTTTTCAATTATAAACAGGATAGCGCTTTACGCGAGCACTTTGCATGTGGTCTCTTGTCCTTCCAAGAACAAGGCCAACGAGGAGATGAGCAAGCTGAATGAGAAGCCACCCACGGGGCCCTCCGCCACCCTGCCGGCCCCCGCGGCCGACGACAGCTTCGGCACGCGGAAGGGCCGCTCCTCCTTCGGGAAGGGCTTCTTCAAGCTGAGGGGGGGCAAGAGAACGGCCAGCACTCCCAACCTCGGTAAAACACTGCAGCTTTGGCCCTATCTTCGGAGACGGGATGGATGTATATCTATTTGATGTTTTATTTCGTCCATTCGTCCATTTATGGGTTGTTTGATTTCTGCTGGGAGACCTCTTTGGCTAGTGGTCAACTAGTATAGATGCAAGTATGATGCACAAAGTTGGTAACAGTTTTAGGGATTCGCTTAGAAAAATCGAATGAAACTGCAGGGGACCTCTGAAAAGAGCAAGGTTAGGGATTTAAGATTTAATGGTGGAAGTTACATTTTTTTCCTTAGCTTCCCAAGCCACTCCCAAAGAATACACACCAAGACCATAATTTGCTTCCCACAGTCACTACAGTTCCCGTTTAATTTTGGAATGTTTGTGCCTCAAACGTGGTCCCCGTTGCATCTGTGTTCGCGTCCTGGGCTTTTAACGTGTGTATTGTGAAGTGTGTATGCCCTGTGTGTGTGTGTGTGTGTGTGTGTGTGTGTGTATGTATGTTTGTTTCCCTTGTCCACGTTTGTGATTGCTCTGTGACTACTCTAACGCTTTGTCTCGTTCCTCTCTGTGGACCATGTCCTGTGTGCTTTGTAACACGTGAAGACCGCAGCAGGAGTGCGAGCGCGCCTATGCTAGGTACAGTAATGACCACAGGGCTAGTGCAGGACGGCCAAAACAGAGCTCCTAAATCACTCCCTTCCCGTAGCCTGCCCTACCCCCCCCCCCCCCCCCCCCCCCCACCCCCTTTCAACCGGCATCCTTTTCTAGACGTCAAGTTTTCTCTTTCAAAGAGACACTTTGAAAAAACATGTTGCTGTATGGGCAAATAAAGCCAGTGTGTCTGTCTGCATGCATGTGTGTGTCCATGCATTTTGTTTGTCACCGTCCATCTCTTATGCATATAATTTATTCCATCCGCCTCTTATTTTAATGTTTGTTTTGTATCAACATTTTCTTTGGTTGGGGGAAAAACATTTATGAATTAAACATTTATTCAACAACTTTGAATTTCCATCATTTTCCCCAGTTGTAGTAGTAGGAATTACATTTGATCTCATGCATGTAGCCCGTTCCCGGTATAGTAGCTGCCGTCTCACCAGATCACCCCCACACCACCTCCTGCTCTCTCTCTCTGTCTGGGAGACTGAGGCCTGGCTGTCCTCATGTGGGGCAGATGCCAGTCTGTTCCGGCCCACGTCTCTGGTACTAACCCTGTGGTTCCTACTCCCCCCTGCTTGTACACAGCCGAGATTGAGCGACACGGGACAGAGCACCTGGACCTGGCCGGGCTGCCCCAGCACTCCTCCAACAGCGACAGCACTCACACACTGCCCACCACCCCTGAGGGCAAGAAGAAGGCAAAGGGGATCAAGAAGCTCTTTGGGAAGTACGTGTTTTCCCTCAAACCCTTTTCATGGCAGTCCCTTCCTAGACCCTCAGAGGGTCACAAATCCGACTTTAGATTCATAATCTTAAGTATTTCGATTCTTAATCTAAAGTCTGATAGCAGACTAGCTCAAATCTGGTTGAACGGGGTGTTACATTTTCTTTCGCTTTATATTTCTTCTGCCCCATCATGTTGCTGGAGGCGGGGATCTTTAAGCGCATAACAGTGATCACAAACTCAGCCAGCACTAGTAAATTGACCCACTGATAAGACAAGCTGATGACACCGACGTTCTGAGGAAAAGTGTCTGTAAAGGTTCCAATTCAACACCGTGTAGACTGGCCACTGTAGAAAAACACTCATCAAAAGCCCCTTCTACTCAGTGCGAATGAGTTTGGTTAGAATATCTCCGCAACGAAACAGGAAACAAGGCGTGACTCCACCCCTTTCAGTTCTTGGTTTCCGGCCCAGGCGTTGTGCCATCACCCCAGATGTTCTGCTGGAGTTGCTGGATCAGAGATTACTATGATAGTTTTGAGATGTTATTAACTGAAGCTTTTGTGAGATTTCATGAACAAATGTAGTTGTCTCTTGGTATCTCATTGCATTACATTGCATCATTGGATCAGAAACCATTTGATGCACAAGCCTTGGAGGAGACTTTAATGGGTCATATTGTTCTTTTGAAGGCTGAAAAGGAGTCAATCGACAACGTTTAATCTGGACGACAATCTGTCGGAGGGAGAATTCAAGAGGGGAGGAGTGCGCTCCACAGCAGGCCCCAGGCTGGGTTGGTCCCGTGACCTCCAGCGTGCCAACAAGTAAGTGTGTCATTGAGGGTGTGTTTGTGTGTGTGGTGACTAATGGGATTCAGAATTGTGGTTTAATTTTAACTTCAGAAAAAAACTCTGAAATGCCTTACAATTGTGATCAGTAGTGTGCTAGAAGGGCAAACACACATACATTTTATCATATTTTTTAACATTTGTAACTAAATATGGAGATGGCCACCATCATCTCGAAGCCATCTTCCACCATGTCCACGTCCTTTCTGATCCAAAACCTGTGCTACCTTGCATCGCAGCTTAAAAAAAGGTCTAGACAGTCGACCTGAAAACCTGGGATGTACCGTACACTCTACCCTTCACATGGTGTCCTCTTCTGTTCTGGCAGTGATCTGGACGCTCCGTTTGCGCGCTGGTCGAAAGACAAGGTGTGTGAGTGGCTGAAGGACCAGGGCTTGGGTCTGTACGGGAACATGGCCCGGGGATGGATCTCCTCCGGACAGACACTCCTGCAAGCCTCTCAGCAGGACCTGGAGAGGGTGAGCACTAAAGCCCTTGCTGCATGGTGGATTGTATTGACAGAATTCTACTTTCATATAGCCATTCCTTATCTAAATGCATTAGAAAGCGAGGGAATGCTACAAAGTGCACTTCAAAATTAGGTTTAAATATAAAAAATCAAGTACGGGTCGAGTCTGATAGACAAAATCCCTGCATAGTTCAATTAAAATGTACCTATTTAATGGTGCTGTAGATAAGAGTGTGTGACATCTTTTCTGGTTGTTGAGTTTCGAAATCTTGCTTTGTTCTGCTCTTTTCTGCTGTCTTTCTTTAAAATCCTTCTTTGTGTGTGCAGGAGCTGGGCATTAAGCACCCACTTCACAGGAAAAAGCTGCAGCTTGCTCTACAGGCGCTTGGCTCTGAGGAAGAGGACAACAAGAGCAAGCTGGACTACAACTGGGTGACCAGTAAGTACCAGTTTTTAAACAGTTGCCCTGAGATGTTGAGATAATATAGCACCATATGATCAACGTGCTTTGTTATAATAACAAAAACCTGATTCATTGAAGTGTAAGTGAACTCCCTGTTTAGATGGCGCGGCTGTGTCTAGTCACCGTTGTGGTAGCCTTGCAGAGATTGTGCGTTTTCTTTTTAATTGTATTTATTTTTTATATCTTTGCTACAAACACATCGGCAATAACACCTTACAACCGCAACACATCTCTGGACATAAGCTTTTTCGTAAAACAAAGTTGATCAAACACTTATTCCATTGATCAAACGTGGCCGGCGGAGATGATACAGTAACGACAATAATGGAGAACGTCTCCGGGGAAACAAAGGACAAAACATCTAGGAAAACGGAGCGGCATTCGGAACAGACTCAGAGCTCAAGCCCACGGTCAACCTCTCCCCAGTATCCTTCTTGCTAATGTCCAGTCTATGAAAAAGGATTTGGATGATGTTAAGGTGAGGATTAGATTCCAACTGGACCTAACTGGAACATCTTTTGTCTGACGGAGACGTGGCTGGCTGGTGCTTGATCGAGTCGAATGCCCAACAGAGTCCTTCTCTGTTTTCCGTGAGGACAGAACGGAAGGATCGGGTGAATCCAAGGGTGGAGGAGTTTGCTTCATGACAACAACAACAACCCCAGGGACGTTAAAGCTCTTTCTCGTTCCTGCTCGTCGAACTTTGGAGCATCTGATAATCTCATGCCGTTTATTCTACCTCCCTCTGGAGTTCAGCTCAGTCACCGCCACAGCAGTCTACATACCGCCACAAGCGCACACCGACGTAGCACTATCGGACCTACATGATGTGTTTTGCCGGCATCAGAACAAACACGCTGACCTTAAACAAAGTTATTCCTAACTTCAATCAACACATCACGTGTTGAAAGACACCACTGTTATACACCATTCAAGAGAGGCCCCATACGAGGCTGTTGTATGGGGGGCTGTGAAGGACGCTTAGAAGTACTACTGACACAGTGTGGAGTCGCAGATAGAGCAGCACGACATATGGCAGGGACTACAGATTATAACAGACTATCAGGCAGACCCCCCTCAACTGTGAGTGCCGACGCATCGCCAGCTGACAACCTGAACACATTTAATGACCGGTTTGAAGCTAGCAACAACACCGCCAGCTCACCGACTAATAATAACATTGTTAGAGCAGCTGTGGTGAGTGCCACCGCTGAGCGCACACTCTCTGTGACGAGTGTGAACACCAGGAAGAGTACTGAAGACCTGTTCTAGTCATCTAGAGCCCAGTGTGTTCACCACAATATTCAACCTCTACCTGCCTTAGTCCGTGTTCCTCACCTGCTTGAAGACAACCACTATTGTCCCTGTGCCTTAGTATGCCTCCCCAGCCTGCTTGAATGACTACCGACCAGTTTCCTTCACCTCAGATGTCATAAAAGAGAGGCTGATTAAGGATTACATTTGGGCCCTTCTCCCTCGTACCGTGCACCCGCTGCGCCTCCATATCGGCCAAAGAGATCCAAGGATGATGCTGTCTCTGGATGATGGATGTACTGCACACCACACCTTCTCATCTTGACAGAGGGAAGGGGGCTATGGGAGACTCATTGATTTCAACACCCTAGTCCCCACCAAACTGGCTGGCAAGTCTGATTGAGCTGGGACTGATCACCCGCCTGTGTGCCTGGATCCTGGACTTCCTGACCGCCAGGCCCCAGGTGGTCAGGGTGGGCAGACATACCTCCAAACCAGGACAACAGTCTCCTCATGAATGTCACCAAAACGGTGGATTTATGGGACTACTGTGGAGAGGGTCAGCAGTTTTAAATACCTGAGAGTCCACATCACAGAGGATCTGACATAGACAATACACACAGACACTCTGGTGAGAAAGGCAAGGCAGCGCCTTTACCACCTCAGGCAGCTGAAGAAATTCAGAATCTCCCTTAGGATCCGTCAGTCCTTCTACTCTGGAGCTGCAGCGAGCATCCCGACAGGAAGCATCATTGTGGGTTTGGCAACAGCTCCGCTCAGCACAGGAGGGCTCTGCAGAGAGTAGTGTGTTCAGCTGAACGCACTACTGGTACTGCACTCCCCTCTTTGCAGGACTTACACACCAGGAGGTGCAGAACCCGAGCCTGTAGGATCATGAAGGACCCTCACCACCCCAACAACGGATTGGTTCAGCTGCTGCAGTCAGGCAAGCGGCCTCCGCAGTTACGCAGCAAAGACAGAGAGACTTAGACCGAGTTTTTTTCCCCAGGCCATCACGACTGTGAACACTGACCTCACCAGGGCCACCACCAACTACCAAACACAGCCCCTCTTATACACTCAACCACACATACTCATAGATACACATAGAGCGACTGTGTAGCTGTTGCTGTCCAACCCAGTACAAACTTGCGTTGAAATAAATGCAATGTCAACTTTCTACGCTACAAGTATGTACGAAGCCTGATGCTATTACTTTACAGTGACAAAATAGCATGGCCTACTACGTTTTAGGTCATACATTTTAACATATTTTAAACAAAACAAAACATTGTACGGGTTCTTTTATGTGTGTTCAGGGTGGCTGGACGACATCGGCCTGCCCCAGTACAAGACCCAGTTTGATGAGGGCAGGGTGGACGGCCGCATGCTGCACTACATGACCGTGGTGAGTGTCTGGACAGAGTGCTCTGCGCCAGCATGGATGACTGGCTGTAATGATGGGCCATGCCAGCTCCTATCATCAGGCTGGGGTTGTGTGCCTCCCCCCTCATTCTGAGTTGCTGTGCTGATGAGGAGAAATACAGGCACATTGTCAATGTCTTTTTCTGAATTCTTGAAAATGAATAGGTTTTTCCCACTTCTGACTCTGTTACTTGGACAGAAAATGGGGCTAGGTTTGGATTATTCCATAGTGAAAAATATATGAATTGTCACATATTCTAGAAATCCCCAATAGAGATCTCTAAGATTATCTTATTTTTCAGAAAATAACAAAAACCTAAGATAGATGTGGCTTGTGGTATTATTGTAACTTCTAACTAGACCAATCAGTGCCTTTTTACAGATAATCTTCTAACCGATTGCTATCTGCTTAACCGTTCTCTTTGGATTCAATTAAAGTTTGGGGAGGTCCTAACTTGTGAGTTGGGTGGCTCTTTTTTTGCCATATGATGCGTATGGAGTGTAGGTTTTGCAGTTTGTTTGTTGTTTGAAATGAATGTGATCTGAGCAGTCATAAAGGTTTTAGAAAAACGGACACATTGGATTCCATAGTAGCAAGTGCGAAGGGCGTTGTCAAAACGCACCTCACACTCACTCGAGCATGGTGTGCAGCCAATAGAAAACTACCACTCTGGAAAACGTTTTTAGCCGGAGGTAGAAGACTTCATACAGACCATTTAACTATAAATGTTTGTAAAAAATAACAGAAATGTTCACCAACACTTGTGAGACCCGAACAAACGGTATTCAACTGAAAAAGGTGATTAGGGGGTTAACTGCCCCTTTAATGTTTGTTTCCTCAGGACGACCTGATCTCTCTGAAGGTTGGCAGCGTCCTCCACCACCTCAGCATCAAGAGAGCCATCCAGGTGCTGCGTCTCAACGGCTACCAGCCCAACTGCCTCCGCCGCCGGCCCTCCGATGAGGTCAGCCTCATGTTGTCATCCACATCACTTATAAGCACTTTGATTCCCTCACAGCAGGGGACTCCGATTGATACAATAGCGTTAGCAGTTAGTTAAAAAGTAAAGTATAAGCTGAGTAGTAATAAATATGAGTATGAAATATTACTGTAAAAGACATACAAAATGTAAGCAAAGGAAGCGTGGGATGGGTGATTTAATGCATGTCAATGTTTATAGTGCTTTACATTCTGATTGTATATAGAATGTAATAAATATGGTGAATATATGTCATTGTGTTTAAGCTTATATACATGGTATACACAGTAATAATTCATTTTGTTTTATATAGCGCTTTTCTAAGTACTCCAAGACACTTTACATGATATGTTAAATACAGGATACTTTTTTTTGGGGGGGGGGGGGAATAGTTTTGTGTACTGTACTACTTGTCATTTGTACACCTTGTAAGTACACAACTACTTAGGACTCAACGTTGTGTAATCATTTCCTCTCTCCCCCTCCCCTTGGCCCAGAACAACATCTCTCCTGCGGAGGTCTCCCAGTGGACCAACCACCGGGTGATGGAGTGGCTGCGGTCTGTGGACCTGGCGGAGTACGCCCCTAACCTGAGGGGCAGCGGGGTGCACGGGGGCCTCATGGTGAGCTTCATCACGGCTTCATAGGTTGCTTGGTGGCTGGGGACTTTGCCGAGTCCCGGCCCTTCCAATGGCTCTGGGTTCGATTCCCCCAATGCCCACAGCTTACTTGTGAATATTGCTCGGTGCTCTGCATCCATCGTAAGTGGCTCTAGATAAACTGTCTCTCCTAAATGACTAATGGGGATGGGGTAAGAGGTTAGGGTTGAACTTTGCAGTAGTATACAAGCCCAATAGCAACGGTATTATGTCCAAAAGCTGCTATAGTACATCAAAAAAAAATTATGATTCTGAGAAACTAAATCCAGTTTCCTCCTCCTCCGTTACCCTCAGGTTCTGGAGCCGCGCTTCAACGTGGAGACCATGGCTCTTCTGCTCAACATCCCCCCAAACAAGACGCTCCTGCGCCGCCACCTGGCCACCCACTTCAACGTGCTGGTTGGCCTGGAGTCCCAGCAGCTCAAACAGGAGAGCCTGGAGAACCCAGACTACATGCTGCTGACTGCTACAGCCAAGGTCAAGGTAGGTGAACACCTAGCCACAACGTTTGCTTTTCAATTCTACTCAAATTTGTTCTATTGGTGATTGAATGGTGGTAAAGATTTTGGTCTGAGAATTAATTAAATAATATAAATGTTTAATGAGTTATATTGTGTAGTCACACATTAAATAATACATATTTATATAATCGTTTCTACTTCCTGTTCTGCTTATTGATTAATCATTGTTTGATTAACTATTTAAAAATGTATTCATGGTTTTTGCTTCCTGTTCTGCGTTCCTGTGACTCCCTCCCCAGCCCAAGAAGACCTTTGGTGGCTTCGGCACGCTGAGGAGGAAGAGGCAGGAGGAGAGTGAGGAGTATGTCTGTCCCATGGACGTGGAGATGCCCAAGGGACGCAGCTTCCAGCGGGGCTATGGAGGGGAGCTCCAGATATACGAGGACGACCTAGACAGACTAGAGCAGGTAACCCTGACCCTATGACAGCCTGGGGCTACAATCATCCACCGTGTTTTTTACTGGTTTGTTTTATTCAGAGTGAGGCTTATGCTTTTTGCATTCTGTGAAGATTTCACAGCATGCAAAAGCAAATTTTTTACATTTTTAAACATCAACTACGTTATTAAGTTATTGAATGAAAACCTTCAGAGCAATTCTTTACAGGGGAATCATCTTGCTCTGCTGTTTTCTAATATAAGAGAATACTTTTATAGAGTTGATCTTACAGAGTAAAATGTTTTCACAACACGGGTATGAAGCAATATTCTCTTATATTAGAAAATAGCCGAGCATGACCGTTCCCATATCAGTTAATCTGTTAATATTGTTTCCACCACATACTGTTAGACTCCCAGTCCAGAAGCAACCGCTTTTGTGCTCTACTCCTGTTGATGCTAGGGGCTTTGAAGAAAAGTGTTTGTGTTTTTGCAGATGGAGGACTCTGAGGGAACAGTGAGACAAATCGGAGCTTTCTCAGAGGGTATCCAGAACCTAACGGTAACGCTGGCTAATCCAATCACAACACTTGGGCTGCTGCATAACATGAAGGAACACATCAGCATTTTTTTTTAATTTATGGTCATCATATCATTTTCATTTCCACTTCTTGTCATGTGTCATATTGTTTTATTATCTTCCCCTGAATGTCCTACTGTTGACGTTTACCTCCAAGCTTCTGGTCTAGTAGTGTGTGACTAATTTGCTACATCCTTTGCTGTAGTAAATGTGCCAAATGTGTGGTTCTGGTGTGATGACGTCACCATTGTGTCATTTGCAGCGCAATGTTGATGTAAATGTGCCGTATTGTGCCGGCCTACATAACATCAAGTTGGTTTAGTGAGGGCCCGATGCTTGTATGTGTGGAGTAATTGGTGGTGTAACGTCTTGCTTCACCACTTCCAGAGCATGCTGAAAGATGACGAGTTCTTCAAAGAGGAGTCTTACTCGCCCAACCCCAGCGTAACAGACGAGGAATCCACCGCGTGAAGCAGGATCGTTCCCTCCCCCCAGCACAAGGATCTTACCAACCACATCTCCTATTGGCGCTACACTCTAACATGAGCCACAAGTTTTTTTTTTTTGCCAGCCTCATATCCAGTAGTCACTACCACAGTTCTCTGGTTGTATGGGGGGGGGGGAAGCATTTAAGGGTGACACCACTGCTCTTTTGGTGTTCCAGCTGGTTACTGGAGAAGTTTTTTATAAACCCCTTGTAATGGATATGTTAGTATTCCTTATTCCATTGATGGCTCAGACAGCAGAATATTATATTTAATATATGTCCTTGTTATGAAAATAATATCATTTTTACAATATGAATATGGAAACTGAATTTATGCAGATGATATATGCTGTGCTTACTTTACTGTGTTTGGGATTTTTTTTAAGAATTGACTAAATTAACTTCAAAATGGCTGCTATGTTTTTTGTGGGTTTTTTATACAAAATTTGGATAATCAAATTGTAATAAACGTATAATGACTTGTACTGTATTATCATTGCCTTACTTTATCATTCTTCAACTTCAAGTAATAGTCTCTTTGCATGCATGCACCAATACATATAATGGTACAAGCCTAATGGGTATGTTAAATCAGTCTGTGTGTACTCCTATGGGTTTCCAGTTCTGATATCAATAAAGTTTTGGTGCAGCTTATCTTATAGTTGCACAAACTTTTTCCACTATGAGCGTGAATGTTTTTTTATTATTGGATTTGTTTAATTACATTCAGCCACCACACCCAAGGCTGAGGATCAACTTGGGAACTGCACATGACCACCAAGGCCTCCATAGGCCCCTGCTGTGGGGCAACATTTGGCACATCCCTGAGCAAATATGCATACATTTGTTGAGGATTGTGTGCAAGATCAATATATTTACCAAATGTCATTCGCATTAAAGTAAAGGACGGTAGTAAGAACTAATAAAGGATAAGTTATTAAGGATCAAACTACAAAAAAAAAAGACAAATATATGGACACAAAAAGCGTAGTAATGTAGATGCAAAAAAATAAGGAAAGAAAGTACTGACATACAGGTAATGAGGTGGGCCTGCTATAGAGGAAGTATGCAATAAATATAATAGAAATGGAGATATGAGTCCACGAATGACTCTTCTCGTTTTTTCATTTACATTCTCCGATGTCTTTGGCCAAGGAAAGATCGGACAGGACGCACCCATGGAAGTTCTCAAGGGTTAATTGCTCTGCGCCCTGGCGGACATGGTCGAAAACTGCTTGTTGCCAGCATGGGATATCCGGAATATACGCGCAGAGACATTTTTGGAGAAACTCAATATTATGACTGATAACATATTCAAAATTAATGTTTTTAATCCATCCTCCATTATACAACGAATACAATTGTTGCTTACTCTAATTTATCTTATTTGTAATGTCAGTCACAGGTAAATGTTGTATGCACTCATTGTTGACTTTTTCTCAAGTGTTCGTAACGTGCGCATGCGCCGTTGGGAGACTACTAGGCAGTTTTAGTACGCAAGCAGCAGAGGATAAACACGATGGGTGTCACAAGGTGTGTCAACTTTATTTATTTTTATCAAACATTATTTAGACGTAGTTCAACGGAGGTTACTTAATACTTAAACTTCGTAGTATAACTAAATGTTTGTGGACTAAGTCGCCAAATGCATGTAACTTCGGTTAGTGAGATATTGAGGTTTTCCCCAACGTTAGTACATTTGGTCGCTATAGTGAGTTGAATTCATTAAATTAGGTCTTTGTGCGTTTGCCGTGCGTGCGTGTGTTGTTATAAATATATGAACATATATAATGTAACTGACGTTATATATCAAAAAATATATAGGTTCCACAGAGGTCTCATACTGCTTGCTGTATTGGTCAGCGAGTTTGATGCTTCAAGGTATTTCAATCTTTGGAAATGTACAAACATATTTGTTTCTGGTACATTTGATAGAAAATTAATCAAGCATTTTTATTTTATAGACTGACTGTCAACCAGGAGCTGTCCAATCTTTTCAATGAGCTTTGGACTCTGGATGTAAACCGCATGCAGCCTGGAGTAGATTACTCTATCTTAGTTCAGGTTTGGTCTTTAATTTATTGTTTGTGAAGGAAAAGTGGGCTCGTATGTCTTGAACGATTGAATGATCTCAGAGTTCATGGAAGAAATGTCGCCGATAGTTATATACAGATTGTCCCTCATGAATTCTGGTGTGTGAGTTGTATACAACAACAAAAAACGGTGTTTGCATTGTGCAGGGTAAAGCCGGCTTTGTCGATCAAGGAAGTAATGTGGCCCGTGACCGGGCCTCGCAACCCCTCTTCTCTAACGTCAATGAGACCAAGCTGAGTTTAATACCAACTTTTTCCCGTAAGTGTCTCTGCTGTAGATTATTGGCAAATTCTCAGTAACTTTTGTATCAACGGAAAAAAAGATTCTTTATATTCACAGACGGCAAAGTCCAGTGTCCCCTCAGAAAGTACAGGACAGTAGGCCTAGTAGAAAAAAGGGGGAAAAAAAGAAACGACAAAACAATTTAATAACAATTTAAATACAGAGAATCTATGTATACAACAATAAAACATTACCGGAATGGAAGAAGAAAAAACAATGCCATTCACAAAAAACATTTTCTATTCCAGGTTTTCTGACACTTTTGGACAACTATGAGATGTCTACAGGCGTGGCCGAGCGTGTTTCAACAGAGGAGGTCCAGGAGAACAATCTTTTCCTTGACGCAGTCATGGAGACAGCGGTCATGAAGGTAAACAACATGTCATCACCAGTCCTATGAGCCCCATCATGTCATACCAGTGCATACATGTAGCTTGGCCCTCAGGGGAAGATGTCTTACCATAACATTGAATGGTGAAGCGTTACACTAGAGGCAGCATTGTTGCGTCTTCCTGTGTCCCCCCTTTGTGGTGAAATGTGTGCAGAGAGAAGCAGGCTCAATGTCTAAAACAGCTGTGTGAATATGGAGAGCAGGAATGTGTACTTGGCCTTGGTCTCCGCATTGAGAATGACTCTGTGAGCGTACTACACTACACATAGACATGAACATAGTTGAGTTGCAGGAATACTGGGCTCATCAACAACTATTTATTTAGTCAACCATTAAAAAGCTGCTGTTACATTTATATAAATTAATAAAATGAATGGCTAAAGGTTCACTAGTTTGTTTTATAATTTTATTTTACAAATGATTCTGATTGTGATTCCTGCCAATATGCAGAGCTCTGGCCTTTGTGTGTTGAAGGGTGCTTTGTATATCAACTTGCCTGATATGTGTAAACTTCCCCACAGCGTGCCCAGAGATACCTTGTTGAGAAGGGCAAGTCTAGCTCTGACCTTAGGCAGTTTAAAAGCCAGCTCTACCTCATATGGTTCCAGCTTTATCACAGAGAAAGAAATGCAGGGTAAGACGTCAAAGAATATCCAATGTTGCATTACAACCTTCAATATTTAGACTTAATAAGACTTCATATGTAATGCTGCTTATGCATCTGTGTTTAATTAAGAGCTCTCTATGTTGCCTTTTGACTGACTTGGCACCACTTTTAACTCCTACATTGAACAGCATGGACTCCTCTGGGTTTGAGCATGTGTTTGTTGGAGAAACCAAGTCTGGAACAGAGATAATCGGTTTCCACAACTGGCTGCAGTTCTACCTGCAGGAGAAGCGCGGCCATCTGGACTACAAAGGATACAAGGCCCGGGAACTGGACATAGTAAGGCTTGGAGAGGCCTATGTTGGTGTTGACTCTATACCTTTCAATGGATTTTGTAAGAGTAGAATACAGTCATAGATAATATAATGTATATGTGTGTAGTACAAAAGTTTGGAAAGGAAAGTTTGGTAAGAAAATATAAAGATGTGGTAAATACAGAAAAGAACTGCTTAGTATACAGTATTTTCACAAATGTATCGCCAGTAATAGAAATAGAGTCTCAGTTGAGTTCTAAAGAGTGGGAATGAGTCCAGGAAGGCAGTTACAGCATCATCTATCACTATGATGCATGAATGGTGTGTGCACTGCATAATAATAATAAGTAATAGTCATGTAGTAATGGTCAGTCACTCTCTTATTTTTCTCCCTCCCCAGCCTGACCAGGACGACCACGTGCTGAACCTGCAGTTCAGCTGGCATGGTCTGGTGAAGCCTGTGGGCAGTGCCTTCATGGGGGCCAGCCCAGAGTTTGAGATGGCCCTTTTCACCGTCGTCTTCCTGATAAACACGCAGAGGAGCACCACCGTGCTGGTGAACATCGACCAGTGTCAAATGGAGCTGGTGGTCATCAGGCACGGCCGCTCGCTGGGGACAGCGTACCCCAGACTGCTCAGTAGCAACAGCAGGCATCTGCCAAGGTCCCCACCGCAATAATGTGGGTGCTATAGGAGGTGGCAGGTTGATGAGTGGTGGTGGTGGTGGTGATGTCACTGGGTTAGCTTCTGGTAGTTGCTGAGACAAGTACTGCTGAAGTCTACACCATTTCAGGATAGCAGTATATGTTTTGGTTGTATTTCAGTGCGATCCTGAGGCATTCATCGTTTCATGACATATACAATGTTTTATGAATGTACCTGTGTATTTCTTTTACATCGGCTTATAAGCCTATTTTATTCATTGCATTAAAAATATATTATTTTATCATGTACATTTTCTTATGCGATACTTCTTCTATTCCATATACTGGTGCAGAAAATATATCAGGTGAAACTTAACATCGTTTCTAATTCAACATGAAAACGCGAGAAAACGATAAGATCCTAAAATGTGGCTAAGAGGTGATTTACGGACAGTAGGTGGCGCCATGTACCTTTCTTTGGTACTTACACGACAGTAAAAACGATGAAGAAGTAGTTGCTTCCGATTCACGACTGCATGTATTCCATGTGGATTCCATGAGGATTTACAAGGTCTGAATATGGAACTACTTGGCGAGGAATTTGGGTGCATGACACCCCAACAAATCGCAGCTCCCGTTAACACAATTGAGGTACATTTAAGGAGGGTTATTGCAGTGCTTCATCGCTCTATCAATAGACTGATGTGTCGTAACCTTTCTATATTGCATTTGTTGTATATTTGAATTTACGTTATGCAAAGCATTATATATTTATTATACTAATGTAAACCCGATGATACTACTGAGTAAGGAACAGATTTTTTAAGGTTTTAACAGTTTGAAATGGTGTTGCAACTTATTCATTTGATAATTTACAGGAAAAATGGAAATTGCTACCCGCTTTCTTAAAGGTAAGCTCGTTGTTTATGTCCAAGGCATTTCTTGCATATATTATCTATTACACTGCGTGAAAAGTGGTATCCGGAAATATCTGGACAACCGCCAAGCAAACAAACATAATCAGAAGCACAGTCACGCCATCCACTTAAAAAAGCGATTGCGCCTCTACATTGCTTTGTACGGTAAAGCGCGTGCGCGCCAAAAGGGACGTATTGAAGTGCACCTAATAAGAAATAAGTCCTAGAATTGCCAAGAAAGTTGTTTAAAACGGGAAAGATTAATATTTTTTTACCAAACAAAATATCCTTATTTGCACAAAGTAACCAACGGTTATTAATTAAACCAAACTGATCTGAATTAAATCAAGATGAATAGCATAATTAAGGTATGTAATGTGAACGTCAGTCAAATCGGTAGTATGTCAGTGTAGTACATTGGTTCCGCCGTCACTTACTCAGTAAAAACGTCCTGTCTTCACCGATTCCATATTCCAAATGATCCTCGTCGCCAATGTAGTATATTGGGAATTCTAATTAGTAACTGGACTGGCACTGACTTTGCTCATAACTCTTTATTGATAGCAACCATGCATCAACTTCTAACTCGGGGGAGGCGAGCGGTAAGTTCCTGTGCCCAACAATGGCACTACTGTCCCTAGTGGTCATATCCCACTCTACAACTGTCAGAGGGTTCAGTGACGTGTGTGTTAAGCGTATGAGCGTTGGAAAGTGCATAAAGGCAAAGTCATTAAGGCATTATAATAAACCAAATCAGAGTGGATGCCTGAAAGGAGAAGCAGAGATAATGAGTAAACTGCAGCCGTATGTTCCTGGGTTACTCCAATCAGTGCCCTGCAGAGCGAGGAGAGATAAGTCAAACCCAGATCATACCCCATATGACACCTTGGGTCATCACACCAGGTACCTACCTTCTCTGCACCTCTCATTAAAGTACACGCCAAGCTACCTGCCCTGTTTTTCTTATGTCTCTGATTTTTTGTACTTTGGGATTGTGGTGTTAGCTTAGTGCAGACTTCTTTAATTCTAGTCCTGCCTCTGCCTTGTGTGTTCAGCGGTTGTGTATTTTACTATTGTAATGATGGAGATGTGGTCACAAGATCAGAATAACAGAGACATAGAGCACATCTTGTTTGAAGTCTCTTTGTCAGACTTGAACTTCACAAAAGCACAGAGAAAACAGTAAACATTTATGCCAAACGGGTAAGAGACTGAACTAAACTGAAAAGTATCACCAGACAGTGAGCAGGCTAATCATAAAAACTTTCCTAAGCCACACTAAGAGTAAAATTAAATACATTTTCCATGGAATTGCAGAAAGTCTAAATGTCCTTCAACCTCATCCAACTTCACATGCGTCTGCTGTTGGTTGTACCTCACCTGGACCAGCATTTTTACTGAGACATCCATGTAAGTTTGACAAAGTAAATGAACATTTACAGAGCCAGTGAACCCAAAACCTTTTTTCGGGGTCTTATATGAAGTCAACATAGATGTCTATGCCATTTGATCACTGTTACTGAAATAAGACCGTAATTCAGAGAAGTGATGTGTGGAGGGGGGGGGGGGGGGGGGGGGGGGTTAGGCTTCCTGGACACCAATAGTATTACACTACGGTGTGTGTGGATGTGTGGAGCTGAGCAGTGGATTATTTTGATGTCCGAGTGAGGGTTAAGCTTCTCTGACACTTATAGTATAACGCCCCGGTGTGTGGCGCATTTCATATGCATCGTCGCTCATTATAACGCTCATACACAACAAGGGTACTAAAAATGTATCACAAAGTTGCAGTGTGTCGTAACACGCCCCCCTCCTTCCTAGAACTCTCAGCCCAAAACTCAGTGTTTGAATTTCAGCTGAAACAGTGGGTTCACTGGCTCTTTAAACAGCCAGTAAACCCAAAACATGTTTCGATTGTTGTAATGTCTTATATGATCGTGAACGTAGTAATCTATGGCATTTTGTCCTTTAGAGAAAACAGGAGTAAAATCCTATGCTTCCTATGTTTGTCTCCTCAAAACACTATGAACGTTCCACTCCTCTCCGAACACAGGTAATGGCCTTTTTGTGATGCTGAAGTGCTTGTAAAGTCCCTGACACACCCTGCTGTCGGTCGGCCGTTGGACAATGTGGGGCCGTCGGTGAGGGTCTGTGGCCCTAGTTTCTGCGGTGTGTCCTGCACCATTAGCACTAGTGTGCCCTTGTCTGCAGCTTTTCAGCCGATTCAGCATGTTGAATCGGGGACAACGGCTGTCGGTGAGAGAAATCACTCGGATTTGCCCTCTCCACAGCGTGCCCTCTTAACGAAGTCGTTTCCTGCTTTGCTCACTTCCGTTCAAGTGAAACCTTTTGGCCAACACACAGTTGACGCGAGGCAACCCAACAGTCGGCCTTTGTTGTGGCTAGTTCTTTGATGTTGGTTTGGTGTGTCAGGGCCATTCGTATACTCGTCGACGTCACGACCAAGGGACACCGGCGGCGAGGCATGTGTGGAGCTCGGCTGGCCAGCGATTGACTGCGGCCTCCGAGATAGGGCAACGCTTTTCTGACACTTGCAGTATAACGCCACTGTGTGTGTGGCTGTGTGGATCTCGTTCTTGACAGACGTTGATTTTGAGGATCGCATTTGAGAGAGGGTTTGTTGGCATATAGACTGACATGTTATTGTGTTGTGTGCTAGGGCTAAAGGCCACCATATTGAGAGTGGATGAAGAAGATGAAGAAGACGAAGAGAAAAATGAAGAAGCCTACGCTAAATTGATACAGGTTTTGGATGATAAAGTCTTTCCTTGATAATGAGAGAAGCAGCAGATGATGGGAGAAAAGCGTTGAAGATATTGAGGGAACATTATGCAGGTAAAGGGAAGCCACGTGTGATTAGCCTCTACACTGAGCTAACTTCTCTTCAGAAAGCCTCTGACGAAAGTGTTACGGACTATATCATTCGGTCTGAGACGGCTATTACAGCACTGAGGAAGAAAAAGTTGGACTCAAGATGTGAAAAGGGTATTTTTGTCGGGTATGATAAAAATAGTCCAGCATACCTAGTCTACTACCCAGATACTGGGAAAGTTCTTAAAAACAGATAAGTCAAGTTCTTAACAAAACTCAGACAGATTTGGAAATGAGTGATGATCTTCATGGGAAGAGATTTGAATCCCCCATGCCAAAAGCCAAGATGGCAGGTCAAAACTCTGAAGAAACACAAGATGTGCAAATCGAGACTTCAGATAGTCAGAGTCCACGCTATCCAGACAGAGCGAGGAAGAAACCCCAGTACTTAAAAGACTTAGTGTGAAGTGTGATGACCAGATACCACATAGTGTTGACTACTGCTACAGAGTAATGTGCAATGCACCACAAACCTTCAAAGAAGCAATGATTTCACCAAAATCAAAGATTTGGGCTACTGCTATGAAGGAGGAGATGGATTCCCTTAGGGAAAATGATACATTCACATTGACCACACTGCCAGAGGGTAAAAATGCAGTGGGGGGCAGGTGGGTCTATACCAGTGGTGTCAAACTCAATCACAGAAGGGGCCAAAAAAAAAAACTGGGTCCAAGTCGCGGGCCAGCTGTTTTTTCAGATGTATTATCACAAATTAACTTAACTTCTCCAAAAGCACCTAAGAGAATTCAGAACAAACCAAGCTTACAGATTTAACAATGTAATGAAATCAAATTTCAAATAAGACATATCAGTGGCATCATCTGTCAGCAGTTTTCCACTGAGTCATTTCTAATGAAAATGTTTTTGGTAGTAATAATAATAACTTATTTTATTGAAAATGTGCAAATATTTCAGACATAACTATTAACAGTATACCTTGTGATTACAGGAGAAAAATCCAAAAACTAAGTACATTTTGCTCTGATGCACATTAGCTCAAGCCAGATGCTTGGCATCTTTTCTTAGCTGCAAGTTCATCAATGTCTGGAGTCAGGCTCTGAGCTGTGGCAATTCTCAGGATGGAGTGAAGGTGTCCGTCACTGAGACGACTCCTGTGTGATGTTTTGTTCATCTTAATCAAAGAGAAAAGTTGCTCACACAGGTATGTGCTACCAAACATGCAAAGCATTTGAGCAGCTTGTAGGCGGAGTTGCGGCATCGTTTCAGGGATGAAATGTGGGAACTGTGCAGCGCCCACAGAGTCATACTTCGCCTTAAGTGTGTCACTACATTGGAGGTCGAGCAGCTCCATTTGGATGTTCATAGGTGCCTTTTCCACGTCAACCGCAAACGGATTACTGAGAAGTTCAAACTTAGTTTTCTGAGCTTCGAAGTCGGCAAATCGCCGTGTGAACTCGGTACTAAGTATGCCCAGTTTTTCAGCTAAATGTGCACTTGGAAAAATAGCGGCAGAAACCTTGTGCGTCATCGACAGGCAGCACGGAAAGTGACCCAAAGTTTCCTTCCAACATATGCGTCACCCACAGACGCAGTTTGGCTTTAAAAGCCCTCACTGCAGCATGCATGTCTGTGATCACACGGTCCCGTCCCTGAAGCTGGAGGTTTAGCGCATTGAGATGGTTCGTTATATCACACAGAAATGCCAGCTCACACAGCCACTTTTCATCATGGAGCTCTGTGGTGTCTTTCCCTTTGCTTTCCATAAACTGACAGATATCCTCACGCAACTCGAAATATCTGTTGAGCACTTTCCCTCGACTTAGCCAGCGCACCTCTGTGTGATAGGGGACGTCACCATTTTTAGAATCGATCTCCTCCAGAAAAGCCTTAAACTGGCGGTGGTTTAAACCTTTGGCTCTTATAAAGTTAACAGTCTGTGTCACGGTGCTCATCACATGTTCCATTTTTAGCGCTTTGCCGCACAATGTTTCTTGGTGTATAATGCAGTGGTAAACTGTCAGCTCACCTGCGCAATTGTCCTCCCGCATCTTATCCCGCATTCTGCCCACTAATCCACTCTTTCTACCGCACATTGCAGGCGCTCCATCTGTTGTCAGTCCTACCAGTTTGTCCCAAGGCAGCTTCATTTCATTTACACAATTAGATACTTCTTCAAATATCTATTTTCCCGTGGTTGTGCCGTGCATTGATTGAATTCCCAAAAGTTCCTCTGTAACGCGCAAGTCAGAGTCCACTCCACGGATGAAGATTGACAGCTGGGCAGTATCTGTTGTGTCGCTGCTCTCATCCACAGCAAGGGAATATGCAATGAAATCTTTTCCTTTTTCCATTAGCTGATTTTGTATATTGGTAGCAAGCTCGCATGTCCGGTCAGCAACGGTGTTTCTGGTAAGGCTTACATTTAAAAATGCTTGCTTTTGGTCAGGACACACGACTTCGCACACTTTAATCATGCATCGCTTCACAAACTCTCCCTCGGTAAATGGCCGGGCCGATTTAGCTGTTTCTTCAGCCACAATGAAACTAGCTTTAACGGCAGCTTCACTTTGAGATTTAGCTTTTTTGAACATAGCCTGCTGTGACACCAGACGTTTTTTCAATTCTTCTACCTTCTGGAGCTTCTGCCGTGTGTCCAGCTCCTTGTCCCCGTGTTTCGTTTCATAGTGTCGTCTTATGTGTATCTTTAATTACGGCCACAACAGCTCCGCACACAAGACAAACAGGTTTACCCCTTGTGTTAGTGAACAGATACTCTGCCTCCCATCTGTCTTGAAAGCCCCTGTTTTCAAAGTCCACCTTCGTTTGGCCATTTTTGGGAGGGCTAGAGTTAGCTTAAAGTTTATCCGAAGTGACAGGATAAGCGTGAGACTGGAGAGTTTGTCAATAAAGGGGCTTGCCTTGGCCTTGAGATTGACATGTATGGTCTAAACGGTAAAAAAAAAAAAATACGTCACTGTACGGCCTGAAACAGTCAGGAAGGAACTGGACAATCGCTGCAAGTGATCTATACCTATAGCTCCTTCAATGTTCAACCGCGGTGAAGACAAAAAATAATATTGTAACGGTTCTAGGTTGCATTGTTTGTGTGCATTGTGCTGGTGTTGTGATTGGGTGCTCAGGAGAGGGGGGCGGGCCTTGGGGAAGTGAGATATCTGGTCAGAGATGTTGAGAAGTTCATGTTCATTTGTTATAGCGTTCGATAACGTGTGTCTGCGATTAATAAAAGGGAGTTCATCAAAACAACTGACGCACCTGGTTCAGCACGAGATAGACACCGGTGACGCACAACCTATCAAAATGCGTCCCCGGCGTCTTCCCCTGGCCCGACAAGAGGCTGCAGACAAGGCGCTGGAGGAGATGCAGAAGGCTGGGATTGTCTAACCATCAGAGAGCCCGTGGGCTGCAGCAGTGGTCATGGTCCCCAAAAAGAGCAGATCCAGATGGAGGTTCTGCGTGGACTACAGGCCCCTCAACGGCGTGACCAAGAAAGACTCCTACCCCCTCCCTCGGATTGATGAGTCTTTGGACCTGGTGGCGGGTTCGTCATGGTTCTCCTCGCTGGGCCTGCGGAGTGGGTACTGGCAGGTGCCCCTCTCCCCGGAGGCTCGACCGAAAACGGCCTTCTATGCGGGTGGGGGTCTGTGGCAGTTCCGTGTCCTCAGCTTTGGTCTGTGCAACGCCCCTGCCACGTTCGAGCGCCTGATGGACAGGGTGCTAGCCGACATTCCTAGGCGGGAATGCCTTGTGTACCTGGATGATATCCTTGTCCATGGAAGCTCGTTCCAGGTGGCACTTGGAGCACTGCGGAAGGTGCTCCAGAGGGTGATGGCGGCTGGCCTCAAGTTACACCCAGACAAGTGTCACTTTTTGAAGAGGGAGGTGATACTTCTAGGACACAAGGTTGGCGGTGAGGGCGTTGGGACTGTCGAGGAAAAGATACAGGCAGTGAAAGACTGGCCAACACCTGCCGACCAGGCGCAGCTGAGGAGCTTCCTGGGCCTTGTTTCTTACTACAGGAAGTTTATGCGTGGTTTCTCCTGCACAGCCGCCCCTCTGTATCGCCTTCTACAGAAAAATACTGACTTTTCATGGACAGAGGACTGTCAACAGGCCTTCACCTCTCTACAAGAGGCGCTGATAACAGCCCCTATCCTGGCCGCATCCGACCCCATCCTACCATTTGTGGTCGACACAGATGCCAGCAATGTTGGCATGGGCGCTGTCTTGGCTCAGGTAGGGCCAGATGGAGACAGAGTGTCCAGACAGTTCGGCCGCTCCACAGCTGGGGCGGCGGCCGCAAACAAGGGTTTGTAAAGCATATATTCACCGTATATGTTCCATTGTACATACTGCAGTTCGCAGTATCATTTTATAGTTGTTTCAGTAAGTTTGACTTAATTGCTCTAACTGTGTAGAACTGCATGAGAGGAGGAAAATGGTGGCGTCTTTGTGGGCGGAGTTATTTACATCTCTGACACTGAACACCACTTAAATCAGAATATGTTAAAATTTCACTGGAAATCAACTTGGAAATGTTTAACCCTGACACTCAAATATTTTCTGTGTAGTAACTTCTCAAATTATTACTTAGTCAATCTTTGTTTTAAAAGTAATACATTTGTGGATTGAGGAATTCTGCTGTCACTCACAGTTCAGACATAAACAGGTCATAGTCTTCTTTAAAGTCAAACTTGAAAATGAAATAGTCTCCTTTGGTTTGATTTGCTGAGGATGTAGATCTCTGACTCTTCAAAGCCTCCTTGAAATAAGTGGCCTTAATAAGTTTCCCTTTACCCACTTCTGTCGGTAACAATAACAAAGTAATTTTCTTAAGTTGGTTATGAGTTAGGGTTCCCTTTATGACCTCACATTATGTTAAGGTATGCAATTGCCTATGTAATGCAAGCAAAATGGCCTGCATTAGGGCCCAACTATAATTTGTCCCAACTTGACTGACTTTTAGAATTGTGAAATGGCTTATTGTGGTCACAAATGTCATAAGCCAGAAGGACAGATTGGCCATTAGTGAGCATCTCCATAACTAGCATGGGCTTGTTCCTTCCACCCCCTGGCAAACAGAGGGCTGTGAGAATAAGCTGCATTACCATTTCATCTTGGAGCCTGGTACTTCTTTTGATGTGTGATAAGATTGCTGTAACAAGGTCCATTGCTACACGCCACCTAGGTGGCTTTTACTGGGCTCCTCCAAACACAAGGATGCAGGGTAGGTGGTGTTGGAAGCCGGTTTATTGTACGGTTTGCAGATAATGATACATGGCGCTGGTGCTCCATGTTGCCATGCAGGAGATCACTCTGAGTGTCTTGTTCTTCTTTTTCTTCGCGGATGACATCTAGCATTAAGGTGCATTACTGCCACCTACTATGCTGGAATGTGGGCCAGAGTTCCCTAACAACAAAACAAATAAACAAAATGATCTTTATTAACCCTTAATTTAAATAATTTCTTTTAAAAACTCAAACAAGGCTTCTTATTTTCCTTTCTCAATGCTGAATAGATTCTTAAGATTCAATACTCCCACTCCACATTTCTGTATTTCATTCTTTAACTTTTCTGTGTTTTATACTTCTTGCAGCGACAGATAACATGTTCAACCGATTCTTCTTCTAAGCCACATTCACATAATCCTGATGAAAGTTTCCCCATTAAATGCATTGGTTTATTTAACTGATGGTGAATGTAAGAGCCATTTTTTGTTTGTTTGGGTGTAGGACACAAATTGTCCACTGGTGGCACTAATAAGCATATGTGCGAATGCTATATAAGTAGGAACCTTTCAACAGGTAACTTTGGGTGCTATTAAGGAGGGAGCACAAACAGTATTAGACCGCATCAAATCGTTACAGTGCGCAACGCTCATGGATCACGAATGGTTGTTGATAGAGACATGGTTTCGGGCACATTGAAAATAAGAACTTTTGGATCAATAAACGACAATCAAACTCAACGACGACTAATGGAGTCAGTGATTTCCAAAGTAGGCTACGGAGTAGTGCAAGTTCGAAGAGCGCGTCAGCTAGTTCACTAGCCATAGACTGTTTATTTGTTTATGTTTTAAGTCCTTATAGCAGCCCCTCAGTGGGTTTAAGTTTGTAGGCTTAGCCATTACAAAAGTCTAATACTTTGCTCAAATACTTTTGCTCGGTGGCGTTAGATGTCGGAAGCGGCTGGAAATGGACATCTTTTCACCGAATCAGCTGTAGGATCCAGCTGATCAGCGAGAGGCCGGGCGGCGGGTGGCGTACTGTGTAGCGGTGCGTACCACGTTTCAACCATCGGATCAAGATCCCATTCAACTGCGCCAGGAAGGGAGCTGCACTTCAAATACCGGTGTTACACCGTATTCTGTGACCTCAGGGGTCGCTGTTGCACATTTTCTGCAACATGCACGAGTTTGAAGGCATAAAGTCGTTCATGTGCGGAAACATGCACGAGCTTCAAAGTAAACGTATCGCCATCGCTCACTCGGGATGGGTTAGCTCGTTTTGTACAGCCCGCTGAGTGGACGAAGCAAAGCGGTTGATTTGGCTCTGTGGTGGCACGATGATGACGGGTCCTTCTTTCTTGATGCAAACGTGAATATAGAAACGGTGTTGGTCAATTCTAAACAGCATTTTACACAGTAGCCTATAGTAGGAAATACTCAAAGGTAAATCAACGTAATTAAACGCTGATTGTTGCTTCTTATGGGGAAAGAAGCAACGTTGGTGGATCGTAGTAAACGCCCCATCCATAGTATGTGTCTGTAAAATGCTAATCAAATCAAATGTATTTATAAAGCACATTTAATTACAAGGGGATGGGGGAGAGATCTTTCTTCATTACGAGTCCCTCTCTGATTGCTCAAACTGTGGTTGTTTTTGTTATAATGCCCACCGTTTTTTGATTACTGCAGTTTATGAAATAAACTATGAACTAATGCCTGTATGGGCATGAAGTGTGCGTGATTGCAGTGACTTGGGTGATTTGCAGCGTAAGGGTTTTTGTGTTTGTCTACTTGGATGATATCCTCATTTTCTCTCCAGACTTGCAGACACACACCCAGCATGTGCGGCAGGTGCTAAGGCTGTTAAGGCTGAGAAGTGTGAATTCCACGTTACCAGTTTCCTTCCTAGGTTTCGTGGTGTCTGAAGGAGAGTTCCGCATGGACTTGGAAAAGGTGAGGGCGGTAGCTGAGTGGCCCACTCCTATCAATCGTAAACAAGTAGAGCGGTTTCTTGGTTTTGCAAACTTTTACCGCAAATTTATCAGGAACTTTAGCACTGTTGCTGCTCCTCTCCATGATCTCACGTCTGTCAAGGTGCCTTTCCAGTGGTCTCCGTCGGCTGAACAGTCATTCGCTCGCCTGAAGAGGAGTTTCTCCACTGCTCCGGTGCTCGTTCTGCCGGATCCTCATCGCCAGTTCGTGGTAGAGGTGGACGCATCCGACGTGGGTGTTGGTGCCGTCCTTTCTCAACGTTCCTCTGAGGATGGGAGGCTTCATCCCTGTGCTTTCCTTTCCCGCAAGCTGTCGGGGCCAGAGAGGAATTACGACGTGGGAGACAGGGAGCTGTTGGCTGTTAAAGTGGCGCTGGAGGAGTGGCGTCACTGGCTGGAGGGAGCAGAGCACCCTTTTTTGGTGTGGACCGATCACAAGAACCTGGAGTACCTTCGATCGGCTAAGAGACTGAATGCACGACAGGCGAGATGGGCTTTATTCTTTACCAGATTTAACTTTACTCTGTCATATCGTCCTGGCTCTAAGAACGTCAAACCTGATGCTTTGTCTCGCTTGTTTGACCCTGACCCATCTCCCTTAGCTCCTACTACATTTTGCCAGACTCCTGTATTATAGGAGCTGTCACATGGGAGGTGGAGGCGAAGGTTAAAGAGGCACCGGAGGGTTTAGATATTCCTGAGGAATGTCCTCCAAATCGTCTGTTTGTTCCTTCTGAGCTACGTTCCCAGGTCATTCATTGGGCTCATACATCGTTGCTCACCTGCCACCCTGGATCCAAGAGGACCATGTTCGTGGTGAAGCAGCGTTTCTGGTGGCCATCCATGAAGACGGAGGTGATGGAGTATGTCGCGGCCTGTCCAGTCTGCGCTCGGAACAAGACTCCTCGCCAAGCATCCGTGGGTCTTCTACAGCCTCTGCCAGTTCCCAAGCGACCATGGTCGGACATTTCCCTGGATTTTGTCACTGGACTACCCCCTTCTGACGGTAACACTGCCGTTCATACGGTAGTGGACAGATTGACTGAAATGGTTCATTTCATTCCTCTGCCGAAATTACCCTCCGCCAACGAAACGGCGGAGGTTATGCTCTCTCACGTTTTTCGGTTACATGGATTACCTGCAGATGTGGTGTCGTATCGAGGCCCCCAGTTTGTCTCGCAGTTCTGGAGGGCGTTCTGTACGCTGATTGGGGCCTCCGTCAGCCTGTCGTCTGGATATCATCCTCAGTCCAATGGTCAGACGGAGAGACTCAACCAAGAGATGGAGACAGGTCTTCGCTGCCTTGTCTCTCGTAACCCAGCCACATGGTCCAAACATCTGTTGTGGGCGGAATATGCCCATAACACCCTACCCTGTTCATCTATTGGTATGTCCCCATTCGAATGTGCCTATGGTTACCAGCCCCCCTTGTTTCCCGCACTCGAGCGTGAGGTGGGGGTCCCTTCCGCTGTGGCTTTGGTCAGACGTTGTCGACGGACCTGGACGAGGGCTCGTCAGGTTCTCATGAGGAGCAGAGCTGTCTACAAGAGGCAGGCCGACCGGCGGAGGTCCGCTGCGCCTCGTTATCGTGTGGGTCAGAAGGTGTGGCTGGCTACCAAGGACTTACCACTGCGCACTGAGTGTCGTAAGTTGGCTCCTCGTTTTGTGGGTCCGTTTCCGGTGTCCAAGATTGTTAATCCTGTGGCCGTTACGTTGAAGCTTCCCAGGTCCACATGAGGGTTCACCCCACGTTTCACGTGAGCAAGGTCAAGCCCGTCGAGGAGAGTGCTTCGGTGCCTGCCACGCCTCCTCCTCCACCTCCTCGCCTCATTGACGGGGGTCCCGTGTATACTGTCCGACGTCTCTTGGCAGTTCGGAAACGGGAAAGAAAGAAATTAAATAACGTTTTGAGGCCCACCTGCTTTTTTGGTTTGACCCATCGTGCTAGACACCAGAGAACTTGACACCTTAATTGCCGTTATGTGAACTGTAACAATGAAAAACAATACAAGTAGGTAGTTTACTGTTCCACCATGTAATACATTATCAGTGTCTTTATATAGATAAATAATGAATAAGAGGTTCAATATTGTTGATGACCTAGAAGTGGGTTAAAGCTAGCCTGGAAACCAGATGAATCTGCAAGCTCGTGTTTTATTTGCTCTGGGATATGCGTTTCGCCTCCCTCCTGTTTTGAGAGATTTCCAGCACATCTGGCCAGACTCGGGCCAATCACAACCGTTTGATCTAATATGGGGTGGGTTTGATACAATGACTGTACAGAGAAGAGCTCTATGGGAGCGATTTTCAATAACAACCACAACTGCTGCCGCTGATGTGTAATTTGATTTGTAGGTCTGTACAATTGCAAAGGCATTTTGATCTTCGCCCGTTGATAACCCCACATGGAAATCAAAAATGAGGTTCTAGACTAATACGCATCTGCGACATGATCTGGCGATGTCAACCTAGGTTGAAGCTTCTAAATCAAAATTGAGGGAGCTATTGAAAATACGGGCGACCAAATGCAAAATATTCACACCACATATTACAATCTAGCTCAAGATGAAATGTAAAGGTGATATTGACAAATTAAATTATGAAAGTAGGGTGGTGATATTATTGATGATATAACGGTGTTTTGAGGACAATCCAATCCAAATTAACGGGAGCTATTAAAAATACAAGCGACCGTTTGCAACATATTCACACCACAATTTACAATTTAGCTCAAAATCAAATGTAAAGGCGATATTGACTAAACAATGAATGTTCAAGTAGGGTGGGTATATTATTGATATAAAAGTGCTTTGACGCTAATCCAAACCAAATTAAGGGAGCTATCAAAAAACAAGTGACCATATGCAACATATTCACACCACATATTACAATTTAGCTCAAAATCCCATGTAAATGGCACATTAAATAAAAAATGCCATTGGGGATATATGCCATGGGGATATTATTGATGATATAAATGTTTTGAGGCTAATCCAAACCAAATTGTTGGGAGCTATAGTCTCATCTGCCATTAGAGATTTACATGTCCACGTGGTGCAGTGGTAGAGCACGGGGAACATGACCCTGGGGTTCGAGTCTGACCTCAACCAAACATATTGTGAGACAGACGGTGGACAAATGGATGTATCCCATTATCTGTGGAGTATCCGGAGTATACAGGATTATTCCAGTCCAGATTCACCTCTTTTCATGCAGTGTCATAATCACGCTATGACCGTTTTTACAACGTAAACATAATATCTTGAATGTCTACATTTCCAGGTCAAAGGACTGGTAAAGCAGCATATCGACTCATTCAACTATTTCATCAACGTAGAGGTAATACTCAAATTATATTATGTGTGTTATAACAGTGCTTGAATACACAAATAAAAACAAATGTGGTTCTTCTATAGATCAAGAAAATCATGAAAGCAAACGAGAAGATCACAAGCGATGCTGATCCCATGTGGTACCTCAAGTAAGTTGTGTCAAACCACCTTACTCTACTCTAGGGTGGAGTAGGGTTTTACTCTACTCAGATTTTTTAGCAAACAGTATAAACTATGAACTCAATGAACTTGATAAGCTATCGAAACGTTGTGACTTTCAGGTACCTCAATATATATGTAGGCATGCCAGATGTCGAGGAGAGCTTTAATGTAACCAGGCCTGTTTCTCCACATGAGGTTAGTTTTGGACATGGTTTGATGGTGTATGTACTATAATGTTGGTGTTAATATTCTGTAATACTGGGGTCAGGGTGGTCTAGTCACTAGAATACCTGCGTCCATCCTGCATCCTAACCACTAGATTCCAATGGTTATAGGATGTTCGATCACTCCAGTCAGCAGTCTACTTTCTCATTAATAACATCTCATACAAATGAAAGAAATCACTACGAGTCTTTGGATAAAAGCATCTTCTACATGTTCTAACTACTAAACAGGGAATGGGAAGTAACATGGTTATACTACTTGTAGTGTTCGTTAACTGTGCTGTGTGTTTGGACCAGTGTCGTCTTCGAGACATGACCTACTCGGCCCCCATCACAGTGGACATAGAGTACACTCGAGGCAGCCAGAGAATCATCCGCAACGCCCTGCCCATTGGAAGGTATCCAAGTCCTGCTTTCCCATCATACATTTATCTCTGTTTACTGACATGACAGTCCTGCTTTTGTGTACACATTTTGAATACTACACCATAATCAAAAAGTCATCAGGTCTACCATTCGGTCCGGTCTTATTATTATAAATTGTAAATATGTATTATTGTCATACTTGACTTTTCCTCTCTCTATATTTGTTCCATCACATTTCCCGATCTCAGAATGCCCATAATGCTGCGCAGCTCAAACTGTGTGCTCACAGGGAAAACTCCTATGGAAGTTTCCAAACTCAATGAATGCCCTTTAGATCCAGGTACAGTAACCGCTAATGGCTCTGTGTCTCCCCGTCCGTTGTCTACAAAGAAATGAAATGGCTGCATTGGCTGCACCGCAATATGATGGCAATAACTGAAACTGAAAATGTAGGAAATAGAGTTTCCAGACATTGCTGCCAAATATGCTTGGTTTCAGGCGGTTACTTCATAGTGAAAGGGCAGGAGAAGGTGATCCTTATCCAAGAACAGCTGTCCAAGAACCGCATCATCGTGGAGCAGGACCGGAAAGGTGCCGTCGGGGCCTCGGTCACCAGGTACTGCATATTGCTCCTCTTTTACGCTGGTTGAAATCTCACACCTTTTAACACTTTGGTTACACTCACAACATGTAGAATTAGGAATTAATCGATATTTGAATCACTGAAATAGGGATGTGTCCCCCGATACAAAACTTGAATGCCAAGAGCAATTTTTTTTGTGATTTAGATATTTCCTTATAAATAAAGATGGGAAATGAACCCAGCATAAAGTATATCCCTTCAATTGAGTAATTCTGGAAGTTGTTGTTGAATCCGATGATTTTAATTGTATGATAAACTCTACTTTCAGCTCCACCCATGAAAAGAAGAGTAGGACTAATATGATTGTCAAGAAGGGCCGATTCTACCTAAGACACAACACCCTTTCGGAGGATGCTCCCATTGCCATTATATTCAAGGTAACAAAAAACATTGTCCCATTGGCCGAGACACAGCCAAAGCGCTATGCCTCGCTTTGTCAGGTAGGGGGTGCTGTGAGACCATAACATGATGAGAAAGATGGCCTTTTTCTGTAAATATTTGTTTATAAAGAATTACCTTGTTTTGTTAATGTACCTTTTTATATCTTAAATAGTTTATCTATGATTAGACCATCAAATTCAAAAAGTAAAAATCATGTTTAGTGCTTAGTTTTCAGCATCTTGAAAACTGAGGCAGTCTTTTTTAGCAAAACATGTAATCCAGTGTTGAAGGTGCAAATGTCAAGCCAGTTTTTATCATTGCCTTTAGTTCCTATGTTGTGTTCCTACTTCGTAGACCTGTGTGATTTCAAATCACTTGTGTGTGGTCAAAACCTCCGTCACCTGCAGTGTTACACTGTTGAATCGGTTTCCACCGTGGCACATTTCCATAATTAAATATCAGAGATGTCATAATAACTTAACCGTCTCACCTCTGCCGCTCATATTATGTTCCCCAAACCAACCTCACCTGCCAGTATACCTGTTTGTAGTGCAAAAAATAGCTGAACTTGTTTCTCATCATTCTTAGTCATAAATTATACTTTCAGATAAAAATGTATCACAAAATGTAGTCTTTATATTTACTTATTTTGCTCTGTGTTTAACTGTTGCTTGTCTATTCATAAAAAAAAAGTTTTTCCACCTGTGTTTTTGGGGAGTAAGGCCATGGGTGTGGAGAGTGACCAGGAGATCGTTCAGATGATCGGCACAGAGGAACACGTGGTGGCCAACTTCTCCCCCAGCCTGGAGGAGTGTCAGAAAGCCCAGATCTTCACCCAGACTCAGGTACCTCACACTTGCCTGGTTCCTCTGAATCCCGCCCACCTTTCAACCATGTTCTGCAATTCAGGGTCTGGTGTCGGTGACTTGAGTGACACATCTGCTTGGCAAGAAAGTAAAGAAAGTAAAGAATATGCTGACGCGGAACCTCTGTGACCATTGTGAGCAACCGAGAACAACACGGCGATTCCCATAGTGAAATACTTTGACTTACTTTACTTTGTATCTTCAATTTCTATGGATTGGAGAAATGTCGGCTCAAAAATCCACAAAAGAGAGCAACATCACTTGCTAACTTGCTTTCCCGCTTAGTGATTGGTCTAGGTTGTGGTGCTCCGTCGGTCATCTGGTGTGCGACCCGCTTAAGGAGCTAAAAACGATATGAAGTCAAATGAATGCAATGCACTTTTCTTTAGGTTTTGAATTCCGAGTTATTGTATTTGAATACATAGTACACAGAGCACAGGGTGGGTGGTCTTGGTGAAAGTCCTCAGCCTGCTTAACCTTTGACCTACATTTCAACATCAGTCGCAATGTTGAGATAGGCACTGACCCAGGTGTATGCATGTGTGTTCAGGATTTCTGGTTTCTATTATGTGTGTTAGTCTTTGAACATAAACATCAGTGCACTAATTTTTTTTAATCCATCATTCTGCAGTTTGGGAAATGTTGTGTATTTTTTGCATGACTTATTTTCTGCTGGGTAACTTTCTTTTAAATATTATTGGTTGTCCACTTCATTTTACGTCCATAACCTTGTGGCTCAGGCACTGAAGTACCTGGGCAACAAGGTGAGGCGACAGCGGATTTGGGGCGGACCCAAGAAAACCAAGATGGAGGAGGCTCGGGAGCTGTTGGCTTCCCTCATCTTAACGCACGTACCAGTGAGTCTTCCTCATCTTCGGCTGGCATTTCATCCCTCACGCGTTCTACCTTTTTGTTAGCACCTTTGCATGTGCAAACAATTTGCATGCAGACCTATTATTGTTTATTATATTGCTGTGTATGATGTTTTTTGACTAGTGTTTAAATAACGTCTTTAATATTTCAACCGAAAGCATATTGATTTATATTGTTGTTTGTACTTATTGTAAAACGTGTTTACATCACCGCTCTTGTTTTTGAATAATCCTCAAGGTAAAAGAGTTTAACTTCCGGGCCAAGTGTGTGTACCTGGCGGTGATGGTGCGCAGGGTCATTCTGGCTCAAGGAGAACACAAAGTGGACGACAGGGATTACTATGGCAACAAGCGTCTTGAGCTGGCTGGGCAGGTACACATCAGAATAATGGTTCTTCTTATTACTATTCCTACCGGACTTTGTCTTTAAACGTGCTGGATAGAGTCACACCAGGATGTTCATATTTTATATCAAGTGGCTATTTATTTAAATCAGAATTATTTTGAGGGAGGGCCGCGATCCAAACTTCCATTCACGTGTGATCTCTTAGACAAAAAAAACCTCGCTGTCCCTTTACAATGCGCTGCCAGACGCTGTGCAGAGGACTGATGATGTCTCTGAGACATGGATCAGAGCCCTGAGCCAAGAGGATGTAGGCTGTAGCCGGCCTGATCTCTCACCTGCATCTCCTGCCTTTTTAATAAGATGCTCATTATCCCCCCCCCCCCCCCCCCCCCCCCCCCCCCCACCCTCAGCTTTTGTGGTTGCCTGTTTTGTTTAGGTCCCCACCCCCTCCCCGGCTTAGTCAGGCAGGCAGATATGCTCCAACACATAAGGCCCAGTGCTCTGGATGCATGGGGACAAACATTTTTTTCTTTCCAGTGGCGTGACAATGGAATGGCTGTCTTGACTGGAGCGATTGAGCTAATCCTCCAGCTCAGCTCTGATAATGTAATTACTGCTGTCTTGAGGCCTTTAATCCACCACCGCCCCCCCCCCCCCCCCCAACCAACCTGGCCTGTGTAAGGGAAGGGGGGTGGGTGCAGGGGAGAAAACTGAGCCCACTTTTTTTTCAACTGTGGGCTTACACACTCGCGACACAACACCAGCAAAGCTCCTCGCTCTCCAATTAACAGTTCTCTGACATTCAACTAATTGGCTCGGCAGCGCCACTGAAGCTTAATTTCTTTATTAATTTGAGCCAGTTTGTTTTGATTTATGCTAATGCACAGGTGGGTGGGGGTTATGCCAGAGGTTGCCTCCTGTGGGTCTTGGATAGAGGGTGGGGGGGGTGGGGGGGGTGTCTGGGCGCAGGGCCATGTCGGACTTATCAGAGAGCTGGCAACGGTGGGTTATTAAATCTGACAGTCAGCACCGTCTCTCTGCTGATAAGGGAGTGCACACATACACACAGCTGTGTGTGTGTGTGTTAGAGTGAGCGTCCCCTGGCTACGTGTTGATGACTCCATCACACACTGCCACGAGTGCATGGAGTTCAGTGTGTTCATGTATCCCGAGTTCTCCGTTCTATGTTCATTGAGTTTGTGCCTCTCTCCAAGCCTCCCTGCTTACCTGCCTCCTCCTTCTCCTCCACACCAGCTGCTCTCCCTGCTGTTTGAAGACCTGTTTAAGAAGTTCAACTCGGAGCTGAAGAAGATCGCTGACCAGATCATCCCCAAGCAGAGGGCCGCTCAGTTCGACGTGGTCAAGCACATGCGGCAGGACCAGATCACCAACGGGATGATCAACGCCATCTCCACCGTGAGTGAGGGCCGGGCAAAGCAACCCCGTGGTTACTAGGATCGGTACTGGGTTTACACAGATTGAAACAAACATGAGAGCTTATTTTGTATGACTCTTTTCATGCCGTGACCCACCTGTTGAGATCCTTTCGGCCCAGGAACGACCCAAATATTTTGGGCACTACAATAAGCAATGCATTCTCATCCGCAGAAAAAGTGGTAGTCTATGTATGTTTTCAATAACTTCAATCTAAAATGAATGTGCAAATGATGTGGACAAGGCTTTTGTATATATTTTCAGGAAAAATATTAATAAAATGCTTGTTTTATGCCAAGCCGTCCCCCGACCCACCTGGTTCAATGATGGAACCCACCATTTGAAAACCACTACAAGAACGTGTAACACATTAAAGCTGATTCTTTGGGCTGCTGAAGTGGCTTTGAGCATTTGTTTGAAACCTACCAGGTTCAGAAGGTACTGGCTAGTAATTATATGGTATGACATATGATAGTATCATACAATATATCTTGGATCCTACTCTATGATCATGTCATTGTCTGCCATGAATCCTCCCTGTTAGAGGCAGACATGCCCAATCAAATCAATTATAATCCGTCATATACATCCTCATCTATGTATAGTGACTCTTAGTGCTGAGTGTGTGTGTGAATTAAAGACCTGACCTCCGGACTCCTCCACAGGGGAACTGGTCCCTGAAGAGGTTCAAGATGGACCGCCAGGGCGTGACCCAGGTGCTGTCCCGCCTCTCCTTCATCTCTGCGCTGGGCATGATGACCAGGATCTCCTCCCAGTTCGAGAAGACCCGGAAGGTCAGCGGCCCGCGCTCCCTGCAGCCCTCCCAGTGGGGAATGCTGTGCCCATCAGACACGCCTGAGGGCGAGGTGAGTGCACCCCACCAGTTGTCTCTCTTGACGCACTTCTGCATCACTTTCAGCACCTGGGAGGGTTTGATGTGATGCCCATCGTCATGTTGCGTGTATTAGTCACTCTTGGCAAAATGCAGCCATTTAAAAATGGAGGTGAAAGAGGTAAGAGGTTTAATGCTTATCAACACACTCCAATTATTGTTCTGTTTCGGATTTAAAACTGGGCAAGCCATACATTAGGACTACCATTAACGCTGTTCTAGGTAAGATTTGAGAGTTGTAAAGGTAGAGAGCAGAAAAGAGCAAGATGTTTTGCCCCCCCTCTCTACTCCCTCCCTATATTTTCTCCACCATTGAGAAGTGTTGCATTCATGCACCTGTGGTGAAGCTATGATAATGCTGTGTGCATGCATGTGATTGACATGCAAAATGGAGGCCCTGAACCAATGGGGGACGAGGTCCACTGATAGGTCAGAAGTTCCTCGGTGCTCATCAGAGATGTGTGTTTCACAGTCTTTACTTCCAGTTCTTATGTTGTTTCCTCTGGCCTCTTTGGCTTGGACACACAACATACATAATGCCTTTGATACAGTTTTAATTATAATTTTTAAATGTTGTATCATTTATAGCATTTAGTCCAATTGAATTGATAAAGTTTACCTTTTGACTTTTTCTAACACTAAAAATAATTGTCATTTGAACATTAACGATTGAGTTTGTGTCTGTGGTTGGCAGGCGTGTGGCCTGGTGAAGAATCTGGCGCTGATGACCCACATCACCACGGACATGGAGGACGGTCCCATCATCAAGCTGGCCATGAACCTGGGCGTCGAGGACATCAACCTGCTCTGTGGCGAGGAGCTCTCCTACCCCTCCGTCTTCCTCGTCTTCCTCAACGGTAGGGAACCGCGAAGAGGGGGAAACCAAACCAACCAAAGCTTCCAACGGTGTTCATGTTTTGAGTGTTTGAATTTGTATTTTTGCCGTTCTGTGGCCGAAATGGAAATCTTTGCCCTAATATTCGATTTTTGCCCTTCACCAACGTTAATGAATTGGTTCAAGGTTGACTGCTGAAACCTTCACACCATTTCATTAGAATGTCAACTTAATGGTGTCACTAAGTGCATATAAGGCCTGTAAACAAAGAGGAATGCTTTTCTTCTTTGGTTCTTTTTATTAAAGGACGACTTGAAAAGAAACTACTAATCCATTCAGTTTTGAAATGTAATGGCTAATACCATGAAGGGAAAAAAAGGGTTGCCAATAAGTAATTAATCGTGTGGCACCAGTTGATATTATTGTTATGACACAACTTGGCCCATTAATTACAGCATGTTGTCATTAGGTCGTTTTTTTGCTTGTTTACGATAACTGTCAAATTATAATAGCTGCAATACCGTTTAATTAGCTGCTTGCTACCGCTGCTAAAGCCGATGGTCTTCTTTGTGTTCAAGCATACATGCGCTAGCCATAGGACTCATCCACACACTCTATATCTAAAGCTTACACTTTGCGTGTGCGCGTGTGCGTGCGCGTGCGTGTGCGTGTGCGTGTGCGTGTGCGTGTGCGTGTGCGTGTGTGTGTGTGTGTGTGTGTGTGTGTGTGTGTGTGTGTGTGTGTGTGTGTGTGTGTGTGTGTGTGTGTGTGTGTGTGTGTGTGTGTGTGTGTGTCAGGTAACATCCTTGGTGTGATCAGAGACCACCAGAAGCTGGTCAGCACCTTCAGGCTAATGCGCCGTGCCGGCTTCATCACAGAGTTTGTTTCCATCTCCACCAACCTGACTGACCGGTGTGTTTACATCTCATCGGACGGAGGGCGCCTGTGTAGGTAGGAAACATTCATTATGTCATATAATGTAGTATATATTGTAGGTGTATACGGTACATAATGTCTGACTGTAATGTTTAAATGTGTTTTTTTGCATTAACATTAACATTGCTACTACTGATATTGTTTGAATATACTGTATATATATATTGTTGAGCTATACATTATGTATACATAACAGTCTATTTTGTACTTTTTTTTTTTCTACTACTGTGTTGTGCTTTCTGCTCTGACTCTGACTGGATAAGTAAGACATAACAGAAATAAATGTATATCTTGTTTTGTGCTCATAGGATTTAAGAACTTAAATAAATGTATTGTTTCTTTTGACAAAGTATTGATCTCATTATCAGCCACAGTTGTGAAGTTGTGAAATAGTAAATGAGACAAAAGTGACCTCAGGCACTGATAGATGATTTGTTGACCTTTGACCCATGTCGTTAGGCCGTACATCATCGTAAAGAAAGGCCAGCCGATGGTGAAAAACAGACACATTGAGGAGCTTTCTCAGGGTTACAGGTACAACACATACTGAACTATAACAACCAATAACCTCGTCGTCAGCAAACATTCCATGGAGACTGTGTACTGTGTATATGTCTCTCCCTGTCCTGTGTTGTCAGAACCTTTGAGGATTTCCTGCACGAGAGTTTGGTGGAGTACCTGGATGTGAACGAGGAGAATGACTGTCAGATTGCTCTTTATGAGCACATGATCACCAAGTGAGTATTATAACGACCATGCCCGTGATGAAGGATCCGTTGATAGTATGCGTTTATTAGGCTGAGGTTATGCATCCGTAGGAACAACTGCTTTCTGGATCATTCTTCTGAAGGGTAGGATGACATCATTGCCAGTAGTATTTGGTGAAGCATACTACAGATTACCCCTGGTTCCCCGGGGGAAACCTGCTGTAATGGTAGACGTGGAGGATCTTTTAGGTGTTTCTGCATTTCATCTGTGTTGTGCTTGTCTACTCTTGTCGTTGTGTCTTCTGCAGAGATACGACCCACTTGGAGATTGAGCCCTTTACGCTGCTTGGAGTATGTGCTGGTCTCATCCCATATCCCCACCATAACCAGTCCCCTAGGAACACATACCAGTGTGCTATGGGCAAGCAAGCCATGGGTAAGTCTCAGTCTGTCTGAAGCCACTGTGGATATTGGTGGATTTCAAAGATAGAATCCTTTCTCACCCTACAAAATGTTGGCTGGTATTTATTTGTCTTACAAACAATGGAATACACTGACAATTGCCAATTATATGTAGTCTTTACCCCTCTCCCCCCTATGTATTTACACACACACACACACACACACACACACACACACACACACACACACACACACACACACACACACACACACACACACACACACACACACACACACACACACACGCTGGTGTGTATTGGTCTGTGTATAAACATAGACATGGGGTGAATGCGCAGGTTCTTGTGTGTGTGTGTGTGTGTGTGTGTGGGCCCTTTCCCTGCCAGTCACCCAGAGTGTCATTAGCAATTCATTGGCTGTGCCCGGCCTGTGCATGCAGGGTCAGTATGCTCAGCTGCAAAAGACCCCAGAGTACGCACCCTCGGCGCCGTGGCAACCAAAACTCCCCTAAATGGCACTGCTAACATTTGTAATAGTAACCCCCCCCCTGCACCACCCTCCTTACCCGGCTTTACAAACACACAGACTGGAACTATATTTGGCCCAATATCCTCTGGCTCTGAAGGTCTTGTGTGGACAACCCTATACATGTGCAAATGGAGCTGTGTGGTCGGACCCCATTATCACAAACTCTATGCTTGTAGCCCGATTGTCAACTAATGGTGGCGGACAAAAGCTCCTGCTTCCAGGGGGAGGCTGGCCATGATAATCTCTGAAGGCCAGTGATAACCCCCCCCCCCACCCCACCCCCTGATCTTTCAGTAGCCTGAACGTGACCCAGACTGACCCTGGTCTCCATACCTATGATCCATATGGAAAGCGTTTATCAACTAACTTGTCTTACACAAGCACAGTTAGTTACCCCTAGAGACATGTTAAAGTGGAGTCCAGAGTGACAGATCCTTGGGAGGGGAAAGTAAATGGTGCAAAAGCCGAACATGCTGGATTTCAATGAGGACCAATCGGGGAATGTTATGTCTCACTTGATATGTGGAATAAAATTAACTTTAATTTCCCTTTGACTTTAAGGACTTAAAATAAAAATAAACTCACTGGCTGGACTCTCAGTTTTGGGACACATTTAGAAATGTTATATCTCATTGTAGGCCCTTTGATATATAAATATTTTTTTTACTTTTGCTGTTCAGAGTAAAGTGGCAAGTGGCAGTTATTGGGGGATCACAGTCTTAAATATTGTTTAAATGTCCAACATGTGGTCCGTTTCAATGTGCCCCCTCCTTTCGCCTGGTCTCCCCTTCCAGGCACCATCGGCTACAACCAGCGGAACCGCATCGACACGCTGATGTACCTGCTGGCCTACCCCCAGAAGCCCATGGTGAAGACCAAGACCATTGAGCTTATCGACTTTGAGAAGCTGCCTGCCGGCCAGAACGCTACCGTGGCTGTGATGAGCTACAGCGGCTATGACATTGAGGATGCCTTGGTCCTCAACAAAGCTTCGCTGGACAGAGGTAGAGCCGTCGTTCAACTCTAGTCTTCCTGAGGAGAGGGTTACGTTGAGATGTTGAGAAAGGGGAAACCTATTTATGCTTTATGACCATTTTTTTTATATCTGTCATCCCTGTGTGTGTGTGTGTGTGTGGGATGCAAATATTTAGCTTGTCTACCATCGAGAGGAAAGGGCTAGAGGATTCAAGGTTTTATTGAAGATTATCATGGAAGAAAAGAATAACCTTTCATACTCTTGACGGCATTTTTTGTAGCAATGGCTATTTGTGCAGCAATTCACACAAAGGGAATTATGTTCGTTGGCAGAGGTGAATAAAAAGAAACCCTCAAATCTTACTATCTTAATTAATGAAGAAAATGATGGCAATCAAAAACCGAGATCTATGCGAAAACATGCCCATGGCTAATGGGATATTGCGGTGTGAAAAATGCATCTTGAGGATTTATCAAAAATAATTGTGTTCACAGTTACTTAAATGACAAAGACGAATGAAATGGGTCGCACAACCAAAACTGTAATTCCCTTATTGTTTAGCAGACTGTGAAGACTTTAGCACACTGAACATGATCCTGTCCATCCCCAGGGTTCGGAAGGTGCCTTGTGTATAAGAACGCCAAGTGCACCTTGAGGCGCTACACCAACCAGACGTTTGACAAGGTGATGGGCCCCATGCTGGACGCGGCCACGCACAAGCCCATCTGGAGACACAACATCCTGGACGCAGACGGCATCTGCTCCCCAGGTGAGGAACACCGGCCTCACATCTACCAGCATGCTCTTTGTGTTCCAACGATGTGATGTGTCTGTTGTTAAGTTAAAGTGTAAGGCTGGCATGATGTTTTGTTATTTCTAATGGAACCAAACACATTTTAGGTTCACAGTGACTTCTTTTAATTCGATTCAATTCAACTTTATTGTAATTGCAAAGTCAACAAGAATACATGGACAATCTATATTGACAATGATTGAGCGGGGGTATAACTACATACAAACGATATGATATATCTATAACAAAACCACACTGTCCTCACCCCTATAAGATCAAATCAAGCCATCAGGCATGAGGCAGTTCTAATGTGTGTTTCTTCAAGCGAATTATGGCTGTACACAGTATGTAATTCCCTCAGTGTTTATTCGCTATGCCCTGTGGTGCAGGTGAGAAAGTGGAGAACAAGCAGGTGCTGGTGAATAAGTCCATGCCGACCGTGACCCAGACGCCACTGGAGGGCAGCACCCAGCCAGGCCAGCCCCAGTACAGAGACGTGCCCATCGGGTGAGCACACCTAGCCGCCCAGAACCTGGTCCGCATCCACCTCACCGCCCGCATCCACCTCACCGCCCGCATCCACCTCACCGCCCGCATCCACCTCACCGCCCGCATCCACCTCACTGCCCGCATCCACCTCACCGCCCAATCAACCAATTCACCCCCCCCTCCCCCCCTCCCCCTTCAGTATTTCCTCGAATTTAGTTTGGTATGGTTTAGTTTAGTATTTTTGTTGAGTATAATATGGTGGGGGTTCTTCCGCTCTTTCTCCAGCTACAAGGGTTCCACGGACTCCTACATCGAGAAGGTAATGATCTCGTCCAACGCCGAAGACGCCTTCCTCATCAAGATTCTCCTCAGGCAGACCAGGAGACCCGAGATCGGAGACAAGTTCAGCAGTCGGCACGGACAAAAAGGTACGGAGCCCAGCCAAAACACTCTTCAAGTTGTACTTTGTAACACGAGCAGCATGCTACCTGTTGGGGGGTGGGTTTAGTCCTAGACGTTACTACGTGCAGCCGGACGGTCTGAAGCCCCCACTGTGTTTGGGTTAGATGTGTTAGCAAGACACTATCTGCAGCACGTCTTCCGTCTTTGCCCAGGCTATTTGTTGAGTCAATTCCCAGTGCCAGTCTTTTTGCCCCTCTCTCTCTCTCTCTCTCTCTCTCTCTCTCTCTCTCTCTCTCTGTCTCTGTCTCTGTCTCGCTCTCACTCTCCCTTTTTTTTTTTTCTCGAGGGGTTCCTTTGCAATTAATTGGCCCTTTGTCCCGCGCCAGACTATGTAAATTTATTACAGCCCCAGCAGTATTCTGCCGCTCCTGGGAAAAGTGTTTACAACCTCCATTGTTTCGCTGCACCTCCCCTATAGTGGACCAGTATGATGTTTTAATCAGAAAGCTATCTGGCGCCACGCATAATTCACCCAGTTCATTAACAACGCCAGGGGACCGGGCGGGCGGTCAGTGCAGGACGTCCTGTCTCGGAGAGGGGTCACCGGGGGGTTACCCACACTGGTCCCGGGAGTCAAGTTGGTTCTGCAAATCACCACCACTAGTGTTGTGGGGAACTCAGTGGCTGTTTGTCATGCACAAAAAAAATCGATGCTTGACATATATATATTTATATATATTAAAAAGATAATATAATGCATAGCTAAATACGTTTTAGTATTTTTTGTACGTTGGCAGCACTAATGTGTTCTCGCCTTCAGCTACCCAGTTAATTATTTACCGGACACACACACACACGCACGCAGGTCTATACACAGCTGTGGTAGCAGTGTAGGGTGGTGGGGTGCAGGGCTCATTGTGTGAGCCGCCAGCGTGGAGCTGTAAGGGGCGTGATGGAGGGCTCTGGACCCTTGCTGTTGTCTTGCCTTTCTCTGCTGATTTCACGCCTCTTTTATCATTCACTTTCACACAAAACAAACAACACCAAGCATGTCTACTGTGGAAAGTAGTCTCTCTCTCTCTCTCTCTCTCTCTCTCTCTCTCTCTCTCTCTCTCTCTCTCTCTCTCTCTCTCTCTCTCTCTCTCTCTCTCTCTCTCTCTCTCTCTCTCTCTCTCTCTCTCTCTTTCACTCACTCACTCACTCACTCACTCACTCACTCACTCACTCACTCACTCACTCACTCACTCACTCTCTCTTTCACTCACTCTCTCTTTCACTCACTCTTTCACTCTCACTTTCTTTCTTTCTTTCCTTCCTTCCTTCTTTCTTTCCTTCCTTCCTTCCTTCCTTCCTTCCTTCCTTCCTTCCTTTCCTTCTTTCCTTCCTTCCTTTTTTTTCCTCCTTTTTAAAATTGAAGTTGTTCTTTAAAAGTAAAACCCTTCCGTTCCTTTCCATACTCTCCCTTGTTCTCCTTTATTGTGCACCGTTGACATTCCCTTCTCCCTGTCCAATATTCACCCTTTTCTCTCCCCTTCCCTCCCCCGTTATATGGCCGCCCAGTAAACCGCAGCTCTTATTCCACTCTGCATCCTATGAGCGGCAAACACTCGGCCTAGGTATCTTCTCACTGCTAGTGCATTTTCCCCACGTGCACGGGTTCACTTTCTCCTCTCGAGTTGACCCTCTCCTCCCTCCCTCCTCGTGCCACTTCCTGGGAGTCAGACTGAAAGTCATGGCTGTGTAATCCTGGTCTCACTCTCAAGCTAAGCACCTTTCTTTCTTTCTTTCTTTCTTTCTTTCTTTCTTTCTTTCTTTCTTTCTTTCTTTCTTTCTTTCTTTCTTTCTTTCTTTCTTTCTTTCTTTCTTTCTTTCTTTCTTTCTTTCTTTCTTTCTTTCTTTCTTTCTTTCTTTCTTTCTCTCTCTCTCTCTCTCTCTCTCTCTCTCTCTCTCTCTCTCTCTCTCTCTCTCTCTCTCTCTCTCTCTCTCTCTCTCTCTCTCTCTCTCTCTCTCTCTCTCTCTCTCTCTCTCTCTTTCTCTCTCTCTCTCTCTCTCTCTCTCTCTCTCTCTCTCTTTTTTATCATTTGCAAATGGGCCTACGATGTGTTTACCCTGCCCAGGGGAAGAGTGCCTCCGCCTTTTAGCAAACATTTGCGCTCACACTTAAGACTCCTAGAGGCTGGGGCCCCGGGCCCCCCACACACCTCATGTGAATCAAAAGAGGGCCCTGTGTATCCAAACTCTCCTTACCGTATACTTTAGCTGGTCATTGTCACAATGTTGGCATTGCAAGGATAATGTCCTACGACGATGAGGACGTTTTGCACTTCATATGTTTATCATGAATTGTAAATGCATCCGTTCCATTTGGTGCATCTATAACTAGTCAACTGTTTTGTGTGTGTGTGTGTGTGTGTCAGGTGTATGTGGCCTCATCGTTCAGCAGGAGGACATGCCGTTTTGTGACACGGGTATCTGTCCAGACATCATCATGAACCCCCACGGCTATCCGTCCAGAATGACGGTAGGTACACACTCACAGAGCCAGGCTGGCCCAGGTGTCCTCACCCAGGTCCCTGGCTGATGTCATGTATAGTGCAGGCCTGGAAGGCGCTAGTGTCCTGTAGTGCTGTGCGGATATATATGCTTTGACTAGCTTATAGGTGACATTTAAATGGTTAGGCTGTGTATTTGTTATTGCTGACCTCCCCAATGTGATGATCAAAAGCAAACTTCTTTCCATCTTGCTCTAAAGTATTGTTCATCTTGCCATTAAAAAAATGAATGAATGCCCACCTATGTTCCTGGGTCCAGAAATATATTCAAATATATCACAAAACTGCCCTGCAGCATTCCATAACACCGGGAAGGTCGGCAATAAGCAAAACATAGATTTAAACTGCCTTACGCTTTAAGTCCACTTCTCTAATGTTTGAGTGAGTTACTGGGAGTTCTCCTGAGATAATGCCTTAGGGACACCCTTTAAATTTTGGAGCTTGACTGGATCTTGACAAGAGGAGGACTTGCACTGATAGTGATGTACCTGTCGTTTACCCGCCTTCTGAAACCAAATGTTAACTAGCCCATCTGTTAGCTCCTCTGCTTTATCAATGGAGCACGCACTATCACTACTTCCTCAAACACAGTGTTGCTGCCGTGGCAACCGTGACCAACTTTAGTGAACTGATACAGAATAAAGTTATATCACAATTGTCTTTCATTCGATTTTTAGCGAATGTAAACAGCCTTATCCTGGCAGGATCCCCCCCCCCCCCCCCCCCCTGCGCCCCCTCCTCCTTACACTGTAAACTTGAGTGGTCTTTAGTCGTCAAGCTGTTTGTCCCTGTATTTACTTGGTGCGGTTGTCGTGGACAACGCCCAGAAATGTTTGGTCTGGGAGGGATGACTCTGTGCTCCTCCGAGTGAAATGAGAGTAGGTGTTTCCTTTTATGTGTTGGGGTCGGAGGTCACCTGACTGTGACCTTTAGCAAGTATTGTTTAGATCCGTCTTCTCCATTCTGGTAGGGTCGGGGGATTAGTCAGTCTTTCAATTGTTACATTGCTTGTAATATATATGTTTATAGATATGTATGGTATAATGTGTCTGTGTTAGAGCTGTGCCAAGCTTTGGTTAATCTCCGCATCATTTGCTTGGGAACAGGGACATGCTGTGTGATTGGTTGAGAGGTCCAGTGGTGTGTCCATACTTATTAAGTAAAGTTGGGTTACCAACAACACCCAGCATAAGCGTAGCGGCTACAAAATGTACTTGTTGTATTTCTATGTTAGATTTAGTAGGGGTGGCCAATACCCCTGGTTGAGAGACTGATGTGCTTCCAGGTGGGGAAGCTGATCGAACTGCTGGCTGGCAAGGCGGGGGTCTTGGACGGCAGGTTCCACTATGGCACAGCGTTTGGTGGCAGTAAAGTGAAGGACGTGTGCGAGGATCTGATCCGATTTGGATACAACTACCAGGGCAAGGACTACGTCACTTCTGGAATCACCGGGTAACGAGTTTTTAACTACAACCTTTCCTAAATGGGCGCTGAATGCGGCGCTTCATTTTATTATTAGAGCAGAAAGGACAGTGTACAGAATTAGAAATGAATCAGAGATAAAACAATTGAAATAGGAGTCACATCGACAAATACATTTAGAAACAAAAACAATTTATTAATGTAATATATGTGTAGTTTAGTTCCTGTCCCTTTTTGGTGGTATTTATTTCGACTCTACTTTGTCCCCTCCCAGAGAATCTCTGGAGGCGTACATCTACTTCGGACCGGTCTATTACCAGAAGCTGAAGCACATGGTTCTGGATAAAATGCACGCCAGGGCGCGCGGGCCTCGTGCTGTTCTCACCAGGTAAATCCTAAAGCTACCACATACAACTCCTGGCATTTTTGCGCTCGAGCTGCAAAGTGTGTGTTTGCTTGATGGCTGCTTTAAGCAGCCTCACCGGGCCCCAGTCGGACTGATTAGATCCTGGGGCTGGGTGAGGCTGCACACCTGTGGTGCATTGACCAATCAATGCACACAGGTTAAACCGGCCATCACCACGCACACGCAGGAGAGCTCTGATCACCTGGGCCAGCCCAGTACTGAACACCTGGGCTGCGTTCCAAATTGCATACTTTTTCTTTTTGCTTGTAATACGTACTGCAGCTACCCTTACAAAGTACGTATGTACTGTTGCACACAGTATGCATACAATTGGGACATTCTACAGGTGATATCACTGATTAGCACACCTGTAGTGCCACCCATCGACTTTCAGTCTATGTGACAAATCTTTTGTGGGGCAGAAAAGCCCAAAAAAGCATGCTGGCTTGCATAGTGCAAAATGCGACCGGATGTAGTACAACAACCTGATATTTTTGGCATACTGCATTTTCCATGTAGTGGGACATACTAAAGATTTTTCTGGCATACTAAATAGTATGGTAGTATGGGTATTGGAACGCAGGGCTCCTCTGACACAATTCGACGAACTCTGCAATAAACCAGTTAAAACATCATCACCTTTGTCCTGGTCAGTGGAGGAGCCCAGTAAAGCCACCTAGGTGGAGTGTGGCAGCAACCTATGTGGCGTGTAGCAGGGGGAGAATTGCTACAGTGTTGTAGCTAAGATGTAGAAGAAGTTGTAAAGAGAGAGTAGAAGAGAGCAATATTTTGAAACTAAACCAAAACAAAAAAAGTCCTCTCTGCCCCCTTCCTCCCTGTGTTGCATTTCACTCACCTGGGATTGACAGGCAAGATAGATTCCCAGAACCTCAGATGCAGTCAACTCAAAACAGATATTTCACAGCGCAAGTCACTGTTATAGCAATAATAACTAATTACTCTAGAATAATAGCACCTTTAACATATAATACTAGACCTATCATTTTAGATTGTCTCTAAAGCCCTATATCAACTACCAATCCACTATACCATGATATCGCTGATGTCCTCACCTGGCTATAGGGTCACACACCAGAGGAGACACTGGTTTGCATCCGCGTCTCTCCCCCCCCCCCCCCCTCCCCCCCAGCGCCACCTTTCTCAACATCTGTCTGTCTCGCCCTCCTCCTCCAGGCAGCCCACAGAGGGGCGCTCCCGCGATGGCGGCCTGCGTCTCGGGGAGATGGAGCGTGACTGTCTGATTGGCTACGGTGCTAGCATGCTTCTGCTGGAGCGCCTCATGATCTCCAGCGACGCCTTCGAGGTGGACGTGTGCGGCCAGTGTGGGCTCCTGGGTTACTCCGGCTGGTGAGTCGGGCAGAAGGGGTGGTTAGCTTCATCCAACGCTGAAGCTACACTAAAGCTTCTCTTCTGTGACGCTAACCTTCACCTTAGTCCCTTCATTTTTCAAAACGCAACGTAGTACATCTTTTCCATTTCAACATCGTCAAAACATTGTTTTCACACGCTAAACCCGGTTCCTCTTCTTCTGTGTTTTTCTTTGCGCGACAGGTGCCATTACTGTAAGTCGTCTTGCTACGTCTCCACCCTGCGTATCCCCTATGCCTGCAAGCTGCTCTTCCAGGAGCTGCAGTCCATGAATATCATACCTCGCCTTAAACTAGCACGCTACAACGAGTGAGCCCAATTGTCTACAGTGAGACGGCTGTACTTGTCACCACTGCAATTGCTTGTTGCAGAATTGTTTAGAGGCATGCTGTTCAAAATCGCTTCGCAATCTAGGTAGTAAAATGTGAAGTCTCATTAATACGGGATGTATTGCTTAGCTTTTTGTTCATTAATACATTATTTAGTTTGTGTTTGCACATAATAAAGCCTTGTTTCACAATATGCCATTGTGTTGTTTGAGCCGTTCATTTAATTAGCATATTTTTTAGGTAGGATGTTTAATTTGAGACTAGTACACAGGAAATATCGCACACGGGGTTCCATTTCAATGAAGCAGAGATAATTAAAAATATTATTAGTGGCTTCAGGTGATCTTTAAAGGTTGTCTTATTATTGTTTGTTCTTTGTAGCTAATTTTTTTACAATATGATAGATATCTGCCCACCCACCTCCTGGATTGTCCAGCACTCACATCTAAATGTACAACTAGTAACATGTCCCTTTACCTCATGATGGGGCCATACTATTGAAATCACGAAAACGAGCCAGCTGGATGGTTGAGAAAGCAACAGGCAGTGCTTTAGTCGTTAGACAACACTGAGATGCATAGACAATAAAAACATACTTAAAATGGTGATGTTTCGTCTTTAAACCTTTACCTTTAAAAAAAATAACTCCTATGCAAGGGGCACCCGTCCTACCTCAAATGTACACACAGCTTTATTCATAGCCATTTAAGGTAACAAAAGCGCTACGCATCTCTGTGTCCCCAAAAGGGGGCCTTTTTGGTGCGTGCACCTGTCCAATTTAATGAGTGCCTAATGAGTGCTTAATGGGAACATCACGGAAGAGCTGTCCGCTGAGGGAGAGATACAGGCCCCACCTTTTCTTTCACACACACAAATGAATGAGTTCCTCATCTGGGGCCCAGGCGTTTAATGAGGGGACCGCTATGTTTTATGTTTGGTTTTTAAGGGTTTGTGCAGTGTAACTCTGAGCTACTAATAACGGATCCTTGTTAATTTCCCCCCCAAAAGATCAACACAAATGTATATTTACATCTTTCCGTGAGCCACTGATGGGTAACCCTTAACTATTTTTCAGGAATCCTAAGAGATCTTGGAGGACATCAGTCCACTTCTAGGAAGAGTGTAGTCCCAATCTACGATCAACACCGTCTTAGTTTGATTGTAGATTTCATCCCCGCTTCCGACTGGTTATGTGGGTTCCCTGGCCAGTGTGATGGTGTGTTTTGGTGAGCAGACAGAGAGGCAGTGGTGGTGCCCACGCTTGCGTGTTTCGGAGGAGAAAAACCCCTCTTTCTGCTGTTCATGGTTGTGGGTGAGTAATTCAGCCATAATCCGCCTTTCTCCTCTCCTCTCCCCTCCTCTCCTCTCCCCCCCTGCCCTCCTCCTCCTCCCCTCCTCCTCCTCCTCCTCCTCCCCCTCTCTCCTCTCTCCCGTGGTTCCATTCATATTCTAATCACAGCTTTCCCTTCTCCAGCTCCCAGGCACTCCATCAGAGCCCCCCCCCCCCCACCAGCTCCAGGCTTTGCACTTTTACTTCCCTCTCTTTGTGAGCGTTCCCTCCTCTCAGAGCCTCACCAAAATACGACCAAGCTCCAACCAAAGACTGGAGAGAGACGGGGAAAAAGTACAAGAGAAAGGAAGAAAAAGTTTATTTAGTCACCAATCAATATGATTTGCCCAGCTTCTAAAATCTCCCAAATTACAAAGAGGAACATTTATACACACGATCGGTTGGGGGCAGGATGAGAAAAAAGATGAAAAGTACTTGAAAGTGTCCGTTCAGTTTGAGAGCGGCAGCTAATATTGGAGGCGACTGCTGAAGTTGACGGTTGTGTCGGCATGTGTGTGTGTGTGTGTGTGTGTGTGTGTGTTTGGAGCGAGGGCGTGTATAAAAACGCATTAAATGCTTTAATGGAGGATGGGGAGGCCGCAGTGGTAGGATTGCGTAGATCTAAGCCTCTTTTTCTGGGGGGTGGGGGGTGGGAGGGAGCTTTTCTTATTCAAAACAGCTCCACAAAAGACTTCCAGTGAGCCTTGCCACATCCCCATCTGACTTGGAACCATTCATCAGCCTCCCGAGCCTATCAATGACATGTCCCCATCGCTGCTCCTATAAAATCAGCCCCTTTCCCATGAAACATCAGCAAACATTTTGACGGCTCTGGCTTCCCCCCGCTGAATTTCTGGAGACTGCAACTCCCCACCCACCCCTCCGCCGACCCACCTATCGCCACCACCCTCACACCGACCCCACTCCTTTCCACCCTTGTACTACCTCCCCCTCTCCACCATCGCCACCACCACCTCCTCCTCCTCCTCCTCCTCCAACACCATCTCTCTCTCTTGGCGGACCGTCAGACCCTCAACATCTACTGTGACGGTGGCAGTGGTCAGGGAGACACAGAGCAAGGCGAGGGGATACCTATTGAGCAAGGGGGGAATCGTGCACTAAGCCATTTTCTTGGAACAGCCAGTGTCTTTGATGGGAAGAGGATGCATTGTGAGCCACTGGAGGAGCCTGATATGGATTCCACAGGTTAGTGCTACTCTCTCTCTCTCTCTCTTTCTCTCTGTGACTCTCTTTCTCTCTTTCTGTGACTCTCGCTCACCACTTTGCGTTGTTTTGCCTGGATGGGAGGGAAAACTTCTGTAAAAGTGAATGTTTAACAAAAATGTCTGCCGCTGGACCCTTCTGGAAGTGTGAAACTGTCTAGCTATATATTTAGGGTAATGCTATTTACATTTTATGCTAAATGGATCTTAGTGATTTTTCTTTAATTAATTGGCACGCTGTGCTGGCTCAAACCGAACTGTTTTCATTAAGTAAGTTTGTCACATATGCTGAACATACGCTTGGTTAGATTTCCCATGCCAATTTCTTGGATAATCCACAGAGAATTTTTTTTATTTTCATAAAATTTCATAAGAGTGCAAAAAATAAAGCAAATCCTCCAAAGCAGATTCAAATTAGGACAATCCTTAAACAGTAATACACCTGCTGTTTAACAATTTTCTGTTAATCAGATGATCAGACAAACTACACAACTATTTATCAGATCAATTGCAATAAACTAAGATTTAAAAAAAGATAATGAGACAATGGTGGTTGTTTAATAATTAAATCTCCAAAATGGGATTAAAAGCAGGTTATTCTATATGTAGCATTTACTATGTTTAGGATCTGTTAAAGGCATTAATTTATTACATTTAAAATGTGCAACTGCAAACAACAGTTCTTCGGTTTTTAAAACTTGACAAGTTTATATGTTGTGCTAGTGTAGAGTGTAGACAGCTTGCCCTTTCCCTTGTTGATTGGATTTCATCTAATTATTTAGATCCCTGATTCCTCTGTGTTGCCCCAGATTAAGCCCAGGAGTTAGATCACAGGTTCTTTGGAGAGGTTTTGGTAGAATAAACTGATAAACGTTTTTCAAAAAAATGCCAGCATTAAATAATCTACCATAATCATTAGAGATGTAGCACTGATGTTGTAATAATATAAAGGAAACTTAAACCATATAGATTATATAGGAAAATGTATCAACATATTTAGATAAACTAAAGTAGTTTAGATAATAAAACAATTTCATACAAACATTTTAAACAAAGTTGCTTGGCTTCGAAGTTGCTAAAATAACAGTAATATTGAAATCAGGGGAGATTCTTTAGAAAAATAAGAAGGCTTATTATTATAAGGTTATTAGCTTTTTATTTTTTATTAGTTATTAGCTTTTACCTTTTGGAAATTCTCAGAAGTTATATATACCTGTATTCCACATGTCTGTTGATAAGAGGTCTTCCAAAAACTCCTATTGATAAGCTTTTCAGAATTGTTCTAAAATAAATTATGGAAACGTAATGCATACATAAAAATAAAAAGTGACAAGTCAACTGTAAAATTTAATGCCGATATCCCTGCAGAGTGTGGGTGTTTCCGTGTTGGCATGAAGCTACAGGGAGTATCTTTAAGGCTTTTGCTATGCACACGTGCCTCGAATCAAGGTATAAATTCTTTATCTTGTGGAGAGTTAGGAGTCTCTTAAACTTTTCTATTTCTATGACCTTCTCTGTAAATCCTTCTTTGACCAGACTAAACAGCTCACTTTGCCAACAAGCTGTCCTGGCAACTGCTTCCATGGGGATTGTTGTCTGTTAGGTTGTAGAAAAAAAAGGATTTACTTGACTTCTAAATATGATGAGATCTTTTTTTGTCTCTGGCCTGGGGGGTGACGCTGCTTAAGTGCTTTTAGCTACTGAGTACTTCAATGCGATTACAGACATCATAAGCTTACCTGTCGCTTAGCTGCTCATTTAAAATGAATTTGAGTGTCGATCAATATTCCCATCAGTATTTCATTTCAACTTTGACTCCAACAAAATAAATTCTGGAACTTCAAAGCTTCATCATGCATGCATCATGGAAAGCATCCATGTTTTGAAATGTGTAGCTCTATTTTCGATGCTCTATTAAACCTAAGTATGAAGAACATAGGTTTAAGCTAAAGTATAAACTACTTAGATTTTCTTTAAATTGGCAGGGCTACTGCTCTGTCTTATAATTGGACACCAGTTGAGCTTTCTAAGTAGATATTAAAACAGGATAATGGGTTCTATTCCGCGAGACTGGTCCAGCAATGTCTGCACTTTCTTTTGGACTCTATAAGTTTGTACGGTTGTAGTCCGTCTCCCCCCTCCCCCCCTCCCCCGAGGAACAATACAGGATTCCTGTGGTTTTGGTGAAAACATGTTAAATAGACCCATAGCTGCTGTTGTACCCATACAAGTGATTGTTGTCATCCAGGCCTGTCAAATGAGAGACTATTAAAGTATCCTGTGTAGACAGTAATTTACACTGCATGACCTTCTTTCTATTGAAAGTAATATATTCAACACTATTTTTTAGAGGGGACACCTGTTCTCTTTAGAGAAACCTGACGTATACATATAACTATATGTAAAGCAAGGTCATAATTGACTCATCACCCTTCATTTTAATGTCATGAATTGTATTCCATTGCCTGTTATTTAAGCGGTCATTTTCCATGTGTTTCGTAGAGAGCTGGATTGAAAGATGTCTCAATGAAAGTGAGAGTAAACGCTATTCCAGTCCCACATCCCTGGGGAATATGTCCACAGATGAACGTAAGGATGGGTGACTTTTCACACAGCACACTGTTTGTTGGCCCAGGCCCTTCAGGAAATTGATGCAAAATGTAGTTCAATTGATTTGATTTTAATGTGTGTTCCTCTTTATTCATTCATCAAATCGTTTATTGACATGCAGTAAAACATATGTAAAGTGTATGTTTAAGAACCACAGTTCTTTTTGGTAGAGAGCATATTTGTTACAGCCATTTGTAAAACCACATCACAATGACTGTGAATGCAAGGGCTGTAATTTTTTTATTCACTTTTCTATGACAGATTGGCACCGGTCAATGAAATATACATGCTTTTATTTTACAGATGAAGAAAAAGAAAATAACAGAGCTTCCAAACCACATTCGACACCGGCTACACTGCAGTGGTAAGATTTCTTTTCCTCAGAGATTTATATAAAAATAAAATAAGAATGTATTGAGCTATCATGTATATGTCATCAGTACATGTAGCCCACATAGTTATGAGTTATTTAAAAAGTATTTATTTATTTACACTCATTCATACTTGATTTATTGTCATTATGTGTTTTACAATTGGGACCCAGCAGAGGGTCACCAGAATATGATTAGATTAAGAATACACTTGCTTGCGACTACAATAATATATAATATCAATAATATAAATATCTTAGTAACAATGCATAATTCATACACACATTTATAATGAATTTATAATACAACATTTAAATAAGATATTTACTAATGTATTATTTTCTACTATTGTTCTATTTTAAATATTATAATGAATAAAATAATGAATGAAATACAAAATTCATTTAATATATAAATGGAGTCTAGCTCTGATCAATCACTGCAAAAACAGAGAACATTTCAATGATCTAATACTGTGATATCCTGACATATGTTTAATGCCTAATCTGGCTTGCATGTTTTGTTTGTTATATATTTATACAATGTTTATACAATATTTATGCAATATTCTGTTGAACAATCATGCACATTCGTCTTTATAATGTTCAGTTGTTAATGCGTAGGATGACTGAAAACTGTAAGAGAAGAGGGATCATTATTTTATATAGCGATACCAAAAAATATTTATACTATATTTATATTGATTTCCAGGCTGGAAGAAAACTATGAGATTGCTGAAGGTGTGTGTATTCCGCGAAGTGCCCTGTACATGCACTACCTAGACTTCTCAGAGAAGCAGGACACGCAGCCTGTGAATGCGGCGAGCTTCGGAAAGGTACAATTCAACATTTTACGTTAATTGCATTGTGCTTAGAAAACATCAAATTGTTTTTAAAATTGTAATTTCACAATTCTTACCAATAGGCAAGCATTTGTTTTTGGACATCTGGGATTTAAATCAACTATATGTTTCTAGGATACATTAAGTATCAGAGACAGAGACTGTCAAAGTTCCAAAAAATGTCTAAAGCAAAATGGCGTCTGGAAATGTTACTTACAACCAACCAAGTTTGATGTAATGAAATGTTACAACATGGTTACAAACAAAAAATAAAAAAAATAGTTTTGAACATTTAAGTGGAATTTATTTAAGTTTTAATGTTTTAATTTTTTAACGTTTTTGAGCTAATATCAAACTAATAATAAGCTTTGCAAACTTCAGGAAGATTCCACAATGACTTCCTCTTGGAGCCACCGAATCCACACTCTATAGCTACAACCCTTTTCCCACAACCCCGAGCAGTTCCTCAATCTACCTTCCCCCTGCCACCCCCAGCACCCTGCACCCCTAACCCCCCAACTCAACCCACCCCCTTCACAGCTCCTGTCGGAAGATATTGAAAAAGAGAAGGGGCCTGGATTAATGTGTAATTAAAGGAAATTTGGAAGGGTGAGATGTTGCGGAATGTTAGATCAGTGGCTGGAGCAGTGTGGGGTGTCCTTTAGGAAGGCTTCATTGATTCAGGACAAAAAAACGCGAGAGGGCCCGAGCTGCCTCCCTGTCTGCTCATTTATCAAGCGGGCCCTGACAGAAACTTCACAGCTTGGCCTCTTTTTTCATCCCACACAATGGAGAGCTACACTGTTTGCTAAAGTTTCTGCACCGGGAGTTGGACCAAGGAGCCAATCTCTTTAGACAAAAAAAAGAGAATAATGGAAAAAGAAGGGAGTGGTAGAGAGAGAGAGAGAGAGTCAGAAAGAGAGAGAAAGAACAAAACCAACAAAATGGCCTAATAAGGATGGATGTTTTTGTGACATGGAAATGTCACAAAAAGTAATGTCTTTACTGCATTAAATATAGATGGTCTTTGAAAATACATAAATGCATGCAAATTATTTTTGCATATATATGCATATATGCATAGTTCGTTAGAAACACATAAGAGCAAAATAACAAATCTTAAACAAACAAAAAATATATATTCGAAAGACATAATCAAATCAAGACATTGTTTGGACAGATAATTTATAAAATAATCTTGCCACTCTAATTTTGTCAAAACACTGATAAAAAATGTATCTCCTTATTTTAACAGATTATAAGACAACAGTTTCCTCAACTGACTACCAGAAGACTGGGAACACGAGGCCAGTCAAAGTAAGCTCCCGCTCCTGTCCTCTTTTCCTTAACTGTCAACAACATTTAAATCCACATGTATCTGAGAGGTAGAAGAAGAAGCAAATAAATGCCCTTCATCAGTTAAATGGCCCCCACACTTCCTAGTCCATACTACGCTTTCTGATGGGGCATTACTTAGGTACATGTAAATAAAGACATTTAAACTCATTGATGGAGTTTTCCGTGTAGTTATCTCTTACAAAATATAATGGCATTGAGTGCTGCCATATTAGAGTGTTGTTTCTTGTCTTCTACGTGTTTTATCAAACACTTTCAGACCACTGTTATATTTAGAAAAAGAGTAAGAAAAATTCACTGCTCAACTTTAGATAGTCATGTATGTTTATTTTTATTTTTTTAGGTATCATTATTATGGTATTGCGGTGAAGGAAAGCTCTCAGTACTATGACGTGATGTACTCTAAGAAGGGTGCGGCATGGGTGAACGAAACGGGGAAGAAAGAGGTCACAAAGCAGACGGTGGCCTATTCCCCCCGTTCCAAACTGGGGACCCTCCTTCCAGACTTTCCAAATGTCAAAGACCTAAATTTGCCCACTAGCCTGCCAGAGGACAAGGTAACTAGGACTTTTAAAAGTCCATCCTCATAGCCCTCCTTCTCCTCCTCCTCTTCCTCCACCTCCTCCTCTACCGTGCATCTCACCATCTCTCCACCCCCCTCTGGCTCTTGTCTTTTATCTGTCCGAGAGTCCTCCTATTTGGATTTAGAGAAGGCCTGTGAGGATTTATATGCTGGCTCCTCAGTAACTCTTAATCTTTCGGCCAGATAATGAGATCCAGCAGTGGACAAAGGACATGCACTAGCTGTCCAGCTTTAAGGGGGGGGGGGGGGCAAGATTCTAAATGGTTTGTGTGTTGTTGATCCACAAAGTTTGCTTTATATACCCTAGACTTGCAACAGGTATTTATGAGTTCAAATGCTTTAGTCGCAAGATTTATTATCTTGTTTTTCGTATTTCGGGGTTTTGCATGTCCCAGATAGAGTGATGGATATCACTGTTTGTGTGACGACGTTGTATTGAGCTCTCATGTTTACGCCCGCAGGTGTCGACCTTCATCATGATGTACAGAACACACTGCCAGAGGATACTCGACACGGTCATCCGCGCCAACTTTGACGAGGCAAGGTTCACTGTGTTCAATGTCTTTTTTTTTAATTCATTCATTCTTCAATTCCTTTTTTGCACACAGGTTTATTATAAAGAAGAATGGCATTGTACGCAGAAATGATGAATAGGTTTAATAAGCAGTTCAACTTGTGGTGATTATAATCTGGCCACAGTATTGACAACATTGCTGTGTTCTTTCCATGCAGGTCCAAAGCTTCCTGCTGCACTTCTGGCAAGGCATGCCCCCCCACATGCTTCCAGTCCTGGGATCTCCCACCGTGGTTAACATCGTGGGTGTCTGCGACTCCATCCTCTACAAGGCCATTTCTGGGGTACTCATGCCTACCGTTCTCCAAGCACTGCCTGACAGGTAAGCAGTGAGCAGACTTGCTAAATTAGCCTATACTCATTAGCCTATACGCAATAGTTTTGCTTTATGAAATAATTAACATTTACCTTGTATTCTACATTTACTTTACATGTACATACAAGTTTTATAAATATTGACAGTAGCTCAGATGCATCTGTTTTGCAACTATTGAGTCTATATATATAACATCAAACCCTGCAGAAGTGAATTGGTGGTATTCGTAGGTCTGGGGCTTTAATCAATGGATTGACAAATGTAAAACAGGCTTTCTGAGGCCCTCCCTTGATCAATGGTTTTATACTGTGATATGTTCAGTTTGACTCAGGTAATTCGAAAATTTGCCAAACAGTTGGATGAGTGGCTTAAAGTAGCACTTCACAACCTACCTGAAAACCTGAGGAACATCAAGTTTGATTGTAAGTAGTCTCTCACACTGTCAGGCTACGGACGTTCATGTTTAATGAAAAATATTATTTGATAGTACACAAACATCACTATTCTAATGATGTACATTTGTTCCCAGTATCTAGACGATTTTCACAGATTCTCAAGCGTCAAACGTCATTAAACCATCTCTGTCAGGTATATATTATCCAAGTAATGTGTTGAAGTAATAGATAGAAGTAGTGTATTGAATATACAGAAATATGATATTGAAGTAGTGTATATAAGTAACCTATAGAAGTTGTGTATGGGAGTAACATATAGAATAAATTATTGGCAGTAACCTATAGAAGAATGTATGGGCGTAACCTGTAGAAGTAATGTCTCGGAGTAACCTATATAAGTGATGTGGGGGAGTACCCTATAGAAGTAATTTATCGGAGTAATGGGAGTAACCTATAGAAGTAATGTATGGGAGTAACATAGAAGTAACATACAGGAGTAATGTTTAGAAGTAACCACAGTGGTAACCTATAGAAGTATGGGAGTAACTTTTAGAAGTATGTGAGTAACCTATATAAGTATGGGAGTAAGAAGTAATGTATGGGAGTAACATATAGAAGTAACATATAGGATTAATGTATAGATGTAACCTATATAAGTATGGGAGTAACCTATCAAAGGAATGTATGGGAGTAACATAGAAGTAACATAGAAGAGTAATGTATAGAAATAACCTATAGTAGTAACCTATAGAAGAATGTGAGTAACCTATAGAAGTGATGTATGGGAGTAACCTACAGAAGTAACCCATAGAATAATGGGAGTAACCTATAGAAGTAACGTATTGGAGTAACCTTTAAAAGTAACCCATAGAAGAATGGGAGTAACCTATAAAAGTAATGTATGTTAATGTGTGTTAGGCATCGCGGACGGTGATCCACAGCGCTGACATCACCTTCCAGATGCTCGAGGACTGGAGAAACGTGGACCTCAACAGCATCACCAAGCAAACACTTTATACCATGGAGGACTCCAAAGAAGACCAAAGGCGGCTAATTATTCACTGTAAGCGTGTGTTTGCGTGAGTGTGTGTTTGTGTGTGTGTGTTTGTGAGTGCGTGTGTGTATGGATGGCAGTTTGTGCCAATGCACCAATGCAGTTGTCTTTAATTGTGCCACCTTTCACTGGGGCAGGTTGCATCCAATGATATGATGCCACTTTTATTTAGAGTGATTTCAAGCTCCCGAGATGAATAGTCTTTAGCTTTTGGTACACGGATGTGTCCATCTGTGTCTATCTGTGTCCCCCAGGCTAAACATAAGAAGCAGGATTTATTTATAGAACAACACAATCCACCCACAAGCCATAATACTCTGCACCGGGGTGACATCATTCCCACGGCCGGAAGAGTCAACCATTAGTAATAGAGATCAAAGAGGTTAAACAAGTTCACACTTCCCAGCAACACCCCCACCGTGCATCTTCCTTTCATTCCAGCGTCCCCCAGCAAGCCGGGCCCGAGGGGGCAGAGGTCAGCCATAAGTGGGAGTTGTTGCTGGCAAATGACACTAGAACATGTTTACGTCAGTTCTAATACCATGCACGGATTGTGATCATTACCTTTTTAAAGTGTGGTTTGTCTCCCAGCCAGGGACCTAGCGTCCAGAAGGAGCTGAGCTGTGAAGAACATGAATCTATGTTGAGGCTATTGAGTAAGGGTTCTCATCACTCTCATTCTCTCTCTCTCCTTCTCTCTCTCTCTCTCTCTCCCTCTCGCCCTTTCTTTCTTTCTCTCGCCCTCTCTCTCTCTCCCTCACCCTCTCACCCTCTCACCCTCTCTATTTCTTTCTTTCTATCTCTGTCTCTCTCTCTCTCTCTCTCTCTCTCTCTCTCTCTCTCTCTCTCTCTCTCTCTCTCTCTCTCTCTCCCTCTCCCTCTCCCTCTCTCTCTCTCTCCCTCTCTCCTGCTGCAGTGTATCAGGAGTTTGACCGTCTACTGGAGGAGCAGACTCCCATTGAGGCGTACATTGAGTGGCTGGACTCCATGGTAGACCGCTGCGTTGTGAAGGTCAGGACTTGTGTTTTACCTAGTTGTGGATGATGTTGGTGATGATGGGTGAGCGTGTGTGTGTGTGTGTGTGTGTGTGTGTGTGTGTGTGTGTGTGTGTGTGTGGTAAATGTGGAATGAACCTTTTATTTTTTGGTGCACATACCATGTTCGCAGCCAGAAAGTTACCTTTACATTTTGAAAGTTAGCCTTTGTACAAAAACATAAACTTGTTTAAAGATTTTTTTAACATTACTTTGTTTTTTCTTTTGCATTTCAATCATAAAACATTTGCCTCTTCCTGCCTCCCTTACACACACTACTTACACCGCAATCTGGTCACTTAATGATGTCTTAAAGCTTCCCATTTGTTGCCATTATCTGCCAGATACAGGCTTGTAAAATCTGGTTGCCATGGCAACTTCTTGGACCGGCCAGACAATGGTTCAATGGCAAGCCGTGTCCCCAGTGGCAAATTAAAAAGTTGACTTGTTGACATGTTTTTATACTTTGGGGTTAATTCTACCCTGGTGTCCTTACCCATCCCCCCCTCTTTTCTCATGGAAATGATTCCTCTTAGGTGGCAGGGAAGAGACCTGGGTGCCTGAAGAAGGTGGCCCAGCAGTTCCTGCTGATGTGGTCGTGTTTTGGTACCAGGGTCATCCGGGACATGACCCTTCATAGCGCACCCAGTTTTGGTGAGTGACCAACAACACTCTCTGTCCAGCGGATGCATGCTTGAAGCAACAGGGGATAGGCGAGATCAGTGTGTATAAATTTGACGCGTAAAAAAGCCTCATTCTAGTGCCCGTTTCCTTGTTTTCTCAAAGATATGTAGTTATGTAGCATTAAGTGAATGAGCTATCCTGGTGCTCCGATGCCATCCCAGTGCATTGCCAAGGTTTAAGAAGAGGTTAGAGGCCGTAAACAAACCAAAAAACACCACAGAAAATAAAATCGCTTCCCTTCCCCCTCGCCCTTTTCACCCTGTCTGTGAATATCAAAGACACAGCTGGTTGCAGTGTTTTGATAATGCACCGTCTCTGAGAAAAAAACAGCAAATTAGCTAAGGCCAGCCCTTCCCTTTTCCAGCATTCAAGCCTGTCTTTTTTTATGAGCCGGAAATAGAACCCTCCATTCTCTTAACAGCCACCCGTGCTTATCATGCGCCGGAATGAGCCAGTGACCAGAATAAAGTTACAATTGTGGGGGATGCTTCCTATTCATACAACAATGTCATCCTCTCTGTGTGACCTGAGGGTCAACTGTCATATATTATTTGTCATATTTTTGATTGATTTCACATGAGAAAGCCTCTTTTGACAATGTGTATATCAAGTTGTATTGCATGAAATGATATCACCAATAAGATCTTTTATTTGTATTTATTAGAGATTCTTTAAACTGACTCAGGAGATATTGAGTCATGGTGTAGGGCCTATGGGCTGAAACTCAAAATGAAGTCGTGAATGTTTAAACCATAGGGCCATTGCTTTTCTCATGAAGTAGTTCGATGTAGTTCCATTCTCATATAGTTGGAACTACTAACTTCTCCAACAACATTGCTCCTCCAACAAAAACCGAATTATTCATTTTTTCAATCTTGTGTGTGTGTGTGTGTGTGTGTGTGTGCAGGGTCCTTCCACCTGATCCATCTCATGTTCGATGACTATGTGCTGTACCTACTGGAGTCTCTGCACTGCCAGGAGAGAGCCAATGAGCTGGTCAGGGCTATGAAGGCTGAGGGCAGCACAGGTGAGACTACCTGCCTTACTCTGTTCCCTCCTCTGCACTTCAATAGCTTCAGTTTGAAAACAAATAAAACCAGATGATCCCTTACCATTGGGCTGTAAAGTAATATTTCCTATTTGGCGCACAATGTTCAAATAACATATTTGTCCACTAGCTACTATCTCAAGATACTTTGTCATTTTATTTTTTTAATTAGACACTACTTTTCCTTTTTTGTAATTAATTGTTGGTGCGTTGGGTAGCACACACCAGAACACCAGACAAACACAACAACCTGTATGGTACTGGTGGCAAGGAAGAGTGATCAGTGGTGAACATGTGTTAATGCATGCAGAAACTATCTATCTCTTTCCTAACGCATGCATAACATACACAGAAATAAAAACAACCACTTGACGATGGTAATCCTGTGGTTCCCAATTCCAGGGTAGTGCCTTACTTAGGGCCCCTTCTCCACTACTTCCTGTATTCAACTGACTGTTTGCCTAATATGCTATCTCCCCATGTTTTCTTTTTCTTTATCACCAGACATAGAGGAGATCATGATCACAGAGACCACACCCCCTCCCTTATCCCCGGTGCCCTACTCCCCTGCCCGTTCCGTCCCCTCTGTGGATGCCCCCCCCACGTGCTCCCCGACAGAACCCCCATCCCCCGAGTACACTGCTGTTCCGGCAACCACAGGTGAGGCGCAAACCCAAACACCGCTCAGAAGTTCAAACTCCATCCCCATTATTCCAGCTCCACTAGCTGTGAAAGTCATGTGTGAGCAGGTTAGATATGAACAAGATAGCGATCCTATGACTACACCATGGCTATTGCATATGATGTTTAGCTCCTATTGTTATTGTTAATGCATATATATTTATTCATGAAAGTCATTGTATGTATTGGAACTTTTTTAAAGAGTTCCCATTTATTTAAGGTTAAATACTTAATGCTGAATACCATACCTTACCTTGTATCACTCAAAAGGGAGTCTTGCGATCTTTATTGTGATTGATTTGGAAATGCTCTGGAGTCTGGTACTGGTGACACCACACGTAGGTTTGCTTTTGCCAATCCTTCTGTCTGTGTGTGTGTGTGTGTCTGTGTATATATGTCTAGCAGGCGCTGTTCAGTCATATACCTGGTCCCTTACATACACAGTGACAACGTCAGGCGGCTCCCCCCCAGACGGCGAAACACAGCCTCCCTGCGTGCGCAGTGGAGCCCCCGTGCCCCCTGCCACCTCCACCGCCCACCGGATCCCACCCGTCTATGCACACAGAGAGGAGCACGGGTGAGCTGTCGTGTACACAACTACCAAGTTTAGACATGAACTCTACATGAAGTCTGTATGAGGCCTTGTTTCTAAAAGCAGACCTGAACGATTGGCCATTTGTAGGCTATGACTAGTAGGTCTGGGCGGAATAGAAAAGTGATTTATCACGATAATCACGGGGATTTTTCCATTATATACCATTCTAATAAATCAAACAAATGGTCATTACATTGAAGACTAGTTGTCCTTTCTCTATGGTGTTTCAAAACCTCATATTATGATCCTTTTAACTCTGGATAAAGAAACTGTTCCAATCATGATAAGTCTTTATTTTCATTTCTTCCGATAAAATACCATTCAAAGATGATAAAAAAACCGTAATATAGAATTACTGCCCAGCCATGATGACTAGTGCTGCTGCTTTGCTCCACTTAAGAGAGCTTTAGGTTTTGCATGCTGGCTGCACGTTGCCCTTCCAAAGACATACATGTCCGGTCTATGGGGCAACGAGTGAGTGTGTGTTAGCATGGTATAGAGTGAGTGTGTGTAAGCATCTACATTGTCTTTTGGGTCTGCTGATGTATTATATTTGTGTGTGTGTTTTTCTTTTTTTTTTAGGTACACTGGCAGCTACAATTACGGAAGCTACGCCAATCAACACCCTCACTCTATCCAGAGTCAATACCCAAGTCTAACTCATGAGCCAGGCATCCCAGCCCCGCTCCACTACTCTCCCTACACGCGCTCACCTGCACAGGTCAGTGCTACCCACAGGATAATGTGTCAACTCCCTTTCATTTAAATCCTCTTTTATCACTTTAACAGTCCCCAAGGGCTTACATTTTGAAGCTGCAGGCGATGGTTTTTCCTCTGCTGTTGAATCTAAATAATTGGGAGCCCGACCACTTTCTCTTTCTCGGGGGATCATTTCCTGTCAAGGGCCTGCAAGCCACCCCGGCTCTCCTAGTGGAGGAGGGGCTGAGCCTATAGCTATAGATGGGCCTCAGTGAGCCTCAGTGTTTCCAGGCCCTCAACAAAGCGGAAGCAGACAGTAAGAGGTGGCCTGGCTCAGCCCCATTGAGCCCCCCCCCCCCCTCCCCCCCGCTCCTCAATGGTCTCCTCTTCTGTCTAAGCCTAGTGGCACACAGACTAGGGCGTTTATGATTAAAATATTGTTATTCAATGGTCTCTTTTCTGCGTGTGAAGAAGAACACGTTCTGCTCTCTGACCTGGAGTGATGGTCTTTTTCCATGTCGCCATTCCCCATAATGGACTCAACTGTTTTCTATTTATATTTAAAAAGGGTTCCACTTCCATGTTTGCCTGCAGTCGGAACTGAAATCAGGCACAATGGCTATGCTTTGTGTGACCGATGCCTCTGAAGAGTGCGGGGATGCGGGCTAAAATGGACAAGGCATGTCGCAAGGTCACCCAACTGTCTATAATGTTGAGTGGAAAAAGCAGATTCAGCGTGCATGGTGTTGGTGAACCGGCATCACGGGCAACACAAAGCATATGAGAAACTAGAGCATCTCATTCTTCCCTCGTTACCATAAATATCTTGCTTAGGATGAAGTGTCCTCGTGTTCTATTTGTGTCACTGTGCTACATATTGTGCAATAATCACTATTAGATTATGACGGAAATCATCCCCACAAGGGTCTATTCAGGACTCACTAAAAGACTAATTCATGAACACAAATAATACATATATAATATATTTGAGGAATTATATAGATTTATCATTATAGAATGATTAATGTGTCAATTTTGGTTATGCTGGTTGCAGGTGCTAACAGGGTCCTATATAGGTGGTTGGTTTTTTAAAGAAATCATTGAAATTCATTGAAAAACAAACTATGGATATACGTAAATGTAATATAAAAACATACACTTTCTGAGAACTGGTGATACTTAACTTTAATAACAACTAGCAAAGACATTGAATACATCTTAATCTGTCCACTGTTTATTCATATTTGGTCCTGATAGTTTTTTTTTTTTCTATGTTGGTTCTCCAGTACCCTCTCAACAGCCCCATGTCTCGAATGGAGTCCTGTCTGATGAGCAGCACTCCTCGGTTGCACCCGGCGCCCGTCGCCCCCCGATGGCCGGATGTCTCCCCAGCCAACAGCTGTTACAGCAGCCCTCCTATGCACTCCGCACGCTATGCCTCCCCCGGTGACATCTACACACCACTGGGCCCGCGGAGGAACTCCGAGTATGAACACTCCCAGCATTTCCCTGGATTTGCCTACATCAATGGAGAGGCCACCACTGGGTGGGCCAAATAGCCAACCAGCACAGAGGAGCTATTCTGGACAGCCAATCATACGCTGACAAGTATGGACGCAGGCCTTCTTGAGTCTCCCTAAAGGCACCCAATCAATTGAATGATGGAATGGAGGAACTTGCCTCACTTTCGCTGACGTATCACATCAATCAACCAAATGACTGTGATGTAGTTTATATTGTAGATTGTACGAAGAAGAATAAAAAAAATATTATATATAGTTTAAAACATATATATTGTGAGAACTGGCACCGGAATCATTCAACAAGTGCAATGCTTCTGCCAAACTGTGCCTTTTTTTCTTTTAGGAATGTACAGCTCTGATGGTGTTTCCTGATTTCCTGTCTGCACTTCACCACACCCACATGCATTTATATTCTTCTCTATTCTTTACTCTTCTTCTTGGTTTTTGTGCCATTAGATAGCGCCGTCATTGGTACCAAGTCATTAACATTGATACTGGTTTCCCAGACAGAGATGTTGCAGAAGAGATGACGTTAAGCAGCTGAATACATCAGGCTACAGTTTATCCCGCTGGCAGACAACCACTCTCTCTGTCTATATATATATATATATATATATATATATATATATATATATATATATATATATATATATATATATATCCAAGCAGAAATGTGTGCTTTAACCTCATGAAAGATGGTGATCACAGTGGCCTTTTGCCTTCCCTTAGGTACTTTTTTTATATAATATATAATTGGATGCTGTGACTCTGCAAAAATTGTCCTGTGGTGTAGGCTGCCACATGGCTTTCAGCTTTGCTGACGTGACATCACTTGTTATGTACAGTATTTTCAGTAACTTTGTAACATGGCGTACCCTTAATGTTATCCATTGCATTTTGTTTCTCCGTTCAGTATGTTTAATAAATGAACCCGTTAACTTAGGTTTGTGTGTTTTATAATACACTTGAAGCCACTGAGGACCTATTACCCTATGGGTATTTATAAGGAGGGAAGGATATCAAGGTGTACAGTAGTGAACACACACATGCACGCACGTGGGCACATGTGCGTACACATACGTGCATGCACAAACACACACACACACACATACACACACACACACAGTAGTCACTTTTCCCTGTATATAAAAGCACTGGACATATTTGTTGCTGATTGTTAAATTGTTACAGTTTAAACTGATGTGTGTGTGTGTGTGTGTGTGTGTGTGTGTGTGTGTTTGTTTGTGGGGATAAATGTGTTGCTACATAAATCATTTCAGAACAGAAATCAAAAGGTTGTCTTGTAATTTTTCTTTACTGTCTTGTCTCTGTAGTTATTTAAAACATGAAAAATAAATAAATATATTGTTACAGAATGTCATGTAATTTCTTATTTGAGGTTAGACTATGCCAACACTGTATAACACAAGTATACAGTACAGTATAAACTATGAGGATAACACAACAAGTGCATTATTCATTGTCACTCAACACTTTAACACTAGTCGTTACAAATTGATAGCATTCATTATTTATAATTTGAGTTATCATTCCAATCGGAGCCTCTTTTAAATTCCCACTACTCATACTCATACATAACCTCTGGTCCAATTAGTTTAAACTAGAAGCAGGAATTTAAAAGAGGGTTTGACAAGAAGTAGAAGAAGCACCAAAGAGAAGTGAACCTCGATAGAGTAAAGCTCCGGCTGGAGCGCACCTCAATCGTGTAACCACCCCTGACCTTAAGGGAGGGGCTTTTATTCATGTAGTTGTTCATTCGAAAATAGTTCTGTGGGCCATCCGATAATACACAAATTGCATCTGATTGGTTCAGATTCTCCCAGTTTTAACATTGACTGAAAGATAAGTGGCAACGTTCTAATGAATGTTGAAGAAAACTCCCGCACTCTGCAGCTTATTTGCAGCACCTTTATTTGTACTTAAGGTTTGGTCAAAGACCTTTGTACGACCTTTGTATGTTCTGGGAAAAGGCATTGGAATGAGCTACAAGAACCAATTTCGAATTATTAGTGGAAATAATGTGACATTAATACTTAACAAGTAAGTTACAACAAAAGACTGAAAGGCATCTTATTGATAGCTTAAGGATAAGAGTATATGTACTATAATTGTATAATATAAATAACATTGTTTTGTGTATTTAAAAACACATAATTATGCATTATATGGTATCTTATGACATTACGATACTTACCTTACATTACATTATGTTATACTATTTGTATTATATCATTATATATTTATATTGTATTATTTTATACTAATCTCTATTACGCGAGAACTGTCATTGGAGAAAGGGGTGTTTCCCTGAAAACCCACGGCCACCGTACAGAAGTAAGGCCAAACAAACCTGTTATAGCTGCTGGCTAAGCTAGCTAGTTGGCTTCGTCAACTTGCATGTAGTACAATTTAAACAAACTATTATATCTATATATGTACTAATACATCATTCTGTTTCAATCATGGATTTGAAAGACATATTGTCACGACTCGAAACCGGCAATGAAGAGGATCTTGAAAAGGTTTTGCATCAGTATAACCAAGAGGTAGGGTTTTGCTAATATGATGTCAACCAAAACAAATCACCATGCTAGTGTTAGCATGCTAAGTCTGTGATGCAGGCAGCATATAAGCAAACCAATGGCTACTACTACCTCGGTCAGCTAAATGTTTTAGCAACATGATCGTATCGGTATTGTAATATATTATGTAAACGTGTTCGCCATCCGGTCAGTTGCTTCTTTCGTAAAACAAGTTACAATTACAACCATAAAAGTTATCATACGACTACTGCTAAGATCACTTCATTGTACCCTACAAACATAACATTGAATTAGCAACATTATTCATTAAAATGTACCTTATGTATTCAGCTCTATAAGCCTCAAGAGCCTGTATTTCACATGCGTTTGAGGACACTGATGTTAAGTAGTATTTGATCTGTATTTCTTTGGTTTCAGAATAGTCAAACTTTTACATTTGACCAAAATGAAGAAAATCTTCGAAGTGTAAGTACTTATTCCCACCTTGCATACGCTGGTTGATGCACATTTATAAGAATGTGTAATAACACGTTTTCATTCCTTTCCTATCTGATTGTAGAAGGTGTGTCAGAGTCTAGTGACTGCACTAGGAACACAAGAGCGACCATGCTGCCAGAGGGCCTCCTTAGAGACTCTTCGCATCCTGTCCAGGGACAAGTGTGCTCTGGACCCCGTGGCCACCAGGGAGGGCATGCTGGTCCTGGCTGGTTTGGCCCAGCTGCACACCGTCAAGGACGGCAGTGACCAGGCGAACAATCTTCACGATGACACTCTGACGCCGGAGCAGGAGAGGGTGGTCGTGGAGGCGCTCAAGTGCTTGTGCAATGTGGTGTACAACAGCCCCGCAGCCCAGCAGGTTTGCGCCGACGTGAAACTGGCACATAGTCTGTGCACACACTTGCACACCCGCTCTGGCCGGCACGCGGTTGGCCTGTTCTCGTTACGCCTTCTCTTCCTCCTGACGGCGCTGCGACCAGATGTGAGAGGCAGCTTGCAGAGCGAACTGCACGCAGTGAGGCTGCTCAGAGAGGTTCTGGAGCGAACTCTGCAAGTGCGCTGGGTCGGACCGTACGAAGCTGGCGCTCCGGAGCCCGAGGCCCTGCCCATCCCCGCGGAGGACAATGAACGAGCCATGGAAGCCTTGAAAGCCATGTTCAACCTCACACTGACCGACACTAGTGACGAGGTGGGTGTGATACACTTTAATGTTTCTGCAACGGTGGATCTCATCTAATGTTACATGTGTTATAAGGCCTAATCAACATCTTCGAATTTCGAACACAAACATTGGAGGGGAAAGGGCAGAGACATTGTATTGATAACATTTTGGAAATCACTATCGATCAGCGTTCACTACAGATATGTCCAGGTTACTTTAAATTTTACACGTTGCAACTTTAAAAGCTAACCCCCGCTACCACTTTTCCTTCAATGAAATGTCTTGCTTCTGTACTACTTCCTTCTCGCTCTTCAGGATGGACAGCACCAGTTCCGCCTGATCGTTGGCACCATGCGTCATCTACTGATGCTGACGACTGAGATGGAGGAGAAAACGGAGGAGGCACACAGGTTAAACCCTTACTATAAAACCGATGTTATTGTACATGGGTCCTTGAACTACAACCTCAATCAGCACTGGACTATTCCAATCAATGTTCAAACACAGTTTGATCTGTCATAAAGATCATCCCTTGGTGAAGAATGCCAGGAATGTTTTGGATACAGGGAGAAATGTACCCAGTGGCATGTAAAAGTGATTGACGACGTCGCCCTTTTAACTTGTGTGGTCACTGGCTGAACAAGGCTGTTCAGGTTTCATCTATTGTGGTGATCTTTGTCTTGTTTGGCCTTTGTCTTTGTTTTCTTTTACCGTCTGGGGGGAGAAAGTAGAAGAAACTTCTAGTGTTTCAAAATTGAGGGGAGGGTCCGCTCCTTCTCGTACTTCATACACCTTAGTGATTTATGCCAAAGATGTATCTATGTAATTTCTTTTCAATATCTGCTTCTCTTTCATAAGTGATTATTTTGTTGTACTATTTTGCAGCCATGCGGTGAATCTGCTGAGTAACCTGCCTGCTGAGTGTCTGGATGTGCTGATCAATGTTCCCGTGCAGGGAGGCCACGAGAAATACGATGGAAACAACATGGACGCCATTCAGGTGCTGCTAGAGTTCCTGGAGAAGCGGATAGACAAGGTAAACATCGTCATTATCAATTGTCATGATTACATATTCCCTATTTCTGTCTGCGAGGGTTGATTAGCTAGGCTGGCGCACCGCCAACTCAGCAATGTTGTGTGTGTGTGTGTCTTAGTTTAGGCCTCGTCGAGAACACATTTTTTTTATGTTTACATTCAATAATGGCCATCCCTTCTGTGTGTGTGTGTGTGTGTGTGTGTGTGTGTGTGTGTGTGTGTGTGTGTGTGTGTGTGTGTGTGTGTGTGTGTGTGTGTGTGTGTGTGTGTGTGTGTGTGTGTGTGTGTGTGTGTGTGTGTGTGTGTATGTTTACCACGTCAGGTAACGGCAGACATTGCTTATGCTAAACAATCAGGGAACTTTCTCTCTTGATTGGGCAGGGGCAAATTAACGTAGTCTTACTGATTCAAACAATAAAAGTGTTAAATTGCCATCTGTGTGTTTTCATCCACGTAGTAGGCTACTGTTTAATTAAGGTTATAATATAGGCTACTTGAGATCATGGCATACATGCTACTGTGATGAGAAAGAACAATGTGATCTCCCTCTTGTATGTGTTGCTTAACTTCTTCATCTTGTATGTGTTGCTTAACTTCTTCATCCTCCCCCCATCCCAAAAGCAAAGATGTCATAAGATATTTCAACATGCGAGAAAGCAGTCATGTGACATACCCCTAGAACGAGTAGAATCAACACTTTTTTTGTCTATCATTACCTGAATTAAACACAATCTAAGAGTTATGAATTTCATAACGGTGCACATGCACATGAATAGCAATCGGTTTACTTTCATGTTACCTACACAAACTATACATATATGAAAGCTGAGACTCCGCTGATCCAACTGTACAAACCGTATCACTATGACCAAAACCCGCCAAACTAGCTGTCAAAAACCATCATGAATAAAAGAAAATCGAATTACAATCACAAATTATGTGCTTGTTCTTTTCATCATCAAAGTTGTGTTTGATTGCATTAAAACCGCCATAGACACATAAACGAGTGTCCGGGCACCATTTTGAATCCTTACATGGTGTTAACAATCATGTATAGTAGCTAAGAGAGGGTTTCACAGGAAATATGTCAATTGCCCTCACTCAAAACACACAGTATTCATCGCCTTCCGGTGGTAGTATGTTGCAATTGTGATGGGTTAGCTTGGTGGCATTCAAATCCATTCATCATGACCTTTCAATATAAAGGTCAAACAAAAATGTAACAATTGGTTCTCGATATTCATCGACTGTTTGTATGTCACCAGGTTTGTAATGTACCTTTTGTTTTGGTTTGCATGGATTTATTGTTTTTATTTGGAGACTAAACCTACCTCTACTAAAACCATCTTTGCTTTACTTGACTTGATTGGCATCAAATATCGACCGAGGTACTCATTAGATGTTGTGCTATGGCTCTTAAGTCCTATAGTCTACCAACTGAAAATGCACTAGGTGTTATCTACTCTAAAACATGTTATGTATTTCAGGCGGAAATTAAACCTTCTGCTTATGCTGTATTCTAGCTTTATTCACTCTGACCCATTGTCATCCATATAAACATATACATTTTCATTAAAAAAATTATTCAACGTCAAGTGTTATATTGTATGTGCGGCAACGTAAAAAAGTAATATTGTGGGTAGTATATGGTGTTGGTCTGCTGTGTCTGGTTCTAAGCAGGGATCCAACTATAAGGAGGGGCTGACGCCAGTACTCAGCCTGCTAACCGAGGGATCCCGACGACACAGACACATCCGCAGGTACATCAAGGCTCAGGTAAGACAACCATGTTTCTGTTCTCAACATTCAGACATGAATACGACGTGACATTCTGTTAATATTTTTAGAAAAGCCTAACCTTTCTAAATAAATAAATGCCCCGGCCCTCGGGCCTACATACCACATGTGTAACATCTGTATGGCCACCACCATTTAATGAATACTTCTTGTCTAACAGAAATACCCAAGAGCAAACTAAGAGCACCAATATGCAATGCCACCGAAAGTATGCAGATCACGCCATACACTATGCAGTGAGGCATCTTACACTCCCAGCTCCTTCGCGTCTACTCAGGTGCTTCCCCCGCTGAAAGAGGCGAAGGTGAGGCCGGAGATCGGCAACACCATCCGGAACAAGCTGGTGCGCCTCATGACCCACGTGGACATGGGCGTGAAGCAGGGCGCGGCCGAGTTCCTCTTTGTCCTCTGCAAGGAGAGCGGTGAGAGAGAGAGGGATCTGTGTCTGGAACAGGGGTATGCTGATTGATATAAGAGAAATACCAGATGGAGAATTGATTTTTAGAAGTCACCCTCGACTTCGTCAGTTTAATCCATGGTTACAGCACTCCGAACATGGGTGTTGTGTGCTACGCTATTGAACAACCATAGATAAAACCGACGAAGCGACACAAGAAGTTGATTGAAAGGTTTGTTTTGTAGTGTTATCAACAAAGAATGAGCGCGTTATTCAAAAGGACACGTGCACGGTCCTGTCCTCAAGTCCTCAACTCTGATACGACATTGGAAATGAATTAAAAAAGTAGTCATTTGTATTTGTTTCCCCAGCGATCCGCTGTGGCGTCAAAGTGTCACCCCCGTAGCGCTGCATGTCTTCAAACATGGTTCATACGGAGTGCAGGGGCACATATGGCAAATTACTACTCTGCTTCAAAAACGCCAATATTTCGCCTCGAGACAATAACTGCCGTGTATCGTGCTTATGGATTAAGTTAATGTGATGTTTTAGTCAGTGTGTGTCTGTGTGTTATTGCAGTGGACAACTTGTTGAAGTACACTGGCTACGGCAACGCCGCCGGGCACCTGGTAGCCAAAGGCCTGCTGGCAGGTGGGAGAGGAGAGACCAAGTACTCTGATGATGAAGACAGTGATACAGAAGAGTACAAAAATGTCAAATCCTTGTGAGTAGGCAACCCGACAATGATGTGCTGCTCATACGGTTTGTTTTGATCAGGGGATTATAAACCTCTGTAAATACCTGGCCGGTAGATACTAACAAAGCTACAGCGCCACCGTTGTCATTCTGGTGTGTATCCTCCTGCCCTAGAATCAACCCCATCACTGGACACGTTGAAGAGCCCATGCCTAATCCCATGGAGGAGATGACGGAGGAGCAGAAGGAGTACGAAGCACAGAAGATGGTCATCATGTTGGATGAGCTGATCAGGTGACCACAACTAGCCAATGAAGCAGATCACTTCCTCTCTTTGGCAGACTCCTGAAGTTGCATGTTTCCTTATTTCTGTTGTGTATATCTGACATATTGTCTCCCCAACATATTGTCTTTTTATTATTCTATTTTTTTGTTGTTGACCTTTCCTGAGCACATAAAAGCGAACACTAGTCGAACACGTACAAAGGTAACTGAGAGGTGGCTCCCTGCCAACCAGTTCATTAGCTGAAAAATCCAGTCGTCCGCACCAGCGTCAATTAGCTTCTAGCTTGCAGCAGTATTCAGCCGCAGTCAATGGGAGCCACAGCAGTATCATTAATTATCACCTAATTGACAAATACACGCACAAATGCACGCACATGTTCACGCAGGCACACACCCACACAGCGTTGGCCCGGCAGGCCCCTCTATGCTCCTTACATTCAGCTTTTCAATAACATGTGTCGTCGTCCCCCCGTCCCCCCCCTCCATTTTATTCTCCTCATTTTGATGATCCAGTTGTTACAACCAGACAGGGAGAGTGAGGGGAGCGGCTGAGAGAGGTGTGGGGGGTTATTGTGGTAGCCAAAGACGGGGGTTGAGTAGTAATGAGCCACGCGCGCCCTCAGATGGCAGATTCCTTTCTTCTCCGCCCGTCAATGTGCTGAGCATGTTCAGCCCAACGATGTGTTCCTGAGTGGCTCCGAGGGAAGAGGTGTGTAGTACGTGGAGCCAGCCCGCTCTCAGGAGATCACTCAAAGACCTGCAAGAATGTGCTTCCCAAAACTGCTTAACTGGCCCTCCAATTAGCACATACCCTCAGCCCCGCCCCCAGCCACGGTGTCAAGGAGGAAGACATGGATTTTTCCTTCTAATTGGGGGGAGGGAATACAATACAAGATTGACAGGATAGATGGATGGGACATGGCTTTGTGTGTTTGATGGGTCATTGGTAGAACCGCTATCCTTTTCCGTTTACGGCTCCAGGGTCCTTGATGTGTGACATGGACAGGTGGCCTGTACAACGGTGTCCCTCGGTGAAGCACCGGTCTCATTTTGACACACACACACACACACACACACACACACACACACACACACACACACACACACACACACACACACACACACACACACACACACACACACACACACACACACACACACACACACACACACACACACACACACACACACACACACACACACACACTCACTATCTTCTGTTCACCTGAAGCTCTTTTTAAGCGCTGCACCTGTTGCAATGGATTCCTATAGGAAAGTAAAATCCGGTTGTGTAGGCACCAACTGTTTATGTGTGTAAGAATTACACATTAATGCAAATGTGTGTTTTTAATCTTTTGATTGCATGATAAATGGGTCCGTGAGTGATGTGGGGACACACAGTGCACATATAATTGGATTAGTTTGGAGGGGCACCCAGGGCTTTGAGGAGATTAGACGGAGCACTGATCCTGTAATTAAACAGCCTTTAGAAAGGCCAGGCAGGAGGCCCCGGACAGGGGGAGAAGATGGACAAACAGCGCATAGTGTCAGTGTGGGAAGGAGGAGGAGGATGAGGGAGGAGCTTCTGAGGGTCATTGAGACCTGGATATAAAAGACAAAGTAAAGATGTACAACAGCAGGTCTCCTTTTAGACCATGCATTCAAAGGAACGGTGGTCTATTTCGATTAAATAAAATAGATTTTTGTTATCCAATTATTATCATTGTATGCATTTGTTAGGAAGCCAAAATAAATAATGAGAAGATATGGCTTTGAATAACATTAACATGTATTTCTTTATATTTATATTATATTGTTGGAATTTCCGTTCATGAATGCCCCCAATGTGATACGATTATTGTGGTCATTTCATCCATATTGCCACATCTGACCTGTTTCTCTTGATAGCCTAAAGCACAATACACATCCTCCATGTTGATGCTTAGAGTGGTATTTGGCTAGCCATCAATAACGAGTGATCGACATAGCACCATATGATTGTGTTTCGATATATCATTATGTCCTGTACAGTGTAGGCATTTATTATCCCATATCCCTTCACAAAATGTAATGAAAGTATATGGGTTGGACTATAGCTGATTCCCTGATTCTCCACGTCCACAGGAAGGGAGTGATCCAGCCCATGGGGGTGAGGAAGGACTGCACAGTTGCTCCCCTGGAGGAGGCCCTGCGTCAGCACACCCATGAAAGCTCAGGCTCTGACACAGACTAGCCCCCCCTCCCCCTTGTTTCCTAGGATACGTCTACTGAGACCCCCGACGTATGGTTTCCTTTCTGCTGGAGCCCTATTTGTGTCTCTAAAGGTGGTTCCACACTGCCCCAACAAACACCAACCATATCATGCTGAAGATGATAGTTACAAAACAGTCAGCTGCTACAGCTGACAACTGTGGGTTGCCTTTTATTATTATAATTATTATATCCTTTAATGTCATAGAAACGCATTGCTATAGTAACCGCTGCAATTTTGTTGGGATTTTGTACTGCACACACCACCCTGAAATTAGGGTATCACTGGCCCGATGTTGGTGTTTGTTGGGGCAGTGTGCAAGCACCTAAAGCCATGATCTGAAGTAAGGACAAATCATGGGACCAGTGCACATAGGAGGCAAACTTAACTTACTGTTCATGTTTTTGTGTGATTTAGTTTGTTCTCTCAATGTGCACCTTTTTCCCATGTAAACCATTATTTTAATAGATGAAGGTAGAACACCAATTATGTTTACTGCTTCATGTATAGCCCACTGTGTGCACCAGTTATATTGCCGTAGTTTAATCAAAGTTTAACTGATTATGAAATCATTCCTCAAAACTGTTTTGTTGAGAAAATATAAATTAAGAAAAAACAAACCCCTGATTCTTATTGCATTTGTCCATAATAGTAAATCAGAACTACACTGATTATTATTAAGTCAAACTTACTTGCCATATTTATTAACATTGTGAATAACATTGGATTGTTTTTGCCTTACCTTGATTGCATTTATTTAAAATTGATTGTTTTCTTTGGCCAAAATGAAAATGTGTTTTGTTTGTACCATATTTGGGAAACGGTTGAATACTTTACTATTGCTGCAATATTGTTAGTTGTACAGAGCTGAAGGTTGCATGGTTGGTCATAGCTAAATGATGTGTTGAGTGTGTAAACATCCGCTGATGATCCATAAAGTTAGACAATGAAATGGATGGTTGTCTTAACTTATAAGAAATGGATCTGTTACTTTACTTGTTTTGGTTGCCTACCTAACACTGTTTAAGTGCATTCATAGAGTACACTGCCTTTTTTTTAATGCATAAATTGTCTTTTACATAGCGTGGATGGATCCCGTTTTTTTTTTTTTCACCTCTGCATACCTGAAGTGGATGCAAAATAAATGCCACGGTTTTCTCCATTAGAAACCAATTGGAAGAGTCTTAATGTTTATAATGCACATGTTGCAGACTGTAACCACTTTTTCACCACTTCTCTTGCAATGTTATTAAAGTTGGAAAGTAGGAATCGTTTGTCTTAAGTTCAGTGTGAGGATTCAAACTTCACATTCTAGGAAATTGTGTCACCGGTAAAGCATATCTTAAATATCTCTTAAATGCTTCCACTTGCCACTCTCTCAAACATTTGTAGAGAAAGGTTTTTGATTCATGTTGGGTAGACCCCTGACTATATGGTTAGACGTACAGATTAGATAAACAGGAGAGACCTTTTTGCCAATTTATTTTACTCCGTTAAACTTTCAACTCCATGCAAAAACGTACTTTGTAAAATCCTTTATTAGTTCAACTTATTTGGTAAATTATAAGTGCTTAAAATTCGATATTTATACATAAATATTGCAAACATGAACCATCTTTACAAAAACAACTCATGCCCTTAGCCATGCAAACAAATGGAAAGAAACTGATATGAACAAATGAAGTATGCCATGCATTACAAATTGTTATCTTTGCATGGTAAAACTGTTGCCATGCCATTCCAGTGTATTATGGACTGGGCGGTGAGCCATTATGTTTAAAGTCCTAACTGCCTTGGCTTGAGGAAACAGCTCTTGCAGTCCATCGGAGTCGTTCTCCTCACTGCTGCAGGCGTCACGTCTTTGAGCCTCTGGTACCGACGGACTCACGCACTGTAGACAGGAGAAATGTTGCAATACTGACAACGGTATAATGTAGTCACCAATTAAAATGGTGGTACCAACAGAAGCCCTGAAGATTGCAGTGACTGAAGCAACACACACTTGTTATTGGATTTCTTTTTAAGCCAAGGTCAATTAACACGACTAACAATGGTTCTTGATTCAGCGATGGCACCCACCTAGTCTCCCTGACTCCTCATGAGGTCTTCGATCTCTGCGCTCCACCCCAGTATTTGCGCCAACCTCTGCACCGAGTCCACCAGGTCGCCCAGTTCCACGTGGTCTGCTCTCCGGAGGGGGGTCTTCTCGAAGGGGCCCACGGTGTGCCGGTTGAGCAGGAGACGCGGCACCGAGGACCGGACTGTATTCACCAGGCTGGCAAAAGGCTCGATCTGGAACACAAAGTACATTTTCACGTGAGATCTGCGAACTTAAGCAATGGCACACAGCTGCTACAGGATCTTTAGCGCCAACCCTCCTGTGAGGTTTCATAGTTTTGTGAAATGACAGCTGGATGATGAAACAAATAATTATTCAATGATTATCTTTAATGTACTATATACTTTTTTCAAAACATTTAGATTACAGTGGCATAGGATTGACATAATTCTTACTAGACTATATTAGTATACTATATTATACTATAGTCTTGGAGTTCCACTGTTCCGCAAACCTCCAGACCAGTTATGAGGCTTGGTGTCAACCGGGTGGGGGTCATTTGAGTATTTGACCTTTTATTGAATGCGCAGAATTCAATAAATTCTGAATTCATTTACCCGTAGAAATTAGGTTACATGACCTGGTTACCTAGAAGTTGTAATCGGGTTTCGTTCTGGGGAGAAAACGTGTTTCATACGCTGGTTCTAGTATGCATGTAGACACACTGGCTGTAAATGCACCACAGCTGGAAAAAAACCTATGGGAATTGTTTTCTTTGAAACCGTCAACACATGACAAATGGATTGTCCAACTTAAACAAAAGGGCTGTGTTGGTATGTATTACCTGTAAAGATGTGCCCATAATGATCAGGAGATCTGCTTTGGGGAAGTCTTCAGAATGCAAAAAGTACTTCTGTGGAAGGTCTTCTCCAAAAAACACCACGTCAGGCTTCACAGTTCCAGCACAGAAGGAACACGTGGGTACGTTGCCACTCATAATGGCAACCTGTGAAAGGCAGGGTAAACCGGTACTTTAACCCCTTAGCCATGGATTATTGTGTTTTTTTGTGACTGGTTTGAGTTTCATAAAAGCATGTGCCGGGTCTGACCTTGGCGTCCTCGGCAGGATAGGGCGTGTAACAAAGGTGACACGAGGCTGTGGCAAAATTACCATGAGCTTCTACCAGTTTATCATCCGGAATGCCACACACTTTGGACCAAAAGGAAAATGGTTGCAAACATTACAAACAGCCATGCAGACATTTGTTTTCATTTTCATTTTCAAAGTAAATGCAGTATTTTACTTAATGTATTTTAAGTAGTTAAGTACTGTTAAGTTCCCCCCCCCCGCCACACACTCACTCTTCTCCAGGCCGTCAATGTTCTGGGTGTACACGCGCAGCAGGAGGCCCTTGTGGTGGAGCGTGCGGATGAAGTAGTGGATGTAGTTGGGCCGGTGGCTGCCAGGGTAGAGCTCCTTGGCCAGGGAGAAGAAGGCTTGCGGGTGGTCGGAGAAGTAGTCAATGTTGAAAACTGCTTCGGGGTAAGGAAGGTTGTATCGCTCCAGGTTCGAATACAATCCTGTCCCTGGCGTTCTGAAAGCGGCACACAGGCTGTTGAGTATTTGACAGGAGTTGTCCTGGAGAGCCAACTGTGTCTGTCTGTGTGTCTGTCTGTCTGTGTGAGAAACCTACCTGAAGTCAGGAATTCCACTAGGTGTGCTGATTCCAGCTCCAGCCACCACCACGATATTCTTACAACGGCCCAGCTTCACGAGGCGAGCCACTGAGGCCAGACTGCCCCGGGAGCAGGAGGACGACTTGATTCTGGGTCTGGCCTGGTGGCACTCATTGACGGATGGCGATGTAGTGGGCTGATCATTCTGTGTAGAATCCCTGAACGTGTCGCGCATGTTTCCATCATCGAAAACAGGGCTGAAAGACACTAAAATATTATTTCCCCCCCCCGACTGCATCTCCCGCTCTGCAGAGGCCTGATCTCTGATGAACTAATCAGAGACATCAGGAATCCATAATAATGATGACAATAATGGTGATGATGAGGCTAATGATGAAGCCTTACCACTGAGAAGACACATCTTGGCCACTCACACTCATCTGGCTGAGGTCCTGGGCCAGAGCAGAGTCTGTGTGCTTCCTGCGCTGTTTCCCATACTGACCAGGCCGCGAGTCCTGGGGCTGTCCTGAGCTGGTCAGCCTGGCCTGGGATGCAGAACTGCGGGTCATCCTAGTGACCGCAGGATGTGTGGCTGCTTGCTTCTCCAACGCGTGCCTGGATTTGCTCATTTCAAAACCTCCTGACGCAGAGAGAAAATTTACAACAGCCTTAATACAGTTCCGTGGCTCTAGCTTTGACTTTGCTGTATCAACCAATATGTAGTAATATAGTTTAACATTGAAAACGAATCAAGTTATTTGGTTAATGTATTTTATTTGTATTAGTAATTATCTTAATACATAATTGTCTCGGGACGTATATTCATACATACATTCACTTATTTTCTCTTCAATAAAACAAATGTTATTCTTGCTCCTCCCACCACTTCTTTACTCGCTCCTTTGAGCCATATTTAAAAACCTGTTAAGCTTTCATAATGAAATCATTGCAGTGCTCCTTTTGTGTTTACCCCCCTTCGCTCTGTGAAAAGTGAACACGTTTTAAAACGGCCTGCTTCCGAACAAAAGGTAATGGCTGTAATATATTTAGGGCTCCCACCACCACCACTACCCACCCATCACCCCTCCCTCACAATATATGCTAATAGTCCACAGCTGTGGCAGCTTTACTGGTCAGGGAAAGACCAGGGTTTCTTCTCTTTTTTGATTGGGGAGGGGGGTTGAGAATAGGATGTCAGTAGTGAAAGAGAAGCCTAGATTGACTGTGCGTCAACAAACCCAGCCGAGAGAGAAAAAAAGATGGCCCCTGGAGGCCCCCGTCCAAAACGGAGGAGAAAGGGTGAAGGAGGTACAGAGATAAATGATGTGGAGACAGGATTAAAAAAAGAGAGCGCAAGAGACTCTCCAAGTCCTTCCAAACTTCGGAATGAAGCGAAGAGGCATTCCAAACATGGCAAAACATGATGAATAAATAATACATATAATCATATCACATTGGTAAGTGCTGCAGACTATTCTGTTTATTATATTAACAGGCCACATTTTCATTTTCTTCAGGCATCAGCTAAACAGCTGAAGGCCCCACGAGGCTAAGGAGAGGCAATAAATCACCAGCCCACTTATTAAGGTCCAGCCCAGATGGTGCCGTTCAACAGACCCCATCCACATTCGTGAGCATCTCTGCAAGGCTACACAAGCAAACACAGGCAGGGCAGGGATTGCAGAAGAGCAACTATGATTTCCAGGGAGGGAAATAATGCACGACTGCTACAGTTGGTGTCTGCATTCCAGTAGTGTGATCAGTTGCAGAACAGGGTTAAATACACTTTTCAAACAAAATGTTTGATCAGTAAAAAGCTTCCCGCACTCAAATTCCTGATCCTGTTATTGGGGAAACAAAATGTCTTTCATTATTGGGGCCAGGCAACCATCCAATATATTAGTGTTTTGGATCCTGTATAAGGCAGAGAAAAAAAAGAAGAAGAAAACACAAACAACCATCTTTTTTATTCCATACTCCTATCCAGCGTTATTATAAATGTTAGGCCACACATTCCGGTTTCATGGGGAAGGCAGTTGGACACGGCCGTATGAGAAGACAGTGAACACAGCAGCTCAACAACAAGCGGGGGACGGGCTGGTGAATCCAACAGTGTGATGGCGCTTTGGCAAGCTGGATCAAGAAAGAGGTTAGCAACAGGTTGCTCCGCTGTGGAATGAGCTGATGGACTGATTGACTGACACAGGAAGAATTTGGCAAATAGGTTCCGATGTTGACAGTGCCCAATGAGCAGACGGTAAACACTAGGGTTTTGAACATTATCGTTACAATTTTTACATTTACATTTTTATTTGGCGCCTCAACATTTTCAAGAATCCCAATCGATTCATTAAAAAATATATATATTTGGTAAACGCTTGTATCGTTGTACTGTTAAAAGCATTCATACAATGAAAAAGAAATACATGCATAATTGTGTATGGCTAATAGGCATTTTCAATGACTTAACATTGTAGTTGGCAGATCTAGGGCTACACAATTGTGCTCCCAGATGCTGTTCTGTTCCAACTATTATTCCTAAATGACAAATAAATCCCTGGATGAATGACAAAGGCTTTAAGGAATCGGGAGCTGGCCCCTTGGTTGGCCTTTCAGAGGTTTGACTCTCCCACTTCTGCCCCAGCTTCAATGCCCTGACCAATGGGGTCTGAAGAGCCCTGCAATAGGACTGGACCACCAGGGGTGTAGCCCCTCATACCGGGGTTACAGTAATCTAATTAGGCCTGTCCCACAACACTGGTCACCACTTCCGCACTCACCAACAACCCCAAAAGCCTGCCTTTCCCTGGGATAATCCCTCTTAAACGCTTGAGGGTTGTTCTTTGACATTTATCCTGCTTTATTCCAAAACTGGATGGTGCCCAGCATTAGTATAGGATTCCCTATTTCATCATACAATACAATTTATAACATGTACATTTAGTGCAGTTCAATTTGATTTGCCTCAGAAGTACACGTAAACCTATTTCACAAACCTATATCACACACCCTGAATTACCTTTACGTCTAAAAACTATTTGTCATGTTTTACACACACCACAAAGACCCCACACTTTGATCTATACTGCCCCCCACTGGCAAGCTGGTTGCCACGGAAACCTCTTCAATACTCCGAGAGGCAAAAGCCTATGTTCTATGTCCCCACCCGTTCACTAATGACATATCACTTTGTGTTGCATCTTTGTTGGACTCACTTGATACAAAGCAACCGGGCCTAATTTGTGTTGTATATTGTTTGCTCAAACAGTGGGGAAGGTGGGCGATAGAGTGGGGTAGATGGCGTTGCTGGCTAGGTCTATGGATAGCTAATGCCTCTGGTACCATTGTGGGTCTTGGCAATAGTTCTCATTTTCCACTGCCATAAAGGATTTAAAAAAACAAGAAAAGTATGATTCTTATGCTTATCTATGTTTACAAAAACGTATATACACATACAAATCCATGAGGCTACACTAGCGACCACTCATTGATTTATTAATGGTCATTGTTGTCGTAAGGACGCCACTAAAACTGTGGTTACATTGCCATCTGCTGACCTTTAACAATATTGCAGATATCATAAAATCCACATAGGAATCCATATAGTCATAGGAATTAAAGTTAATAAATTATAATAAATATAGTTGCATGCAACGATAACGGGGTCCTACATAATGGAGAGCATGGTGGCCATGGACTATTGAATACATCATTGTAGTCAGACATCATTTGATTTCGTGCCGTGTCTAGAATGAGCAGTAGATATAAACATTATGGACTAGTGGAAGTAGCAAGTATTGATACTAGTATATGCTATTGAAACTATACATTAATTGACTATGTATGCTAAACATATGATGTGCCTAACGTGTCTAAAATGTTCAGGGAAGTCAAGTGTGAGGGAGAATAGGCAAGTCCATATGTACAAGATGCCTCTCTAGTCGTTTATCTAGGTACCCAGAAGTTAGTACGAGTCCCTGAGCACGACATCAAACACAATGGTCCCCCACAAGATGGTTGTTATTGCCACTGTTGATTCATGAATGTGAGTTGAAGTCAAAGCTTTGAGTGATAGGCCTATGATAAATGATTTGATAAATGTAGACCATCATTTGCACACCATCGTCATTTCTTGCTTCTTACCTAGATAACAGGGTGGATTCAAGGAACTTACACAATAAACAACGATCTATTGGACAATAATACCCATTGTCCTGTGCAGTGTGGCCTCAATTTCATGCATGATGAATAAACAAACATGTGATGATGACATCGTCTGCATTGCACGCATTTCCCAGCATGCACGGCAAACCTCATAACATGTGAACGCCGCTACAAGGCTTACCACAAAGGAATACCTAGTATTTTTCAACAACAAAAAAAATACACCTTGAGACTAATGAACACTGAATGCTTAAACAATATCAAAAGTCATGATTATTGTGCATAGCCTACGCATTTATGTGTTCCATTTTCAAGTAAACAGTCACGAAATGATTATGACTTGACAGCTCCTCGAATGCCCCACAACTGAATCTAAAATAGAATGGACGAACCAGACAGGATGGTGACCTCCAATTAGCAAAGTACGTTTGCAGAAGCCACGTCCCCATGCATCGTTTTAGGTCAAGTTAGGTAGCCTACCCGGTCTTCCCAGAGGGCGGCACTTTTGAAAGCTGATTAGACGACGGCCAAAACACAGACGGCAAAACATGCCATGGAAGGCTACTCTGCGAACATTTCAAAATAGAAAGAATTGTGACTCGACTCAAAGCATAAACCTAATACCACTCGTTCGACTCAGCTATTTATTAAACGTTCGCCTACTTGTTTAGATGTTTCTTCCTCCTGAAACAACACATGCATTGTGAGGTATGTTCTAGATTCTGGAGGATGTACGTCACTTCCACTTTCAGTGCAGGGAAACGGCTTTGTGATTGATTCCAATCTTTGTCCAATCCCGCCAAAATTATACTAATAAATAGGCTAATCATTTAATGACGTTGACCTTTCTTTAGTAGTTGATTTTATTTTATTTTTACACATTATTGAGTCTGAAAAAAAAACACACATATAGAAATGATTGGCAGTTTATAGATTAACGTTAGAATGATATTCCTGTTTTTGGTAGAAAATACAAATAAAGTCCTCGATATGAATTTAGAACAAATGTACTGATACGTAGTGACGTGCCTGTGACTTTCTACTACTTTAAAAGACCCCCCATCTATTCATTTTTTAAAATTAGTTTTGCAGCTCACACTCTAATTAAAATATAAGTATCATATGGACTACTGCCTTTTTCTATTCCCGACTTGTCCACGTAACTTAGTGGAAGACAAGTCAGGCCTAAATGTACAAAGAGGTGCACTGAAGCAGTTACGCCATTGAAAGCTGTTTGGGAACGTGGGTGGAGATTCAACTTTTCTATTCAAAACAGATGAGACGGGTTCCCTGGATTCCCAAAGCCGTAGCTCCTCGTCGTAAATGAGACCGTTTTCTGTTGGTCGAACTGCCTACGTGTACACGTTGTAAGACAACTAGGTAGGTGATACTTATGTGTTGTGCTAATGGGAAAATGGAAACTAGTACTGGCGTGTTGGATACGCATCTGGAAAGGTTTACTTGTGGTTTAGTTAGCATTTATCTGCCAGTAACTAATGCGATAACAGCATATTCTCCAGTCAAATACTTTGCTATGATTGTGTTTTAAAAGTTATTTTTTGTTTAGTATTAGTATTGTCACGTGGACGCAATTGTATTTAGTGAAATTGGCATAATTAACGTTATGCAAGACGTTACGGTCACAATAGCACAATAGGGGTGGGCCATGTGTTTTGTTTTTAACGTTACATACATTGTATGTTTAACGTAATCAAGGTCAAGTAATGAACTACTGTATTGGTTTTAAGCGAGATGTTATGGAGCAATTCATATTGGCCTACAACTTTCCTCCGAGGCAAAATATCGATGTGCTTGACTTGGGCCAGAGTGTAAGTTGCCAAAAGCACCACTACATTTCCTTCACGGCGTTATTTCCTCATAATTTGCCGTTTATAGATCAGTAATCCACGTGGTATTTAAGACCCAATATATTTGACAAAAAACAAACAAACAACAATGTTTATTCTACTGTTGATTTTGGACACCTCTTGCGTACTCTTAACGAGACATGAAACAGGTATGCCTTGTTTTCTCAACAGAATTAGCACACCCAATGTAAATAGACGTTGTTTGTTTTTAAATACACGTGTCAGATGTAGTTCCAATACGAAAAGCGTACGCAACAAAGCGATGTTGAGGCTTTACCGAATTGAACAATACGGGGGCGGCAGCATTGTGGCACATTTCCAATCTTTCATCAAAGTCTTATGCTTTTCCCATTTACGGCACATAGACGACAACTTGCAACAAAGTTGCACAGATGTTTATAACATAAAAATAACCCAACGGACCTCACCTATTTCTCAGAGATGAATAAAGAGAAGGTAGCAGGGGAACTTCCTCCATACCTTAAGGATGAGACAACAGCTGGAGGTAAAGTTTGATTGGTGTATATACGTACATCAACCTAGTTTGTACATACTCTCCATTATGCCACTTGATTTATCCATGTTACATATCTAAATAAAGTATACATTTTAAGAGAGAATTGCATGCCTGAACCTTTTCTTTGAGTGCCATTAATATATAACGTATACACAGTATCCTTTTGTTATGTTGCAGACACTCAGAAAGACCACCCCCAGACACAACCTGGCATCCTTGGCAGGGTTACTGGGGGCCTGTTCGGTGTTACCAAGGGGGCGTTGGGGGCGACCATGGGTGGTGTGCTGTGGATCGGTGGAAAGAGCCTAGACATCACCAAGACTACAGTCACCTCTTTAGCTGCTATGCCAGTAATGGGAGCAGGCTTGGTGAAAGGAGGAGTCTGTGCTGTGGCTGGAGGAGTGTCTGCAGTAGGTTCTGCTGTGGCTTCCAGGGTTCCCATAGGAGGAGGCAAGAAGAAGGACAAGTCTGACTGATTTTGGGGAGGCTGCTTTTCTGGTCCATGAGCAAACATGTTTGCCTGTGTTTAGCGTGCAGTGTGGGTGGGGTTACTTAAAATGTGTGTGTATACTTTTCACAAGGAGGCTTAGGCTTTGCCCTGGCCCCTAAATGGTAGGGCACACTACATCTAGGGTAATGGGCCCATTGGAGCAGGAACCAACCCCGACTTCCCTTACCTTTTTTCATTTATTCAATGAAACATTTGACAATGTTTTATTTGAGATGAGCTCTGCCACATTTGCTTAAATGTTTGACAATCACAGAGGTCCGATCAGCAGTATAGACACTGTTTCCTCAAGATGAAGCACTGGGGCTTTACTTGCAAGACAATCAAGCATTAGTGTCTTTTACCATACCTGCAGGAAAAAAAAAACAAGCTAATGGTCTTTTGGGATCTTTATTCTGAAATGCTTAACATGTATTTCTGGCTCCCGTGGGCTGTTTGAGTTGTGGTATAAACGTTGGCCTACAAAGGTGGTTGAATACAAATAAAATGACATTAGTTTCAAAATGCACATTTGAACTACATTGATATTATCAGATTATGTTGATTTTGGTAGTGACTTCTCAAAACAAAGAATGTGTAATGTTTGCTGGCTGAGTACTTTATTTATACATGTTAACTGGTAAAAAGTGAATGCCTTAGTCCTACATTCCTGTTTGATTACATCGTTTGTAGAGGCTGTTGACATACATAAACATTTACGTAATGTTGTAATGTAAACAGTAATTGACTTGGCAAAATTAAGTGTTCATCCTTATTGTAATTCTAATTGGATTGGATAAGTGTGTGTGTGTGTGTGTGTGTGTGTGTGTGTGTGTGTGTGTGTGTGTGTGTGTGTGTGTGTGTGTGTGTGTGTGTGTGTGTGTGTGTGTGTGTGTGTGTGTGTGTGTGTGTGTGAGAAATGTACACACCAGTACATTTCAAACAGCATATTAGCTGTCACTTTACGCATGGCCATGTGTCAAAATAGTAATTGTTTTAACAAGCCATTTGAAATATAAACCGTTGAAGTTGACATTGATTACAGAGCAGTGACCATGAATCTCCGTAATGCTGACTGTTCACTTGAAGATAATTTCAGTCTGAGGTAAACATGGTTCACCTCTCTTGCTGACAATGATAATGATAAAGGTATGTGTGAAGTCAATGAGCGAACTCCCTGTTCAGTCATTTCTGTTCACATGAGCATGGCTTAGGATATGCAGTAGGACCGCTTATTATATCAATATATATGGTCTTATTTGGTTTGTCAGTTATTTAACTCAAAAGCATTGTTTCACAATCAATGAAAATTGTATGGTACAATTATGTTTCATAATTAATAGACAATTTGCAGACAAAACCTTTGCTACAGTAGTTTAACTATCAGATGCTTGATAAAGCAAAGGTTATTTTTGATTGTATCGTCCTTTGTTGGTGTAATGGTAGTCTTCCTAGAAACTGAAATCAGTACAAGTGAACATGTACTGTACATGTGGCGCCAAGTTTGTCTTAAGTGGTATACCACTGAATCAAATAACCCAAATTATTGGATCAATCATTTATGCAATCGATGGTTTCAACAGATATGTTGTTCATTTATTTTGATTATATTGCATAAGATAACAAATGAAAATTACAAGATTTGTGAGATTTACGGCAATTATTGTGGGAATGAACTTTTTTGTCTGTTTTGTCAATGTGTCCTCCATTGCATATTGTATATCGTTCTTTCATAATTCAAGAATGCAATAGTTGTCCGTGCGATGTAATAAAATGCATGCTCTTTTTGCATAAGAAATAACAATGTTGAAACGTGTGAATAGCTGTGTCCACCTGGTTTATTTTAATGTATAAGAAACATTTAAAACATAAATAGCCGATAGGTTGTACCCAATATTAATGTTAGAGCCACTTTTGCTACCATAGAAAATTTTCAAATTGAAAGCACCCACCCCATTCTCTGGAAAAAACAGTACAAACATAATTTCAAAAGCTTTTAATTTGACCCATATTGAAGGCTTTGGCAGCATTGTGTAATTTGACCACATTTTCGAAGGAATACTTCTGGTGCGCTCTTGGTGTCTATCACAATTTTACTGAAAAATCGTAACCTAGGCTTTTGAATAGGAAAAATCTGCCTTATCGTCTGGTGAAATTTGTTAAATATTTAGTTTAGTTTTTTTCTTATGTAGTATTCATCATTGGCCTTGATTTCCCTCTTCTGCCTGAATCATTATCAGCGGACCAACGGTAGCCACCATCCTTGGCTCTTTCTTCACAGTGGACCCAGGTGCGTCCCTCTGGTCTGTGTAAGGATACGGAGGAAGGTTGATATTTGATACACCACGTCACCACAAATTCTGCCAAGCCAGTACAGAATTGATATACTCACTTCTTCTGGGACAGTTTACTTGACAGGATTCGCCTTGCCTAGGCGTGCATACTACAGTGCTACAGTGTATATACACCTGGAACGACCAACAAGGTTAGTTATGAGATACTTCTCTGGCAGGTATGGATTATTATGTGATAATTTATAATTGATTCACCTGCTCCCTAAGGGCGGTCTTTGCATTTGGTTCCACAAAGGTAAACATTTGGAACATGACACGTTTATAGTGGCTTGGAAACTGTAGCCCAGATGAAGCACCAACAGGAATCAGAGAGGACAGGTAACGGTCACCCTGGGACGGACATCTGAACAAATAAGAACCATTATTATAATGAATATATAAAAGTTATAATTGGTTCTTGATGTATATCTGAGTAAATAGTCTGAAAAAAATATTATTTAAGAAGTGTTATGTCACAGTAAGTTTGGTAGTAAGTGATATTTTGATCACCCATTTAACATTCGTATATATTTACCCATCCACACAGATGTCCCACTGGGGCATGCTATGTGGGCTGGGAGTAGTGGTTGTCCAACAGCGACCGAGAGTCAGAACAAGGTTAGGATCAGTCTTGCCCAGGAGACGCAGTTCTATAAAAACTGGGTCCCTCAACACCTTGGTCACAGGATAGTCTGAATTCACATAGTATGAGGAATATGCCACATCCACTGTAAGAAAGACACGTTTGGGTTAGTTGTTAATTGTGTTCAAAATCCTGGAATATCTTAAATCACATGTCATTTTTCCCATTAGTAGCCTCTAGTGGCTTACGTTTTAACTACAATTATAGCTGTATCATAACTGTGTCTCAAAACTGAACCACAATAAATCGGTTTATAAAGAACAAATCTGTGGATGGGCACATTTTATTCTTGAGAAACTTTCTAGTTCAGATATTTTTTTATGGAGTAAATAGCTGCAGTAGAAACGTTACATAGTGGAAATAAATAAAAACACAAGCACCAACTCTGTTGGACTTTTGTCTGTTGTTTTTACCTTCATCACAGCCCTTTGTCACACATTTTCCATTGGCCAATCTTAGCTCTACTCGAATGGGTCCAAGACCTGGATCTGGGACTACAGGGTCTCCCCCTTTGATTACTTCAACATTCAGTGTTTCCACAGAAGTCCCAATGTATCTACACTGGAAGAGCAATCTGGAAAAAAAAGTAAAAGTGATATACGCCTGAGTGAGTTATATTCAATGGCAACATGGATCTAAAAACAGTTTACCTACGCATAGGTGCTATCCCTGGTGATAGATCCGAGGGGTCCGACACCCACTTCATAGGAGGAAGTCATCCTGTTCTCATAGATTATAACACCTGGCTCTTCCTGTGGGAGTAACCGTTATAATTATACAATTGATCATAATAATAATGACAATAAGTGATTTAACATTTTAAATCTGTTGAAAGAATATAAATAATATATATATATATATATATACATACCATAACAACAGAGCCACAGGCAGTTACAGGAAAGTGGTAGATCGCAAAGAGTGAATTAGAGTCAACATGAGTACAGCCAGCACCTGAACCCAGAAGACCAATGGACTCCAGGTCAATGTTGGGCAGAGTGGCATCTCTGGCCACGACCACAATAAAGTGGGCATCCTTGGTGCACTGGACAGTCACTATTGTAACAAAGCCACAATAATTAGAAGAGGTCTTCTACAATTGCACGTATTTAAAATAATAAAATTTCCTGTTCCATGTTTCTTAACACCCACCTGCTTTTCCATAGTAGCATCCATTGTTGTCAGAGCAGCAATGGATGGCGTTACAAGCACCGGCTGTTATATCAGGACCTCCGCAGGGAACCCTCTGGCTTATTGCAACATCACAGTTTTGGGCAGGAGAAGGATACGTTGCTGGTTGTTGTGGCACTTGCATATTTGTCTGTTGAGGGAGTGAGACATTGTTAGGCTGTTGAGCGGCTGCATCCCACTGAGTAGAAGGATTCTGTGGGGGCCAGGACGGCACCTTTGGTGGCTGAGGGTTCTGTTGGGGCGGATTTGCCGGCCAGGATGGCACCTTTGGTGGGTGAGGGTTCTGTTGGGGCGGATTTGCCGGCCAGGACGGCACCTTTGGTGGCTGAGGATTCTGTTGGGGCGGATTTGCCGGCCAGGATGGCACCTTTGGTGGTTGAGGGTTCTGTTGGGGCGGATTTGCCGGCCAGGACGGCACCTTTGGTGGCTGAGGGTTCTGTTGTGGCGGATTTGCCGGCCAGGACGGCACCTTTGGTGGCTGAGGGTTCTGTTGGGGCGGATTTGCCGGCCAGGAAGGCACCTTTGGTGGCTGAGGGTTCTGTTGGGGCGGATTTGCCGGCCAGGACGGCACCTTTGGTGGGTGAGGGTTCTGTTGGGGCGGATATGCCGGCCAGGACGGCACCTTTGGATGTTGAGGGTTCTGTGGGGGCGGATATGTCGGCCGGGGCGGCACCTTTGGTGGCTGAGGGTTCTGTTGGGGCGGATTTGCCGGCCAGGAAGGCACCTTTGGTGGCTGAGGGTTCTGTTGGGGCGGATTTGCCGGCCAGGACGGCACCTTTGGATGTTGAGGGTTCTGTGGGGGCGGATATGTCGGCCGGGGCGGCACCTTTGGTGGCTGAGGGTCCTGTTGGGGTGGATATGCCTGCCAGGACGGCACCTTTGGTGGCTGAGGGTCCTGTGGGGGCGGATATGCCGGCCAGGACGGCACCTTTGGTGGCTGAGGGTTCTGTTGGGGTGGATATGCCGGCCAGGACGGCACCTTTGGTGGCTGAGGGTTCTGTTGGGGCGGATATGCCGGCCAGGACGGCACCTTTGGTGGTTGAGGGTTCTGTTGGGGCGGATATGCCGGCCATGATGGCACCTTTGGTGGCTGAGGGTCCTGTGGTGGAGGATATGCCGGCCAGGATGGCACCTTTGGTGGTTGAGGGTTCTGTTGGGGCGGATATGCCGGCCATGATGGCACCTTTGGTGGCTGAGGGTCCTGTGGTGGAGGATATGTCGGCCAGGGCGGTACGTTTGGTAGCTGAGGGTCCTGTGGGGGCGGATATGCCGGCCAGGATGGCACATTTGGTGGCTGAGGGTCCTGTGGTGGAGGATTTGCCGGCCAGGACGGCACCTTTGATTGTTGAGGGTTCTGTGGAGGTCCACCTTTCTGAGCTACAACCAAGTTTCCAGCATAGCAACCCAGCAGCACTAGTGCCACAACTAAGGTGGCACTCAAATGTCTCACCATTTCCTTGGATCTAACTGATCACAGCAATACACAAGACTCCTGTTCGTGCTGGCTGCTGCTTTTATATGTGCTGATGTGTGACTTGTTATAAACCCCACCCCCAAGGTTACCTCCATCTGTTAGGTCAATGTTTTTCCTCACAACACCCTCTAACACCCTTTGATCGCTTGTATCAAGATCAGTTTTAAGGATAGGACAAAAACTAACTGTTCTATCACATCACTTCACTAGACATGACTTGACAATATTTATTGACAAAGGTCACATTTTGGTCATAATGACTTTAACTAAGGTCTGTTTGACCTGTAAACTTTATTTGCCAGCAAATATTTACTTTTCAAGTGCACATTGAATAGGACTTCTCTATTCCATCTTTGGTAGGACGTAGATTCCAAGAATACTAGCAATGTCAGAAGGAAACCTTTTTCACAGCATGCATCTCTCTATCTATCCATCTATCTATCTGTCTGTTTGCCGTTCTGCAATAACACATGGTAGCCGAATACATATAAAACAAAATAGAAATATATGCTATTTTGAAGCATTTTGTGTGATGGATCAAATAAATCCCATCATTTACACTTGTGTTGTGTTGGGTGTCTTTATGACCATTTTGCTTTTTACATTAAACATTTACACATTTATTTAAACATGCAACCATTTATTTGCATATTCACAGCTGCGTTAATTTACCAAGCATTGCAACGTAGTTGGGCAACCTTCTGTGTGTTTTATATTTCAATGGAAATATTGGCATTGTGACAGGCTGTGGTAGAAGGTTGAGCTTGACGGTGTTTTGGCTCTGAATGAAAATTGAAATAGGATCAAACTTGGCATATGATGAATTGCCTTATTTCGAGATGCTTTGTCGCAATCTAGTGGTGGCCTACCTGAAATATGGAGTAAGGGCCTGCAATAGTAGGACTTCAGTTTCATACGAAGAATAATTCATGTCACACAAACGTGATGAAACATACGTAGCTTACCTAATAGGCTACCTATATGTAAGCATATCTAAAATAATACCTGAACCAACCCTAACCCCAAACTTTGCCATCTCTAAACTTAACCATCTGTAACCTAAACGCTTACCTAAACATTACCATCTCTAACCTAATACATAAACTTGTGTTGTAGAGTGGGAAACTTACATCTGACCACTAGGGGCAGTAGTGCCATTGCTGGGTACAGTAATCTGCTCTCTATCGTGAGGTAGCCAGTTGATGTATGGTCGCTATGCTGGAGAGCCACGTTTTCGGGTTCTCAATAAATGAGTCATGAGCAAAGTCTGTGGCAGTCCAGTTAATAGGTAATAGTTAGTGTATCCAATATACTACACTTACCCTAACCCTAAACTTAACCATTTGTAACCTAACACCTAAACTGAACCATCTCTAACCTAACACCTACACTTAACCATCTAACCAGCTAAAAATAAGCAATTTATTGATGTAGACCTTTATCTAAACGTAATTTGCCACGCCATCTTAGGAAAAATAAACTCACTTTCGCCGGCGCACATGGACAAGAAGAACGACAGTTTTAATTGTTTATTATGGTCTCGAATTTGACAGCAAGTCAATGTTAGTAAGCTGAAGTGTGAGTGGCTCACATTGATGGGTCCCAGAAATGCGGTCCTGAAACTGCAGCCTATTGGAAGTACGAGCATATGCAAGATTTTGTCAGCACATATACAACTAAAGAATGTCACAATAAAGTTGATTTATTTTAAGTTCTTTGCTCAATTTAAGATCGAAATATGTTTTGGGGAGAAAATGCACCAATAAGAAATTGGCCTACGCTTCCCACAATGCCAAGTCGTCTAATCCGTGAGGCAGTGCGCCTGTTCTGAAGTGTCGCGTCGCCGACGAAGAAGCGTGTTTCCATCCGCGTTTTAAGGCAGGCCATTGTAGTAGCAGATATGTCATATTCTTCAAACGCACACACAGACACGAAAAACAGGAAAAGAAGGCTGACCGATGGTCAAGGTAAGGTCAAACAAATACGCGGTAGTAAGCCAAAGCAGCCGTAACTTTTATGTAACAAGCTGGTCGTGCCCTTGTTCTGTAAATAAACGGTCCGCCTCGTAATGTTCTGTTGTGTCATTAATTGGGAGCAAATGCAGTATAGGAACCCGATTGTTCATTCGAGGCAATAGCGGCAATGGCACAGCAGAAATACGACGTGAGCGATTTACAGAACGTTATACATTTGCCTAATGTTAGGTTGCACACACATCAGGACCTATAACGTACAGATTGGGGACGCATCTTATTTAGTGTTAACTACTACTAATTGAGAACTAACTCTTTATGTTCAATTACGTCTACATCCACACTAGAGTGTGAATGTAGACAAATCGAAATGGAACAAATCGAATTAGCCTAGGCTAATTCGATTTGGCTTGTTACACTTTACGCTTCACATGCTCACCAAATTACCATGCAGTTGAAAAGCAAATGTACATACGGAACTGAACTCATGGTGAAACTGATATTGGAAAGGAGAAGCTTGAAATTGTAACTTTAATGGTTTTGTTGAGTATGTTTTGTCAAGGAAATAATCCTGTCAACCTTACGAGATGAAGAGGCTACACTTGAATGGTAGCAAAACAATCCTCCGCCAGACTAGACCAGACAATAGCCTAATGATTTTATTTCGTATCGCCAGCAGCCCTTTTCACAGAATCGTAACCCTTTACTCATAGCTTACAGTTTACAGAGATTGACAATACATGAATGTGTGTCACGATTTATTATTATTATTATTATTATTATTATTATTATTATTATTATTATTATTATTATTATTATTATTTATTCTCTTTGGTCTGTGTTTGGTTGTTGCACTTCTGCTCCAGATGCACCATTGGACAGGGACCTGCAGGCAAGTCACCATAGTGGGCTTCTCTGTCAGCACCTCTGTGGAGGTCAACAACGCTCTGATTCTGTAGACTCTGAACTGGCGTGCTGCTCACACAGCCCATCTCCGTTCCCAGGACAGACGAGCACCTCGCAATGTAGGCTTGGAGATCACATTGTATTCACTCAACTTCTTCCTCATGTGATTTGAATTACTACTTTGTGTTTTGACTTGCTGTGTTCTGCTTCATAGGCCACAGCGCTCATGCCTGCGAGGACGTCCGGGAGGAGGGTCTTGGCAAGACCACCATACGAGCCGAGAATGAGGTGGAGGCCAACAAACTAGTCAACAACTACAGGGTGGGTGCAAGAAGTATTTTATAGTATGGTGCAGAAAATGTGATGAAAAAACAAAACCATACTTGCTGTGTGTGTGTGTGTGTGTGTGTGTGTGTGTGTGTGTGTGTGTGTGTGTGTGTGTGTGTGTGTGTGTGTGTGTGTGTGTGTGTGTGTGTGTGTGTGTGTGTGTGTGTGGTTTAGTTTGGTTTTAGAAAATGGAAGAGCCACGTGACTGAGCGTCCATTTGAAGACCGATCAGAAGCTGTGAAAGAGCTCTATTCTGAGCTTAACATTATAAAACCAAACACAGGTACACTCCCCGTTATTGTTTATCAAGTGATTTTCAGTATCTAAAGGCACTTGTTGAGTTATGACTAACATGTTGTGATGTTTCTCCCTCCGGTTTAAGGTCACCTAATCACTGTTGGAAACATAGTATATGTGCTTCTATTCGGTTGGTGGGTGTCTCTGGTTTATCTACTGGTCTGCATACTCATGTTCATCACTGTCATTGGGACACCGTATGGTATGATTAAACACTTTGGCTTCTGTAGTTCCTTAGTTATACTTGCCACTAACGAGGTCAATCCCATCCTAACTCATTTAATACTAACTCTTCTTCAGGGAGGCTTTGCTGGCGGTTGTCATGGTACTTCCTCTGGCCATTTGGCAAAACAATCCAGGAGGTAACGTATCAGTTCAGTTGTTTTCCGTCCTTGCACTGCCTGTGACATTCTAAGTTACATTTCAAGAAAACTATTTTGCAACGTACACTACAAGTGGTTGTGGTAGTGGTAGCAGCAGTAGCAGCTACTAAAGCAGAAGTCTGGTTTTATTTTTTCTGTATACCAGCACACCACAAGTTTGAAACTGTCTTAAGCGCCACTGAATGTTACTATTAAAGATGCTACTTGTGCTTTGTTAATGGTTATAAAAACACAGGTTTGTTCGATGTCCTCTTATAAATTTCTTGTTTTGTTTGTCTTCATGAGAAATCATTGCTTTTGTATTTCTGCATTTTTCCTCTTTTGAATATCCTCTTCTACCAACAAACAAAGATGCTAACAGAGGAACTAACAGATTCTTGGTTATTTACCATCAAATGGCCTGCTTAGTCATGTCTTGTACGTGTTTGTATGAACCAAAAAGGTGCCATGTTTCCCCAGATAGGGAACGGTGTAATTGGTTGCTGTGCGAGGTCTCCCTATTGTGCTTGTAACACGGGACGGGAGGATGTGGTTCCCATCCTACTGCCTTCACCCACAGAGATCCCAGACTCTGTGGTGCCCATCCCTCGAGGCACCCCCTATTGGGTGAGCACCTCTATCTGCCACTCCATCAATTTAAGTTATATGTTTGTTTGATTCGTTTTGTGTCTCAAAAGGTTTTCATATTTTTCCGAACACGCAGACTGCTGAAGTGAATTGTCTTGAGTACTACAGTACAAAACAGACATATACATTCTCAGTTCTTTGAAGCAGATTTGGTGTTGGGAACCCAACGCCACTTGTAGATTGCTTTGCATTAGATGACTAGATTATTGAACCTGAAGTGCTCATTTGGGCGTTTACAGGAGAGCCTGACGCCCTGCCCAGAATGAATAAAAACTAAAGGGCGTTTTTCAAAGGGTAGGTTTGGCTCATCTTTTAATTGCAGAACAAAGACAAAAAAATTAAAATAATAGAAGAATGCTTCAAATTATAACGAAAGGCTTCCTAGATTAGAGGAATGCCAGAGAAAGATTCAAACAAATATAAAATTACATCAAAACAGTTCCACCTGTATTCAAACAATAAGACAGCAAGAAAATCAACAGCTCCAAACCGTTTAAAATCTAGCGGCGTTTCACGACATACATCTGGCTGCTGCTGGGTTTTCCTCTGTTGGCCGTGGCCCACTCCTTGGCCTGCGTCCTCTCCTGGACACTGGTCTTCACTATCCCTGTGGCCAAGATGAACGCGCGTACGCTGGGCAAGATTCTCCTGATGGCTCCTGAAGATGTGTCCGTCACCACATGCTCACAAAGGAATGTAAGGAAATGTTTAAGTGACGAGTAAAGATACAGCGACTCGATAAATAAGTTGTGTAGTGTTATTTGGGTTTTTCTTTCATGACATTGTGCAGCTTGATTACCGATTGCCGACTAACTATATATTTTATGTTTAAGCAGCAGGGATATGAGACAAAAGCACTCCTCTGTTGTTATAATGCAACCAACTGGCACTACTACAAGTACACCGTGGATGGAATCAACGTGTTTGCTGTCAGTATCCTTAACGTGTGTGTGTGTGTGTGGGTGGGTGGGTGGGTGGGTGGGTGGGTGGGTGGGTGGGTGTGTGTCAAAAATACCATATTGACATCTTTAACCCCATCTCAGATCTGCTTCCTCTGGTAATTGTTGCAATGGTTATAGGGTACATTGACACAGGAAACCAATATGCCAGCTCCAACGTAAAGTTTGGCATAGCGGTCAGCTCGATCATACCTTTGTCATACTACATTGGGATGGGCATTGCCAGGTAAGCTTTAAGATAATCAAGCAGTCACTGGTTGGCTTGTTTTGAAAGGGTGCTATTAAAATGGTAAATTAAAGACCTAACAAAGGGTTTTTCAAATGTTTTTGACAATCAAAGTTTGCATATAGCTTCATCTCTTAAGCTTGTGGGCTTTGGGGAAACTTTAGATGATGAGATACGGCAGGCATTGGATTGGCTTTAAGTGTGGAAAACCGCCGGCCTCTAGAAGACTGTTTCTCCCTAGTGTGATTGAATTAGTTCTGGTCTGTGACTGCTGTTTAGCCATCCAACCCTTGAGGTCGAATTTCTCCCAGACATGTCTGTAACCTTGCGAGTAATCAGCCGTTGCCATGAATCTGCACATTTTTGTCATTGACCTAAAACTACGCTCCAACAGCACAACACAAAGTTGGTATTCATATCTTTGTTGTCTGCAGTATCTCAGCCCAGAGTAACTTTGCGGTGGGTGCACTGGTGAACGCCACATTCGGCTCCATCACTGAGATGACCTTCTACATCACAGCCCTGATCAGAGGTCACCAGGCTGGCAACCCCTGCCTGCAGGAGATTGTCAAGGCAGCGTTGACCGGCACCCTCTTTGGATGCATACTCTTTATCCCCGTAAGTCAACTCGTGTACTGAGGAACCTGGACTCTTTTACTAACATACTTTGCTATGGTTATTGCCCATTTCTCCATGGCTGTGTCTTTTGTTAAATCACAATTATTGAAACATGAACGACTTGATAAGGAGACTTTTCAATAAAACGTCTAATTTGCAAATGCCTCCTGTAGATGTATACAGAAAACATTTATCCTCTCATAGAGCCATATTAATCTAAGATATAAAGGAGTGCTGAATACATATCAAAAAGTCAATATGAATTGACTTTTATTCGTAAAGGAAATTGATAGTGCGTGTCTTTCCCTGCCTGAATCAGAGCCGGCGGAAAAACAGATTGTTTTTCCTTTTAATTCCTACAATGTTATTTTAATAACAGCAAAAGCAAAACTACAATATCACTCAAGATTGCTGCGTGGACACCAGTGGCTTTTGGATCCACTCATCTGTTCAAGTCTTACTCCGTTACAGCAGAGCTTCAATGGAGCCTAAAAGTTTCAGAGGACACACTGCTTTTATGGTGTGAGAGTAGGCCTACTTCCATTAATCACAAAGCAAATGGGTGTAGAACATTGTGCAGTGTTGATGACATTGCACGACATTGCAGGAGCGCTATTCACCAGAATAAAAATCACACAAGCGAGAGGGACGGATCGCCATGAAAGGAAAAAAGATTGGTACTTGTTATATTCATGTTTAGTCAATTACCAACCAGTGATTATTAGTAGGAAGAGCTTTTTGGTATAGTTTGGCCTCATTTAATCATTGCTATAGCTGCTAAATATGTTCATGATTAAAACCCCTCTAAAACCATTAAACCCCTGCTTGCCACAACCTCTTATTTCCATGGGTAGTGGGAGCTCCACCATGAATTAAATATTGGGGAGGAACCCTCATTTAATAAATATTATTACAACCAGTAAGTTTAAAGTCTGTCTCTGTCGGTCTAGCGGATTCTCAAACTCGATGGCAGGTGTTAAAGTGCTACCAATAATGTAGTATTTGAATAGTGCTCTAAAATCCGATATATACATACAATACGAACTAAAGATGGATAATTCTGTCATCCCATGTTTGGCCATTCTTGTGATGGCTGCCATTACCTCCAATGGGCTGGGACTGGGATGTCTCGCACCCTTACATTCTTATTTTATCCCTGGGATACCACTGGAATATTCAGATGAAATGTAACCAACCCTTACCTGCAGTTCGCAAATATGCATAGGCATGATTATTTTTTATCAACTTTCATTTATTTTGTTAAATGTTTTCCTAAAAAAAACTGTGTGTGTGTTAGGGAATCAGCATGGTGGTTGGGGGGCTTAAACACAGCGAGCAGCGCTTCAACAGCCGATCTACAGGAGTGGGCTCTGCTCTGCTGTTCATCTCTGTAGGAGGTAAGGACCAGCTAAGCTAGTTGAGGTTATTTAACAATGGCATGTTTTTTGGGGGGAAAACACCCTCAAAATTGAACTCGTGCACGCTCCACATTCCACTTCCCACTGATCCGTATTCTTAGCGTTATTGTTTTTACTAAAGGATGCTTTTGTTGTGGCTGGCAGGTGTGTTTGCGCCCACCCTGTTCTCCAAGGCCTATGGAAACCTGGTCTGTGATGCCTGCACCACCTCTGATGGAGGCAACGCAACATTCATCTGCCATAACTGCCATTACGATTTGGTAGCAGACACCAGCCATCTTCAGATATTTAGACTTTCTGACTTTACATAACATGCTATACACATAAAGAATGTTTTTACTAATTTCAATTTCCAACAGAACAACTATACACTGTTCCACAACCATGTTGAGTAAGTTATGATGATTAGTTTGAAGTGTGTATTGTTGAAATATTTATATACTACCATCATACACACACTAAAACGGGAGCTTTACTAACCAATGTGTGTTCTTGCCCTCTCAGACCCTTGGTGTACTCGGTGTCCGTACTTCTACCAGTAGCCTACATCATTGGCCTGTTCTTTACTTTGAAGACACACTCCCATATTTATGACATTCATGTTGGAGAGGGACATGGTAGGAAAATCATACTCTGCTTAGGGAAAATGATTGATGTGTTGAAGTTCAATAGCATCCAAAGAAATACTCCTTAAAGCTGCTGTAGATTTGTTTTGAGGGTTTTAAAGAGAGAGCATAAGAGGTCAAGATTTTGGAGCTGTGTGAACATTCAGAAAGAGGTTGGCGGAGAAAAACATAGAATTTATTTATAATTTCTTTATTAAATGTGTTATTTTAGTAAGCGTTTCAAAATTCCATAGATTACTATGTGGACAATCATTAAAGACATTACCACCTTTTTAGAAAAAAAGAATCCCTAGAGGTTCAATATCTAACTTACTGTACTAAATTATAAAATGACCATGATATGATATGAGATCAGAGATGGAGGAAAACATTTGTTTTCGTTTTGGCCTCTGCGTTATTATTCACTATTCTCAGAGTACCCTGGATTGCCAGATATGAAACAAATTGGCACACAAGCATAGCGTGCTGCAGCCTTGTTTGCTTGGAAACAAGCAAACAAATTTGATCAACTGAAGTTGTACTAGACTCTACCCAACCTAAAAAGCCTCGTCCTCTTTCTAAAAAGCTCCATGACCAGAGCCGTGCTAAAACAGGTACATCTTGGTGTTGCATTTGATAGATGGAAACAGCTTAGAGCCCAAAGGATTTCCAGCTGGATGACACATGAGCTGAGTTTATAAATGCAAACAATTAATACATTGTGAATATATGCATTAGCTTATCAACTTACACTGTAGGACTCGTCGCTTTTCATTGTTTAAATAGAGTAAACCCTGCTCGTCTCAAAGAATAATGTTCCGCTCGGCTCTTCATGTGCTCGTGTTTGTTTAGTTTCCTCAACCTGGCAACTCGCTTTAGCTTCGAGGTATGGGGAGGAAGGGGCAGACAGAGACAACTCTCCAATATTGTGAATTCGGACTTGCAGTACCCATTTTAAATACTTGGTGTCAATGTTACATATCGTACTTTTTTTTTATTATCTATAATTGTGTATCATGAAGTGCCTGAAATATCCTGAATACCACAAAACTGATGTTTGGGTCCACCAACTTCCGAACATTGTGTCTCATTGTGTGTGTGTGCTCTAGCCGAGGCCCATGGTGGTGCGGTGGTCCACTGGTCCCGCTGGAGGTCCCTGCTAATCCTCATCATGGCCACACTGCTCATGTCTGCCTGTGCAGACCTCGCCACTCAGCACATCCAACCCATCCTCCACCAGCCAAACATTTCTCAGGTGAACACCACCAAAAGCTCTACTCTATGAGGTGTATGTGGGAGATGTGTGGGAGGTTTACATTCTGACATCTTTTGTCGTCAGTATTTCATAGGTGTAACAGTTATCGCTATGGTCCCAGAGATCCCAGAGATTGTCAATGGGATCCAGTTTGCCCTTCAGAACAACATCAATCTCAGGTAGGTTCAGTCTATGGAGGTTCTCTTGTATTTGATTGTTGCTGAAGCTGGGGCCACACTACACAATGCCACACTGCAGATTTTTCAGTCTCGTCTGTAGAACTGTCGTCTTTGGGGAACACAAATCTAAAGACAGAACAGGCAAACGCAGTTCGTGCTACCCCTGCACCTGGGAGTGTATTGTCCCACAATGTTTTGACGCCAGAAGAAATTGCTTGCAACTGTGGTTATTTGTGCAGCGATTTGCACAGAAAGAAAGTGTAAGAGACGGAAACAAATATTATGGTGTAAACGTTCTTGTCTTTAGATTAGATTACACTTTATTAATCCCCCGGAGGGGAAATTCTTGTTACAGCCCAGCAGCAGTCAAAGAAGATGTACAAGATATGATACAATACAAAGTAGTGCTAAAGTAATGCTAAGGAAATGCTAACATAATTACTAAAGTAAATGCTAAAGTAAAGACAAACAGGGCAAACAGGACAAACAGTATAAACTGTATAAATGATACAGTATAAATTATAAAGTGGCCCAGTGACAGTACAATTCACAGTATAAAGTGTGTAAATGCAATGTAAATTTTTATTAAGAAAAGTGATTGATCTTGATTGTTCTTGATCTTGACTTTGGCACCATAATGTTGTTTTAAAAAACACTGTTCCGCAGCTCCTCAAATTTGACAATATAAACTTGGGGTAGATATCTTGAGAACCCATTTTGACACTTTACCCCTCTATTGAAAGGTCAGGGCGAATATAATTCAATGACACCAAGCAAAACAATCGCAATTGCACTATATGGCCACCAGATGGCAATGAAGAATATGTGTTCTGATTTAAGGCAATTTACCTATTTCTTCTGAAACCCTCTCTTAGCTACTGTACATTGATTGTAAACCCCATGTTTAGTTGGAAATGGTGCCCAGATACTGGATTATCAGTTTATGGTGGTTTTATTCTAAAGAAAGTGAAGTTTGTTCTTTTTTTTTAAGAAGAAACTTTCTTGACCAATTTTAGTCACAGTGATATGCTTTGGACTGTTGATCAGTTGAGTTTCAGCTTTAATTTATAGTTTGTGTGTAACACATTATGTGAAAAAGATCGATATTGCTGTGCATGTGCATAGTTATGTAATACATAACTATTTTTGTTACATGCTTCTTATTTTGTTTGGGGTTGGAATTGTCATTCGTTTAGCTAACAATGGTTATGATAGACCAAAAGTTGAGAATCGAATCATCTAGGGGTGCGTCACATGAAACATGACATTTCGGGATGAAGAGGTTAATCACTCAAAGTCATGACAATCAAATAAACAGTGCTAGTAGGGATTAAAGAGATAGCGAAAAAACACAACAGCACAAGATTAGCACTTTGCTGCTATACATTTCACTTTCACTGATTTTAGCCTAATGATGCAATGAGAAATTGCAGTTTCCAGAGGTGAATTTGTTCGTTTCTTTCTTTTGCAAATTAATGTAACATAGCTAATGTTTGTTTGTAGTGTCATTCTAATATCGCTGACTCTATTACTATAATTTGACTGCATAAATAAATGACAAAAAAGGTTCGAAGGCTTGCTTAAGTTAACTAAGTTACCAAAAACATTATGGATTTCGTGGTTCAGTGGTTAATTATTGAACCTGTGTCGTAGCAAATTATACAACTCGTGGCTGGGCTGATTCAAAAGGCTAAGACAAATGGATATCCGTAGTTGGTTTATTTCATACGCTGCAGCATACAAAAGACGCAGTTTCAAAGGCAACTCCACACTGGGCAGAGTTCTCGAGAAAAAGCGCGCTGAGCAAAGGAAGGAGGGCCTTTTGTAGGGTAAAATAAACAATCATTTAAAAGTAACACTAGATGGCGTCCTGTACCATCTATAACTGGTTCAATGCACAGCTAAAGCCAGACCTCTGGTCGTAGCTTAACATATATGGCGCCACCTAGGATTTATGGCGGGTCCTCTGCGGTCAGGACAACAGGCACATAATAGGTGAGAGAAACTTGCTCTGGAGTTTCTCACATAGAACAAAGCACCATACAGGAATGCAAGGAACAGGCAACTGTAAAGAGGTAGATAATTAAAAGAAAACAAATAGGACGCTATAATGTGCTCACAACAACTTGAGTGCTTAAACCAAACCAACTAGTTTAGGCGAGTTAACTTTGGAATAGGGCCTGAGGTCATTTTTCCACCACAACCTGCATGGGACTTTTAAACAGTTAATTATCGTTAAAACCTTGAGTGTGAAGTCTGTGATTCCCTCTCTTTATATCTCGATATTGAAACAAAAATTAAAGGAAGGGTTTATTACCATCAGCTTCACCAAAGCCATTCTAAATGCAGAGGAGAGGCATCGATGTTTTTTTATGTGGGGAGGTGTTCAGTAATGACAGCTTAATAAGGAACAATTTGGACAGACTTCTCTGAACGAAGCGTTCTCATGATCGGGGCAAGTAAAAAAACAAAAAAAACTGCAAAGAGGCGACTTTCAAGAGACATTGTTTTGACCGTGGAATCAGTCAGTTATGTGTTTGTTTGTGGAGCATTTGAATTGTTTGTTTCCTGGGTCCGTTAGTTTGGAATAGTGTGTTGCTAGCTAGCTAACATTACTAACTAGTGAAAGTGTAAATGCAAAGATATCCTTGCAAATCATTACATTGACAAATGTACAAAACGGTGTTTACATCTCACTCATTGCTTGTCTCAGTTACACTTGTTTGAATGCAACTTTTTTTCGTTTTTGGTTACACGCCAGGACGCATTAACTGTCAGGTCTGGACAGGGCCTGGGTTAAGCGGCGTTCCCCACGCGTTCGACGAGTTTTACAATAATGACCGCCCACCAGAAACACCCAGACATCAATACTGAAAGTGAAAAGAATAGCAGCATAGCGCTGCTGTGGTGGTATATTAAGTCAAATCACACATCTCTGTCCACATTGTGCCCTGATTGCTGTCCACACACCTAAGAAATCTGATCAGAAAACGAGCTTGAGATGTGGTCTAGCTCATCGGATCACAATGTGAGCAAGAACCCTTTTATTTATTTTTTATCGGAGAGACAGCATGTTAAATTCTAATCCATTGCGAACATATTTGATTGAATCTGGACCATGCCGACTGGGATCGTATAGCTATTTCACTGACACACATAATGATCGCGGTGTCGGACTCTACCACACGTCTGCCCGACTGGAATGTGCCTGTCGTTCCAAAATCGTCCTTGAAAATTGTGTAGTGTGGCCCCAGCTTTAGACAACCAGCCTTCCTATACACCAATCACCAATTCATACAAGACTTGTTTAACTGCAGCTGGCAGCCAAGTACAATCTGCGGACACTAAAGTTATTGTATTATCTTCCAGCCTAGAGGTGGGCAGCTGTATTGCTGTGCAGGTCTGCATGCTACAGATTCCCCTGCTGGTCTTATTCAATGCACTCTATGTAAGACTCATTTCTCATCATTAATATATCTGTAAACATACCTACTCGCTGGAAAAACAGACAAACACCAATCACTGTTTCTATCTGTTTAGGATGTGGGCTTTGTGCTCATATTCAGTGACTTGCACCTGTGGGCCAGCATCTTCAGTGTTATTGTGGTCAACTACATATTAATGGATGGAAAGTCAGACTATTTTCAAGGTAAGTTAAGGAACCCTGTAATATGTAGTTGCAATGCCTTTTATATTTTCCTGATTTACAAAAAAATAATGGTAATGGCATCAACACACTAAAACCTGGGCACTTAAAGTGGGCAGCATACTTATTTCGGAAAGTTTGGCGAGGTCCCAAGAATCAAGCATTGCTCACCAACGTATTTTTAGCTTTCACCTATTAACTTGCTGAAATCTCAGCAGAAGACTGCAATACAAACATATTGTGTGATAGGTCAGAAAGGTAGGTTGGTAGACAGACAAGTAAGCCATCCAATTATTTTATTTAGGCCAAATGACATGATTAGATGGGCTTATTACAGGCCTTATTACAGAGACCATTATATTTATTGATTGCTGTCGGCATGTAAAGATAAGTTCAACAAATGACAAAAATAATAATCGCCTACCCTAGCCTTAATGTGGGTAATAAATTACTTAGAATGTCTGCATTGACACGGAACTGACCATTGAGATATTTCACACTGTTAGCTGTGTTTGTGCTTTGTTTAACTCTGCCAGGTACTGCTCTGGTGGTTGTCTACCTTATCCTTCTGGCATTGTACTTCTTCGCTCCTTCTCCGGTTGGCTGCTGATGTTTAAATAGTTTTAACCACGTGAAGAGATTTTAACCAAATTAATGAGATCCTCAACGTAAATATTGTCAACTAATAATACTATAATATACAATATTATTATTTTTGATGTGCTGTTACCTCTATTTTGTACAGAACAGTAACAAGGTATATTTTAACATCTCAGGTACTATTAAGCTCCCCAGTTGCACTTTTTAGGACTAAATAAATTGTTGGCAGATTTATGCAAAAAAATCATGCTCATGCACAATAAATGTGGCCCAACTGTGCCATGGTAAAAGGTGGTATTTCTGAATTTCTTTTGTATGTTATTATCAGAAGTTACTTTGTACATACACTTTTACAAATATATTATTGTAACTAAATCACACTCAATTATTAAAAGACATGCATTCATTGAGAACAGTTTCCGTAGTCGTTTCTATGTTTTGTGTGTACTTTTGTTACTTGCTGCCCTTGTTCGGGATCCACCTCTCAACCAAAGAAGTGTATTGTAACTCATCATAAAGCTAATTTGTTGCAGAATATCTGAAAGGGTCAGGCCTGGCTAGTAATTGGATGGGAAAGCGACTGGGAATACCAGGTTAGCTTTTTCTTCTTTCAACACGAGCCTAGTGTCATACGTCACCTTCGTTACAAAATCAACATACATTATCAGCGTTGCTTAGCTATTTTTCTATGGACATTATATAAGCCAAACATATATTACATATATATGAAACATTTGCATATCAAGTTGAAATTGAAATGCAAGAGCAGCAAAGTGAACCCTACATGGCTACATTGTGTTTTTTTTTTTTTAAAGATTCAAATATGTATATCGTTTTTTCTTATCAAACTTCCATCCATGGTCGATTCATGACCATCACTTCCATCTTTGGTCGTTTCATGACCTCATTAGGCTTCTAGACTCAAACATTGACCACTTTGCCAACTGACTATTTCACCCTGCTGAGTTGCACCCTGTGCACATCTACAGTCTCTTTTATGCAAGATCAGGGTTTACAATGGTCAAGACGTTGACCAGGATTCAGAATAGTAAAATGTAGCTAAATGAACACAAAGGCTTGGTGAATGTTTATGTTGTTTATTGGGAAAAGACACAATACAAGGTTGTGATGGTCTCAATACACTCAGAATAAAAACCAATGTCTCTAGACTTCACTGTGATTAGACGATGTACTCCAATGTAAATCTTGGCCACCTGTTACAAAGACAAAGTAGAGAAATGGAAACATGAAGTGATCATTCGATGAACTGCATAGAAAAACAGACCACTTACTAACCATCATATTCTATCATTCATGCAACGTTGTGAACACAATGAATCTACATGGGGAATGGAAGACTTAGGTCATTGCTTCATCCAATCATCTATTCTACCTGAAGATTTAGCTCCTGACACCGTTATTAGGGCCTTACTCAACAGTGGTACGGTGGGTGCTGCTGAAACAGTGCCAGGAGAATCAGGTGTTGAGTGACTCTTACCGGTTTAGCACTTGTACAGCTTGTTGAGCCTGGTGATGTCATTCTGGCTCATCTGGGTGGCCTTGCCGATGGAAGCATTCTGGTTGGGGATGGGCACCATGGTGGGCTGGTTGTTCTTGGAGAAAGCAAACCTGGAAGCATGCAGAACCCACACTTAGCAGCACATACTCTGATACACTCCTTCTCCACATGGACTCTGGTCTAAAACGTATGTGATTGTGTATGTTTTACTTAATTCACACAATGATTAATTATTCTGTAAGCGACCACTCTAAAGTGTTTGTAGATGTGACATAAAACAGCAATTCAGTTAGTTTTCTTATTTTTATTTCACACAGACGGGATCTGATTGAGAGGGCATCAGGCTACAATAATGCAATTTGACTCACTTGTGGTACTGCATGACAGAGTTGTAGTCGTAGGGGGTTCCCTGGTTCAGTGTGTTGATCTTGTTGAAGTTGTGTGCCATGCCTGTGGAGGATAGACCAGACAGATTATAGGTGTGTGTGTGTGTGTGACAAAGTTCGGTTGAAACATTGGTGTGTGTGTGTGAGATAACGCTTGGATAAAACCTTGTTTGCCACCTCCCCTTTTCTTAGCGCGATGGTCGGAAGTGTTTGGTTTTTACTATGTCCCGTGCACCCCATGGAAGTGTATTATTTCGGTTCTGTTTGCATATAGTTTTACAAACAGTCACCCGAATGCGAGAGGGGACATTGCTAGACCAGATCGCCCAGATGCGTTAGTCATGTGTAAAGGTATTTCTGCATATCTACCCCCAGCCCCATTTGTGACCCAAAATTTAGACGTAGCATTATCATACAGAGTGCAGCTAATCCACTGCTGAACATTTTAACAACACCGTGAGTGAGAGACACTAGATGATCACTAAGTCACTGACCAGACTGTACGTTCTGCAGCAGCACCCTGATGTGGTTGTCACGGTCGGAGCGGGTCTGCTCGTGGTTGAAGCCCAGGGCGTGGAGCAGCTCGTGTTGCACCGTGTTGTGGTAGAGGCAACCCTGGCGACTCAGAGACACGGTCTGGGAGTTACCACGGCGACCGACAAAGGAATAGCACCTAGGATCAGAGAGGCAGTCAGAGTCAGATGGCAGGTTTCTTTGAATGGGAAAGTGGTGCGTGTTGATTTCACCATCTACATATAAATACACCAGTGGGTATATTGATCCAAAGCAATTAGTCCAAACACAAACAATATCCGAGCAACTACAAATGTAGGTGCTGCAAGACCCAATTTTCCTAAAGCAGGGTGAATTACTTTGAAGAGTTGATTTGTAATGTCTATGGAGCTCGAAGAATACAGTAAGGGCCAGATGAATGTAGAATGTGGTTGGGTAAAATGTAAACAGCTCCAATACAACATAAGTAGGTTCATATTTCCTGATGCTTCCTTGTGGGACCTCCTATTTGTGTCTGATAATAATGCACGCACGCACGCACGCACGCACGCACGCACGCACGCACGCACGCACACACACACACACACACACACACACACACACACACATACACATACACATACACACACACACACTCTCTCTCTCCTCACCCTTTGAGGGACTGGATGCTGAGGTAATCCTTCTGGTTGCTGCGCTTGACGAAGCGGATGCAGGAGAAGCCAGAGAAAGACTGCAGGCCACGGTCGATGATGGACAGCTCGCGTGAGGCTGCAGAGATGTAGGAGGAGTCATGTACAGAGGTTGTTGGAGGTAAGGCACACCCACCCTTACAGTTTGACATTCAGTGAGCCAAGTGAATCTCAACCTATGTTCAGCTGTGCTTGAACTATTTGTACCCTAACCCTTTTTTATGACTACCATTTGTGTCATAAAGTGAAACAATAATCCTAATAAAATAAGCAAACGTTTGTTATTTAAATTGTTTGAATACTCTGGGCTTTTACATGGAGTTCTGGGTAAAATGTTTTAACCTTTGTTTTTATGAATAAAATGAATGAATCTCTAGTTAGGGTGGTCTTCGCCACATGTGTGTCAGCAGGCTACACGTACAGTACTGGCCGGAGATGGTGTAAGGCACGTAGACCTTGCCGTCGCTGGACTTTCCCCACATGCAGCCACGGGAGGTGCAGGGATCAGCATTCCTCTCCATCTCGTTGTCGTAAGCGATGTCGTCTACCACATAGGGCTCGTCCTCAGTGCGAACTAATGAGAATAATACGAATACTAATAATTAATTAATTTCATTTATATAGTGTTTCCAAGACCCCAAAAGGTGTGTATGTGTGTGTGTGTGTGTGAGAGTGAGATAGAGGGGGCAATGAAACCTCATCTACTACCACCAAACTATTACTAACGCCAAAAGTAATTTAGTGTCAAACTATGCAGCACAATATGACCAACTCAATTGGCTTGAAAGTATGTTTAAATTTTTTTATTCTATAGGTATATATATAATTCTTTTTATTCAGCATTATAGTTATTATTAGTTATTCTTGTAGTTATTATTTCTAATATTAGAAATAATAATAATTATAGATATGCTATTATAGTTATTACTTATACAAGCTATTATAGTTATTATTTCCTTATTTCTGAGCAAAATTGAAAGGCAGATGGGTTTTCACAAACATATGAAATAATACTGGCCTAGTTTAGATGCCCTAGATATACAATCCAATATGTATACTATGGCACCAAAAACGACTGCTAAGCTATACTACAAAGAAATGTTATGGATATGGCCTGGGCTAGGATCTGTCGGTTTTCTATGGTGCAAACATATTGGGGAAACAGGGAAACACTGATCTGAATATACTTTGGCTTGGCTATACCTACCGACATCCTTGTTAGCTTCCCAGAGGAGCTCAGAAACCGAGCGTTCCTATAATGAGCCCAAACACAGATGTGATCAGTGATCCGTCGACAATTACCTCAGGGTAATGTTTTCACAAATATGGTTTGGATGATAGAAAGACATTTTGAATTTGGCCCATGATATTAACACGTGGTCATTGTCACAGGCTTGGATCCAAGAGTAAATTCTAATCAATACTCAAACATTGGCTGATGAGATACGGCTACATAAATGTTTCAATACAAACAGTTAACAAAGCTAACTGTTAAAAACAAAAATAGACATTAGAAAAATGTGAGACTTATTACCTCAGCCCAGGCGGAGACCACGAGGAGAGCCAGCAGACTCAGAGTGTACTTCAAGGCAGACATCTTACTAACCTGCAGATGAGACAGTGTTAATACCTATTGGCCACTCAAGAACCCCTATTTATTATCCCCATTGATTCCGGAACTGTCCATTTAAGGCTCTGAGAAAACGCCTCTTGGTCCACAGATAAGCTGTACATATGTGTTGCCTTGAGAACATAAGGCTAATTCCCACATGATCAAAAATAGGTAAATAAAAATGTAATGTATGCAGTACATATAGCGGTGTAAAATGACCCTGTTTGAGCAGCTGAGAAATTCTGGCATGCTGCCAGGATGGTTATCTGCAGGTTTATTTTTTTTATTAATTAATGAAGTCATTAAGCATTAAAAAACATGTACAATTTAAGAGCAAGAAAGTAATAGAGTTGCAGACTCATTTTCAACAGACATTCCTCTCCTTTACTTTGTACTAATACAAATTCTTCACTGAAATAGGGTTTATGCATTCATATAAGCCAAGAGCTTATGTAAAACAATGTATCATGTTACTTCATTTGCTGTTTACTATCAACTTTATTATCATTTTTATGATTTACACAAAATTACAAACCATATATCTTTGTATAGTCTCTGTATTACAGCCTTTTATTATTAGGTATTCACAGTGTAGCTGTGGATACATATTATTATTCTAGGGTTTGGGTATTATTATTCCGGATTGGTAATCCCTATGTCTCTGTGGGCGCTATAACTTCCGGTCAAAGTTAAACGATGGACACGTCCGCCCCGATAGATAAAGAATTCTGAAACCTGGTGTACCTGCCTTTTTTCGCATGCTGAGCATTTTTGCCTGTTGGACCCATAATGTCCGTCAGGATAGATTTTGCTGTACAGTTACACTTTCGTGAAAACTTCAGAACCATAGTTTTAAATGAAAAGCACATTACACAATACATGATCTATGGACTTGCCTGATTAAACTTCGTTGAATTGGTATTGATTGTGTAAAGAATGGCCGAGTTATGGCAACTTCAATAAATGCTGATTATCGAACATTATCCTATTGTGTGTGTGTGTGTGTGTGTGTGTGTGTGTGTGTGTGTGTGTGTGTGTGTGTGTGTGTGTGTGTGTGTGTGTGTGTGTGTGTGTGTGTGTGTGTGTGTGTGTGTGTGTGTGTGTGTGTGTGTGTGTGATTATGCCTATATCTCAGCTGTGGACTTGTCAAACGTTTTCAAAGTTGGGATTTATATACATATCCCCGGTAAGCAGGTCTCGAAAATGTTTGGTGCCAGAATTCCCATAGGGGGCGCTATAATTCGCGGTTAAAATTTAAACGATCGAAACGATCGGCATTTCCTCCCTGATAGATATTAAATTCTGAAAGTTGGTGGACATGCCTTATTTCGCATGCTGAACATTTTTGCCTCTTGGACCCATAATGTCCGTCAGGATAGATTTTGCTGTACAGTCAACATTTTGGGAAAACTTCAAAAATCTTAATCTTCAGAACGATAGCTTTAAATGACAGTTTTAATATACATGATATATGGACTTGTCTGATTAAAATCCAAAGGAATGGATTTGATTGTGAAGAAAATGGCCGAGTTATGGCAAATTCAATATGTGCTGATTAGCGAACATTATACTATCGTGTGTGTGTGTGTGTGTGTGTGTGTGTGTGTGTGTGTGTGTGTGTGTGTGTGTGTGTGTGTGTGTGTGTGTGTGTGTGTGTGTGTGTGTGTGTGTGTGTGTGTGTGTGTGTGTGTGTGTGTGTGTGTGTGTGTGTGTGTGTGTGTGTGTGTGTGTGTGCGTGTGTGTGTGCGTGCGTGCGTGCGTGCGTGCGTGTGTGTGTGTGTTTGGAGTAATGACTACACCCGTGATTCGCTTGAAAAGGGCGGCCGGTGGGATAGTCGTTGCGTGGGATATGAATACCTGCTTGCAGTCCTAGTTTTAATTATTTCTTGAATGCTTGTTGGATCTAACTTTTATATTACCTGTATTAATGGGTGCAGTAAAAAAGACCGTTATGATCATTTTTACTTAATAGTATACTTAATATTGTTTTGAAAACCATTGTTCCCCACCTCCTCAAATTTGACAATATAAACTTGGGGTAGATATCTTGAGAACCCATTTTGACACTTTACCCCTCGCCCCTCAGGGCGAATATAATTAATTCAACGACACCAAACAAAACAATCGCAATTGCACCATATGGCCACCAGATGGCGATGAAGAATATGTGTTCTGATTGAAGGCAATTTACCTATTTCCTCTGAAACCCTCTCTTTACTGTACAGTGATTGTAAACACCATGCTTAGTTGCAAAAGTTGAAGTTTGTTCTTGATTTCTTTTTCAATAACAAACTTTCTTGACCAATATTAGTCACAGAGTGATATGCTTTGGACTGTTGAAATCAGTTGAGTTTCAGCTTTAATGTATAGTTTGTGTAGAACACATTATGTGAAAAAGATTGTTATTGCTGTTCATGTGCACAGTTGTGAAATGCATGATTTTTTAAATTACATGCTTCTTATTTTGTTTGGGGTTGGAATAGCATTTTGTTTAGCTAACAATGTTTATGATAGAGAATCTAATCTTCTAGGGGTGTGTCACATGAAACATGACATTTCACGATGGTAAATCACTCACAAAGTCATGACAACCAAATAAACAGTGCTAGTAGGGATTAAAGATATACAACTCTCGTCAACACGAGCCTAGTGTCATAACGTCACTTTCGTTACAAAATCAACATACATTATCAACGTTGCTTAGCTCTTTTTCTACGTACATTATATAAGCCAAACATATATTACATATATATGAAACGTATCAAGTTGAAATTGAAAAGCATCAACATCAGCTAAGAGCAGCATAGTGAACTCTACATGGCTATATTGTGGTTTTTTGAAATACTCAAAAATATGTAAATTGTTTGTTCTTATCAAACTTCCATCCATGGTCGATTCATGACCTCATCACTTCCATCTATGGTCGTTTCATGACCTCATTAGGCTTCTTGACTCAAACATTGACCACTTTGCCAAAATACTATTTCACCTTGCTGAGATGCACCCTGTGCACATCTACAGTCTCTGTTATGCAAGACCAGGGTTTGCAATGATCAAGACGTTGACCACGATTCAGAATAGTAAAATGTAGGTAAATGAACACAAAGGCTTGGTGAATGTTTAAGTGGTTTATTGGTAAAAAACACAATACAAGGTCAAACCTTGTGATGGTCTCAATACACTCTCAGAATAAAAACCAATGTCTCTAGACTTCACTGTGATTAGACGATGTACTCCAATGTAAATCTTGGTCACCTGTTACAAAGACAAAGTAGAGAAATGGAAACATGAAGTAATCATTCGATGAACTGCATAGAAAAACAGACCACTTGCTAACCATCATATTCTATCATTCATGCAACGTTGTGAACACAATGAATCTACATGGGGAATGGAAGACTTAGGTCATTGCTTCATCCAATCATCTATTCTACCTGAAGATTTAACTCCTGACACCGTTATTAGGGCGTTACTCAACAGTGGTACGGTGGGTGCTGCTGAAACAGTGCCAGGAGAATCAGGTGTTGAGTGACTCTTACCGGTTTAGCACTTGTACAGCTTGTTGAGCCTGGTGATGTCATTCTGGCTCATCTGGGTGGCCTTGCCGATGGAAGCATTCTGGTTGGGGATGGGCACCATGGTGGGCTGGTTGTTCTTGGAGAAAGCGAACCTAGAAGCATCCAGAACACACACTTAGCAGCACATACTCTGATACACTCCTCCTTCTCCACACGGACTCTGATCTAAAATGTATGTGATTTTGTAGTTTTTACTCAATACACACAATGATTAATTATTTTGTAAGTGACCTCTCTATAGTGTTAGAAGATGTGACATAAAACAGCAATTCAGTTAGTTTTCTTATTTTTATTTCACACAGACGGGATCTGATTGAGAGGGCATCAGGCTACAATAATGCGATTAGACTCACTTGTGGTACTGCATGACAGAGTTGTAGTCGTAGGGGGTTCCCTGGTTCAGTGTGTTGATCTTGTTGAAGTTGTGCTCCATGCCTGTGGAGGATAGACCAGACAGATTATAGGTGTGTGTATGTGTGTGTGTGTGTGTGTGTGTGCGTGTGTGAGTGTGAGTGAGTGAGAGACACTGGATGATCACTAAGTCACTGACCAGACTGTACGTTCTGCAGCAGCACCCTGATGTGGTTGTCACGGTCGGAGCGGGTCTGCTCGTGGTTGAAGCCCAGGGCGTGGAGCAGCTCGTGTTGCACCGTGTTGTGGTAGAGGCAACCCTGGCGACTCAGAGACACGGTCTGGGAGTTACCACGGCGACCAACAAAGGAATAGCACCTAGGATCAGAGAGGCAGTCAGAGTCAGATGCCAGGTTTCTTTAAATGGGAAAGTGGTGCGTGTTGATTTCGCCATCTACATATAAATACACCAGTGGGTATATTGATCCAAAGCAATTAGTCCAAACACAAACAATATCCGAGCAACTACAAATGTAGGTGCTGCAAGACCCAATTTTCCTAAAGCAGGGTGATTTACTTTGAAGAGTTGATTTGTAATGTCTATGGAGCTCGATTATGAAAACAGTAAGGGCCCAATGAATGTAGAATGTGGTTGGGTAAAATGTAAAGAGCTCCAATACAACATAAGTAGGTTCATATTTTTTGTTGCTTCCTAGTGGGACCTCCTATTTATCTCTGATAATAATGCCCATACATGACACACACACACACACACACACACACACACACACACACACACACACACACACACACACACACACACACACACACACACACACACACACACACACACACACACACACACACACACATACTCCTCACCCATTGAGGGACTGGATGCTGAGATAATCCCTCTGGTTGCTGCGCTTGACGAAACGGATGCAGGAGAAGCTAGAGAAGGACTGCAGGCCACGGTCGATGATGGACAGCTCGCGGGAGGCTGCAGAGATGTAGGAGGAGTCATGTACAGAGGTTGTTGGAGGTAAGGCACACCCACCCTTACAGTTTGACATTCAGTGAGCCAAGCGAATCTCAACCTATGTACAGCTGTGCTTGAACTATTTGTCTCCTAACCTTTTTTTATGAAATAATAATCCTAATAAAATAAGCAAACGTTTGTTATTTAAATTGTTTGAATACTCTGGGCTTTTACATGGAGTTCTGGGTAAAATGTTTTAACCTTTGTTTTTATGAATAAAATGAATGAATCTCTAGTTAGGGTGGTCTTCGCCACATGTGTGTCAGCAGGCTACACGTACAGTACTGGCCGGAGATGGTGTAAGGCACGTAGACCTTGCCGTCGCTGGACTTTCCCCACATGCAGTTATAGGAGGTGCAGGGATCAGCATTCCTCTCCATCTCGTTGTCGTAAGCGATGTCGTCTACCACATAGGGCTCGTCCTCAGTGCGAACTAATAGGAATAATAAGAATAAGAATAATAAATAAATTGCATTCATATAGTGTTTCCAAGGCCCCCAAAGGTGTGTGTGTGTGTGTGTGTGTGTGTGTGTGTGTGTGTGTGTGTGTGTGTGTGTGTGTGTGTGTGTGTGTGTGTGTGTGTGTGTGTGTGTGTGTGTGTGTGTATCAGTGAGATAGAGTGGCTAGAGTGGCTATGGCTACTACCACCAAACTATTACTAACGCCAAAAGTAATTTAGTGTCAAACTATGCAGCATAATATGACCAACTCAATTGGATTGAAAGTATGTTTTTGAGAAAAAGGTATATTCTATATATATTTATTTATTTATTTAGCATTATAGTTATTATTAGTTATTATTGTAGTTATTATTTCTAATAATAATATTAGAAATAATAATATTATAGATATGGTATTATAGTTATTACTTTTACAAGCTATTATAGTTCTTATTTCTTTATTTCTGGAATTCAGAATTTCAGAATTGAAAGGCAGATGGGTTTTTACAAACATATGAAATAATACTGGCCTAGTTTAGATGCCCTAGATAGACAATCCAAGATATATACTATGGCACCAAAAACGACTGCTAAGCTATACTACAAAGACATGTTATGGATATGGCCTGGGCTAGGATCTGTCGGTTTTCTATGGTGTAAACATATTGGGGAAACAGGGAAACACTGATCTGAATATACTTTGGCATGGCTATACCTACCGACATCCTTGTTAGCTTCCCAGAGGAGCTCAGAAACCGAGCGTTCCTATAATGAGTCCAAACACAGATGTGATCAGTGATCCGTCGACAATTACCTCATGTGTTTTCTCATATGTTTTCACAAATATGGTTTGGATGATAGAAAGACATTTTGAATTTGGCCCATGATATTAACACGTGGTCATTGTCACAGGCTTGGATCCAAGAGTAAATTCTAATCAATACTCAAACAATGGCTGATGAGATACGGCTACATAAATGTCTCCGTACAAATAGTTAACAAAGCTAACAGCTCTAGAAAAAATGGACATTAGAAAAATGATGTTAGAAAAATTATTAGATTACTAACGCTACTAACTTAGTATTAGAAAAATACGGCTACATAAATGTCTCCGTACAAATAGTTAACAAAGCTAACAGCTCTAGAAAAAATTAGAATTAGAAAAATGTGAGACTTATTACCTCAGCCCAGGCGGAGACCACGAGGAGAGCCAGCAGACTCAGAGTGTACTTCAAGGCAGACATCTTACTAACCTACAGATGAGACAGTGATAATACCTATTGACCACTCAAGAACCCCTATTTATTATCCCCATTGATTCCGGAACTGTCCATTTAAGGCTCTGAGAAAACGCCTCTTGGTCCACAGATAAGCTGTAGATATGTGTTGCCTTGAGAACATAAGGCTAATTCCCACATGATCAAAAATAGGTAAATAAAAATGTAATGAATGCAGTAAATATAGCGGTGTAAAATGACCCTGTTTGAGCAGCTGAGGAATTCTGGCATGTTGCCAGGATGGTTATCTGCAGGTTTATTTCTTTAAATTAATTAATAAAGCCATTAAATATTAAAAAATATGTACAATTTAAGAGCAAGAAAGTAATAGAGTTCCAGACAAATTTTCAACAGACATTCCTCTCCTTTACTTTGTAATAATACAAACTCTTAACTGAAATAGGGTTTATGCATTCATATAAGCCAAGAGTTTACGTATAAGCCAATGTATCATTTTACTTATTCTGTAGTCATTTGCTGTTTACTATAAACTTTATTATCAAAATTCTTATGACTTACCCAAAATTACAAACCGTATATCTTTGTATAGTCTCTGTATTACAGCCTTTTTTTTATTGTTATTTCTGGAATGCTTGTTGGATCTAACTTTTGTATTACCTGTATTAATGGGTGCAGTTAAAAGACCGTTATGATAATATTTTATAAATCTGAATTCTGGTCTTAATGGCTAAACATTCATCTCAAGTTGACCTGCTGAATGCTTATTTATACTGTTGATAGTATAGTGCTGATACTTTATATTTTTATAACCTTATTCTTATAGCAGTGAGTTAAACTCAACAGAAGTTAGACTAGCAAATTACCAGTTGTAAGAAGAAACAGCTAAAATGTATCCAAATGTGTTATATATTAATAATAAATATTATTTATAACAACTTGCTTGCTGAAGTTTGCTTTCCCGTTAAGCTAAGGCAGAGGTTCTTGTACACCTAAAGCTGAATAAAGACAAACTCAGATGAGGTAAGGACAGCAGAATCATTTTTTCAAGGCCTGATTACATACTTTTGATTTAACTGTAACCCTTTCTTCTTGGGTTTAATTTTTATATTTTATTCTTGACTTGACTTAAGGAGTCCATAAGTACGAATGGATCTCTCCACTATTTCCTCTTCCTTCTCATCTGAAGTGCTCTGGGGGGATGGAAATCAGCCAGTACTTGTAGTTGTTTTACTTTTTTCTGTATTGTGGTTGATGGGGTTCTGCTGAGAAACCAAAACACAATCAAACCAACATTTTCACATCATACTGTAGTTGTAAAACATTTTTAACCTCAGTGTCGAAAACATTTATAGCGAGAAATGTGCATTATATTTTCATAATCTTTGTTAAGTGAACATTGTTTAGTGAACCGTTGTAGTTGATGCACAAAAGCCAAGGGTTGATCTCTGGACCTGCCTGGCTCTTCATAATATGTTAACCCAGGGTTGCCAAGTTTCACGCTTCTGGCGTGACACACGCGATCACCTTCAGCCTCACACTCTCACCCTGCCCAAACAATTCTCATGCCCAAACAATTCTCATGCCAAAACACTGCGACAGCAACAGACATGAACAGACGAATGTATTATGGTCAAATCTTTTTGGTTAAACCAAGCGAACGACTTAGACTAGATGAAGATAGTTGAGTATTTGAAAACATGGCTCTGTCTCCTATATTACTCTCTGATTGGTGCGTGATGCTTATCTCTGTTTTGATAGGACAGCTGGTGAAGTTCACCGCCGGGAGCCAAGATGGCGTTCAAGCAAGATTTTGTTTTTGGAAACAACACGTCTTTGACTTTCATTAGTGAACGAACCAGTGCGCTCTTTATTGGATAAGTGTATGTCTAATATTGTGAGTTTTCCCAGGGTGGAAGTAGTCAGGGCGTGGGCGTAGTCAGGCTATATCCTTAAATCTTAGACCTCAGCTCCCGCTCCCGCCACATGTGTAAACTGCATACTTTTATTTAAACGCTGATGGTGAATTGAAATATGTGCACTTGATTGAGTGTGCATGCGCGTACCCATTATTAAGCCCATGGCATCACAATCGCATTCCAGCCAGGTACCCAACGTTGTTAACCTTACTTGGTTTGACTGGCCTTTTAGGCCTGTCTGTTCTGGTGTGGGCTCTGACGTAGTCACTGTTGCTACCATTGGCAGATTCTGCATCCTCTTGAGCAGTACGATTCTATTTGTCTTCTTCAGAGCTTCTAATCTCTGATTGGTCATCCTCCAGGTGAGTATGTTGATCGTCATCCTCTGTCTGGGGAACTTAATTATACAGGCTGTCTTAGGCCTTCTTTTAATCATTTCCACTGTGTGGGTATAATCCTAATCCATGGAGTCGGTGGAAATCACATGTTTGGATGTGATTATGGGTGAGTGAACCTTCTCTGGGTTTCAGATGGAGTTTTGGGCCTAACTGGAGATTCTTTAGGTCTCTCCTCTTGCGTCAATGTCACCATTTGCTTGATTGGCAAAAGGTGATCACGGTGGAAGGTTTTGTTGCATTTCTTTCCATTCTCAGGTTGTACTTTGAAAACAGGGACGTTGGATAATGGATCTACAATGATAAATGACAGGACTGAGCTCCAGCAAAGCCCTCTTATTCTTTGATCTTTTTTTGTTCACAGTAGCAACAGCTAGCCGAAAGGCTTATTTCATGTCTTCATTTAATTTTGCCTAGTCATGAGAACATTTTCCTCACAGCCGTCCGGTGAGGTCCGAAAACAGAATTACACATGAAGTCTCGCTTCTCTGCCAAACATTCAAAAGAAAGGAGAATGCCCTATGGTGTCACACTTGGTGCTGTTATCTGCATCAACCAAGTAGCCTACATGGTGACTCCATTTCATCCTTTTTGCTTGGTTCATGGTCCCGAATTTGGACAAGAGAGTGCAATTAAAGCACTCTGGCTGAGGGTCTCCTCAGGGTGATAAGGGGTGGTGGCTGAGTTTTGGATCCCTATCATCCCCAGGAGCTCTTTTTTCAGAATGGAGTTGGGCCGGCAGCGCATAGTGATTGAAATACTTGTCTACCAGATTCTGGCTACCATCTGAGCTTTCCGATTCTGTGCAAGAAGAGCTTGACTGGTTCAGGTTTTGGTTCTCTCTACACCCAGATGTCCAAGGTCATTATGTATGGCTTTGAGAACAATGGTCCGAAACTCTAAAGGTAGCACATCTCATATTTCATTAGTGACATTTCAAGACTGGAATATACATTTATTTGTATGAACTTGGATGTTTTTCTGTGCATGGATTAGAGTGGTTTTGGAAATTTGTCACATTGATTTTAGTGACAATTGTAGGGGCATGCCATGGATACAACGGGGAAATAACTAATCTACAGATCTGGGGGAATCTTCTGGAGAGTCGGGACTACAGATTTGCTGGCAGACAGATTCGACACCAGATTGTGTAAGGTTCTGTTGTCATCAGTTGTCATCAGCATCAACATCAAGCCTACTCGGTCAGTACAAGATGTTACGTTGAAAGGCAGCAAGCCAATGGTGTCCGGAAACTTTGAGTTTCGCAGTTGTGAGCACGTAAGTAAGTGGGTTGTCAGTTCTCAGTGTAAACTTTGCCCCATACATATAGTCATGAAATTTGTCGACCCCTGCCCATTTGATTGCCAGGAATTCTAAATGGTGAATCAGGTAGTTTCTTTCTGCTGGATTCAATATCCTGCTTGCCAAAGTGACTGGTCTGAGACCATCTGGGTGTTCCAGATGTTTGGCGGCACCAAGGCCAATCAGACTAGCATCTAGATGCAAGATATATGGCTTGTTGGGGTAGACAGATGCTCACACTGGGGCGTTGGTAAGACAATTAATCACGTTTGGAAGGCGTTCTGACAGTCTGGATCCCACCTTGAGCCAAAGGGCTCAGACTAATCCAGAATAGCCTTTGATTTCTGTTGACCCTTTTTAGCAGGGGCATTGCCTTTTGTTAGGACTGTTACCGGCTTGACAATGGACGCATAACCTTCTATGAATCATCAATAATACCCACAAAACTCTTAAGAAAGAGCTCAGACTCTTTAGGTCGTTGGGCTGCAGACAGGTGGTGAGTGCTACTACCGTAGTGGGTTCAGGAGCTACTCCCTCAGCTGAGACAACATGTCCCAGGTATCTTACCTTTTTCTGGCAAAACTTGCATTTGTCTTATGAGAGTTTTAAGTCTACCTCGCCCAACCTATGGAAAACTATGAGGAGTCTTTCCTTGTGTTCTCAATAGTTTTCCTAAGGACAATAAAGTCATCCAGATAAACCAGGACTTCCAGGAGTTTCATTTCCCCAAGAGCCTTCTCCATCAATTGTTGTAGGGAGGCCAGAGTCCCTGTGACTCCTTGAGGTGTCCTCTCAAACTAGAAGAACCCTAGTGGGCAGATTAATTCAATTTTCTCCTTATCCTCCTTAGCCATGGCGATTTGGTAATGTCCACCTCTTAGATCAAGGACATAGATCAATTGACTTCCTGTTAGGCTCTTCAGAGCATCATCAATACATTGGGTTTGTCAAGTAATGTTGATTCATCTGTGTCCAAAAAACCTTGACCGCCTACTCTCCGAAGAGAGGATTCCTCCCATAGCCCTAAGGGGTTATGAAGGCTTACAGCTGCGGGCTCACAGAAGAATTACGGACAGAAGAAAACTAATACAACTTTTTCGGCCATGTTTCAGAAAGGGATTTTTTCCCTTTCTCCCCTGCAATTGATACTATTCCACACCACAAACAAAGGAAACGGTAGAGAGGAACAAGAATCATGATTCTAAGAGGTTACTTAGTCACCATTGAAGAAACATATCCCTAGAGTTAAATATATCCAAACTCTTAAATAATCCCAGCAAACTTCCAAGTGCACAGGTTCCAGGGGAGAGCTACTACACAGACGAGATCGGCAGCCATGGTTCTGGACAGGGTTATGCCCAGAGGTAGGGCGCCGAAGCAAGCGGGGTAGGCGTCTGGTATACAGTAGTTAGGGGCTTGGTGAATCTCCCCATCAATTTGTTAACAACCGTAACAGGACAAGCTTCACAAAGTGACGGATCTAACAGGTTGTATACAAGTCTGGGACAGTCCTGTTATTGAGGTAATCAATGCACAATCGGATGGTTCCATTCTTTATCCTTACAATAACTATGGGGGATGCATACTGGCTGTGTTATTCCTTAATGATGCCAGCATGCAATAGTCCTTGAATAGTCGTTGGGATCTTTCCTGGAAAGGCAGATGGTCTGAAAGCTGGATTGTGTGCCCTACTCCTTGTGCTAAACCCCATCCCATTCATGTGAAGAGAATACATGAGCTCTTCAAGACAGCTTTTGTACTCCTCCAAAATGCCAATTTGATCAAATGGGCAGATTGCATGCAGGTAGCCGGGTAGACAGACAGGTAGGCCATCCAATAATTTTGTTTGGGCCAAATTAAATGATTGGATGGACTTAATGCAGGCCCGCGACAGCCACAGATATCAGATTTGTTTATATTATTTGTTAAAGCATTTTTGATTGATTGCTGTCGGGATGTAATGAGAATTGTACAAGTAGGACAACAAATTACCTACCCTAGCTTTAACATACTTCTTTCCGAATATGCATTTGCAGATCATCGTTGCTGCAGCAATGCTGCTCACAATCTCTTTCAAAGATTTCAAATTGAAATAAACTAATACAGACACCACAATAAAGACACCTGTTTTATTATTTACATTTTCATGACGAATTACAAGGCAACTTGCCTAGAAAGTCAATACAAGTTAAGACACAAGATAAACAGACCGTAAACTTAAAATAGATTGTACTTGCCAAAATAGGGGTGTTCTCCGATACGGCTGTGTACCTATGCCGATTCCCCAAATGGAGCATGTGTCTCCTAGAGCAAAGAATCCACTCTGCTGGATACAATGTTCATTTTCGTTGCGGCATTAAGACTCTTATTGCATGCCATCATTGGCCATTTGAGGTATACAAATACATTGTTTATGAGAAACATTTTAACGTGGGAATTATTTGACTTATGTCAAATAGATCCAGAGAAAGTAGTATATATTTATAGCCATTTCTTGCATAAATTCCAAGACTAATGCTATCACTGCATGCCACTTTTTACTTCTCAGGGCAATATGAATTGCAAAATACAGGTGGAGTGCGATGTAAATCAAATAGTTAAAACGTTGAATCTTTAGTTTGCTTTCCTGTCATCAGATGTACTCTAGGCCCTGCTGCCCATCTCACCTTAAAAACAACATTTTAATAAAAAAGAATCCTCACAGAACAAGTCTCTCACTTTATAACAAATGTATTTTGATGCTTTGATTAACTGGCTAAGGAACATCATTTTTTTTATAGAGAAAGCAACAATTGAGTATAATGGCATGTGACCAAACTATAAAGGTCTAAAACAATATCAATGATGCATATGTGAAAGTGGAAACAATGTCACTGATTCCTAATTTTCCTGTTTTCCTATGAGTGAGGATCTTAAGCAGGACATAGGACCATCATTTTCTCTATCCATTTTGTGTACTGAAACAAATAGACATGAGACCAGGAAGTATCTTTAAACCTAACGAGTGACACATTTGTAATATCCAGTTAAATGGAGTTTCATAAAACAGACTTTTGATTTGTGAGAGATTTAGCTCTTCGCTCTGTAAGGTTGACAAAACTCTTAACTCTTCCTCTAAAAGGCACTGACTGCATGTTTAAAAAGGTACGCCATGCCACTTGAAATCAGTTTGAGCCAACTAGACTCTTTGGAGATGGCTTTGAATCGTCACCGATGCTGCATAGCTCCTTACCCACTTGCGACCCTGTTCAGATGGAGTTGAGACGCGTTCCGCTCCATGTTCGCTGAGGAAAGAACGGTTCTGGATTCTAGGAAGGCTGGAGGTGTCGAGAGGCAGGATTTTAAGTCACCCACACGCGTTCTACTAACTAAAGGGTCACACCTTACTGAGAATCCTGGACAACACAGGTCTGTATAGAACCTGAAACCACTGCTACAACCAGAGAACCAACAGCTTACTCTACAAATGGTACCACGGAGGACGAGGAGGGGGGAGTGGTCTAGACTAAAAGAGAACAGGGAGGGGTTTGGGTCCTCAGAACATCTGCTGGGGCTTTAGCTCCGAGTACATCAGTCCCTCGGCCGAGATGGCATCTCCGAGCCCAACTGTCCTCAGCGGCTGCTTGCACACCAGCACCGGCGAGAGGTAAAAGGTCACATTGCCGCGGCACCACACCGTTACGGGGTTCATCGGGTCCAGGGTCAACCTCATCCGGGGGTCACCGTGTGAGCTGTGGAACTCCACGGGAGCCTTGAGCTCCACCGCTCCCACGTCGATGGTCTGGACACCGCACGCCTGGGTGCTGGCCACGCGCGCCCCCGCCATCACTGCCGCTGCCTGGTTCCCCCAGTAGCCGTCCACAGTGGCAAGGATGTGGTAGGCTAGCGTGTGGAAGTGGATGCGGGTCAGCTCGGCCTCCGCGGACGGTTCGCTGCGGCCGTGCTCCTGGAGAATCCAGAGGAGGATGTCGCTGACGCGGCCCACGTCCGGCACACCCTTCCAGGTGGGCAGTTCTGCGTGGGGGCCCTCCCCGGCCTGGGCCAGGAACAGCAACTCTTGCTCGTTGAGCCCGATGGAGCTGACGATGGGCATCACCTGCTAACAGGGCGGAGCACAACCACAACCACGGGTGACTGAATCAGTTACCTAGAGAGCAGCTTCTTAACCACACCTATTTATCAACTACTCTAAGCATGATACAAACAAGTTTATTCAAAATGTTACACAACAGAAGTGAGTGTGGCAGACTTCTGTGTGTGTGTGTGTGTGTGTGTGTGTGTGTGTGTGTGTGTGTGTGTGTGTGTGTGTGTGTGTGTGTGTGTGTGTGTGTGTGTGTGTGTGTGTGTGTGTGTGTGTGTGTGTGTGTGTGTGTGTGTGTGTGTGTGTGTGTGTGTGTCGCATGTACCTCTTGCATGATGTTGTTCATGTAGTCCATGTCGGTCATGCTGGCCAGCTCCAGGTGGACAGGAACATCTTTGCGGATCTCAGATATTGCCGCAATAGCCTGCAAATGTGACATTGCAGTTAGTCATTTATGCACTAAACAGCTACACTTGAGATCCAAAGTGTGTGGCACCACTCAATTCCTATGTGGAATGTGTGTTGAACTTTGGCCAGTTTGACTGTATGACAAAATGTTCCAATGTCTGTATACAATGTACCACACATGCGCGCGCACACACACACACACACACACACACACCCACCTCTTTGAGCCTCTCCTCCCATATCAGCCGGCCCATGCCCTCCATCATGTGGAGACCGGACAGCACCACCAGGTCGGGCTGGAAGTCATCCAGGCTGGCCACAAACGTCTCCAGCGAGCTCATCTCTCCGTTGGACACATCGTGGGAGAAGATGAAGCGGTTCGCCTGAGGGGCTCTGGTGGAACCCCACTGTTCCCCTGGGAACGAGAGAAGCCGTGTTACATTAGGCCCAGTGCAGTCGCATCGCAAAACACATCACAAATGGGCAGTTTATGGTGATGATCATTGCTCCTGTCAAACATGGTGAACAATTGATAAAATTCAGTGCGGGTCATTTGCAAGCATCAAATTAAAAATATTCTTGTTGTGGGCCACTGCAAAGGGCTGCATTAGGCCCAAGGGCTGCTAATTGAGAACCACTGTTCTAGAAGATCATTCTGCAAGAGGGTGGGTGGGTCGTGGGTTTGTTCCTCACCTTCTTGGTACTCTAAGATGAGGTGGTACTCATCGCTCTCCTGCAGCGAGTCTGGGGGGACCACGATTTGCTCGTCCAGCATCTCATGGAGCTTGGGGCCCACCGGGCCACACAGCAACACCTGAGCCAGACACACAGTCATACTCAACACAGGAAGACCTCCACACACACGGTCACTGTCAATACAGGAAGACCTCCAGACACACGGTCACTGTCAATACAGGAAGACCTCCAGACACACGGTCAGTCTTAAATACAGGAAGACCTCCACACATGTGGTCACTGTCAATACAGGAAGACCTCCAGACACACGGTCACTGTCAATACAGGAAGACCTCCAGACACACGGTCAGTCTTATATACAGGAAGACCTCCAGACACACGGTCAGTCTTAAATACAGGAAGACCTCCAGACACGCAGTCAGTCTTAAATACAGGAAGACCTCCAGACACACGGTCAGTCTTAAATACAGGAAGACCTCCAGACACACGGTCAGTCTTAAATACAGGAAGACCTCCAGACACACGGTCACTGTCAATACAGGAAGACCTCCAGACACACGGCCAGTCTTAAATACAGGAAGACCTCCACACATGTGGTCACTGTCAATACAGGAAGACCTCCAGACACACGGTCAGTCTTAAATACAGGAAGACCTCCAGACACACGGTCAGTCTCAAATACAGGAAGACCTCCAGACACACGGTCAGTCTTAAATACAGGAAGACCTCCAGACACACGGTCACTGTCAATACAGGAAGACCTCCAGACACACAGTCAGTCTTAAATACAGGAAGACCTCCAGACACACGGTCAGTCTTAAATACAGGAAGACCTCCACACATGTGGTCACTGTCAATACAGGAAGACCTCCAGACACACGGTCACTGTCAATACAGGAAGACCTCCAGACACACGGTCAGTCTTAAATACAGGAAGACCTCCAGACACACGGTCACTGTCAATACAGGAAGACCTCCAGACACACGGTCAGTCTTAAATACAGGAAGACCTCCAGACACACGGTCAGTCTTAAATACAGGAAGACCTCCAGACACACGGTCAGTCTTAAATACAGGAAGACCTCCAGACACACGGTCAGTCTTAAATACAGGAAGACCTCCAGACACACGGTCAGTCTTAAATACAGGAAGACCTCCAGACACACGGTCACTGTCAATACAGGAAGACCTCCAGACACACGGTCACTGTCAATACAGGAAGACCTCCAGACACACAACAGGGAAAGATCACTTCCAATGACAGTTGGGGGTGCCAATTATTTTTAGATTTATTGTTTATTATTTGGTTTGCATCAAAATTCAATAAATGTACAGATGCATTGTATGGACAAAATATCTACCTCTCCTGAATATGTTACAAATTAGATAACTTATAAGTGAGATAACTTACAGTATTGCAGTAAATAACTTTTACAAATAAATAACTAAATGACTTACAATAACTAAATGTATTAAAAATAGCACAAAAGCTACTGATCTTTTCAAATAGTGATTGAAAGGCTAGCATTTATCATAGCACTGATGCTGTATAACAAAACAACCCAAAGACTGTGTAAGCTTTTACAGTCTATACAAATAATAGAAAATAAGAAAACACAGGAACTACCGTGACATCAGGGTAGCTGGCAAGCTTTTGACCAATGAGGGCAGCGTTTCCACCAACATACAGCTGGAGAAAGACATGATAAGATCAAGGTTGTGATTGATTTATGCTTCTCGCTGAGCTTTAATCAATGATCCCGCAGGTTAATGAATCGCTAGACAGAAAAAGTTTAAGATAAGTTTACAATTATTACTTTTTCCTTCAAACTGCAGTTCTGTGATGACGCATTTATCAGACTGCTTTGCATGGGTGTGACACTGTGCATAATGGGTGTGTGATTGAGTGAGTGTAAGTGCGTGTGTTGTGAATTGAGGAAATGTGGTAATGTGGTGTTGTGTAGCGGTTGTGAAAGGCAAGCAGACACTGGTAAGGAAATTCTGGGCTAGTCAAAGATCCTCTTTTGAACACCGAAATTGATTCCAGCCTGAAACGTCTGTCATGCGTGAAACGTGTGTGTGTGTGTGTGTGTGTGTGTGTGTGTGTGTGTGTGTGTGTGTGTGTGTGTGTGTGTGTGTGTGTGTGTGTGTGTGTGTGTGTGTGTGTGTGTGTGTGTGTGTGTGCACCTTAGCCCCGGGGTACTCAGCGGCGGCGCGGGCAATCCTCTGGAACACCTCCTCGTCGCTGAAGAAGCGCTCTGCTGCCGCCCCCCGCTCCATATAGTGGATGAATGCCTCCTTCAGGTCCTCTCTGGAGTGGAGCACCTCATGGTCCAGGCCGGGCCCGGGATCTAGCGCCGAAGCCTGGAGCAGACCCACCCCTGAGACCACCACATCCACGCACGCGTTCACACTGGGACCAGATGCAGGACAAATTATACGAGGATTTACATGTAATGAAGTCATTTAGAGTGTTTGTGAGTCAAGTGAGGCTGAGAACCAAGCATACAATCCCAATTAGAGTAAACTACAAATTGTTACTGCATTAACAAGTTAAAAAACAACATCTGGACAGGGTGCAGAGTAGCTATTGGAGTAGTATATTACAACAGAAACATTAGTAATAATACATTCCAATTAATAGTTACTAAGATACATTTTAGTCCCGTGAACCAAAACGCCATTTTTCGTATCAATGACCTGAATTTGTAGTGAATGTGTATACGTTTAAATGTAAGCACAGAAAAGTTCAACTTTACTTCCTCAAAATAGCATATTGTTTCATGTCTCTTAAATGCCGAAATAGGAAATGCATGTCATCAGTGAAAATGCATAATGCAAAATATATTTGTATGGTTACATTTTTTTATTAATTGTATTATTTTGTAGTTCTACATTGTAACCTGAACTGTCTGAAATTAAATATCTCCCTCTAGAGGGCAGTCCTTGAGTTTCACCCAATCCTCTGCGATCCTGTAGGAGGTCCTTGTGTTAGGACCAATCATCAGTTGCCACCTTTTTTCAAACACTTGGATGAGGTAGATGATGTGGTGGACGGGAGCAGACGCTAAAGGCTGTGTGTCACAGAGTGTTTAACAACACTTAGCTTGCCCTGGAACACGCCTGCTGAGCTCAGATAATCTGCACTAAATACATTGAATCCGATTGGCTGTTCAAAATAAAATGTCGGTGAGCCACATTGCATTGCAAGAGGCTGAGCAGAAATAAGGCACTAAATGGGTATGGTTAAAGTAGTAGTTGAGCAGCATTACTGTGATCTGGCCACCTCTAGCACCGCTTTTGTGATGCTGATGTTGTGTTTAGATTTTTTATTGCATATTAACAGTATGCAACAAATACATTGAATAGGGTCAGTTATATATAGAGGGTGATAGAGTTACTCCATATTGAAGCTACATTTGATCGCTGTGTGCCATGAGTAGGCAATCACCGATATGAAGTTTAAAACATCCTGTTAGGTCAGCAAATTAAATAATATTTAATTGAATCTATGATAATTTGACGCCTAACATCTCCATTGTATATTCCTGGCCATACTCACTATAGTGCCACGTCTAATCTCTATAATCCAAACGTGTATTACTATCCATGTGGTGCAGAGAATGTAGTGGGCTCACCCTACAGCCACTTTCTGCCACTGTCTTGAAGGCAAGGTAATCAGAGAATCCCAGGCAGAGGCGATCGCCTGCTCGAAGCTCGGCCCGTGGTCCTTGCCGTCGCTGGGCATCATCGGCAGCGTCATGTAGTGTAGAACCTGAGCTGGCAGGTCGGGCTTCGTTTGGTAGAGGTAGCCGACAGCCAGCGCCAGCAGGGCAACCACCGATGCTTTACCCCACATGATGCTCCGTGACGCACGATTATTACACACACACACAACCTGAAAATACAGGGGGAAAAAACCGCCTTAGTTCGGTTCGTTAGAGCGAAGTGCACCACTCCCCTGTGTGAGAGTAAGCAGGTATAAGAATAGGGTTGATATTCAAGATTTCTGAGGAAGGAGTGGTTTATTGAGCCATAACCGAGAGAAGTTAGCTCTACAACTGACAGTATGTTGATCCAAAATCCAAACACTGTCAGTTACACACAGAGCTAGAGAGACGTATGAACCATTAACATTGAGATTCAATGGTATTAGATATAAATTAATAGAGAACCATGGGCAACAATCTGTATGTATGCATGTATGATATAAGATATTGACATATCCTGCAATAGTTTTGCTGACTATTCACAACAAATCAGTCATGTATCAATTGCAAAGCATTCAAGTCTTGGCAACTGATCTTTCACATGAAAAGGCTACAAATAAACCATTCTCTATTCAACTCATAATGGGATTAATATGCGGCAGTGACGAATCAGGGACACTTGTCTATACAGTTTATGTTTGCATCGTGCGATGTTCATTGGTTGCCAGCCACGACCACTGACCAGCGTATATGGTACAATACACTACCATGTCAACGCAAACGTGGAAGCCAATGCTGACTAACCAATCTTAATTCACGTTAAAATATATGTGGTTGACAAGTTTCTTAACCGAGTAGGCCTTGCACAATAATCCGATGTCATAGATAGAATTGGTTAAAGTACTACTTACGCTTGCTAGCTTATGATAAGGGGCCAGGCAAGATAACTACGAGACGCACCGGTATTCAGGCTTCCCTCTTGCAATCACAAGGCGAATATATATCCCAGATATATTTTGCAGAAAAAGCACAGCTCTGTCTCTTGAGCACTGCTGGCTAGAAGTTTCAGAAGAGCTCCGTGTCAGGACAAGTGAAGGAGCGAGGAACAAATCCTGACCAGGCATGGACTAGTCGAGCTGTGCGCCGACTTCCGCCCGCTACTTTGAGCGCATGCGCCAGGTCCAGTACATAAATGCACAAGCGCTTTCAGTTTTGATCTTATCATTTTGTTACTTGACAGGACCATGTTATTAAGTGCAATTTACTAAGTTTACTTGTGTATGGCATGTATGGCACTAACCAGTGGAAGACTCGATTTACTAAAAATAAATCGAGCCAGAGAAACTAGGACACACTGTCCTAAAGTCTTCTGTGTTGGCAAACAGAATATTCTCAGGTCGCAACATGAAAATATATTTGCTTCCGGCAGGGGGCACGGACACGAGGGCAGGGGACCAGGATACTGAGAAAAGCTTCGTCATTGTTACATGACAGCAGTGCCGTTTCTGACCTTCTGATGGCCCATGGTACATCCTACTTGACCCCCGCAATAATCATAATAACCCCATAAAATAACACACACACACACACACACACACACACACACACACACACACACACACACACACACACACACGCATTTTAAAAAGCAAAATTTCGAAACAACCACACTGACTATAAGAAATAGTTTAATAAAAGGTAAACAGTATACAAACACACAATATAAAATTGAAATGCTGAAAATTAATTAAAGCTGTTAGTTAATGAGTTACTAAACTACTTCGTAAACTCCTGCTGAAAAGTCATTTCTAAATAATATGATAAACTAAAACTAATAAAGAAATGTAACACACGAAGTAAGGGCGCATTCTACATCTTTTTTTAAAAGATGATACACTGGATGTTCTTCAACAGTGGCTCCTTCCTCCATGCTTAAGCATGACTAAGAGTGTTCTTCGGAGAGCTTCCCGTGGACCAGACTAGAAGGTCTCACTAGGAGATGCCCCCCTCAGCATCTTTGGTACAAGCCGTGAAGCTGACCCGGACGTCCCGGGGGTAGAAGCCTTCCAGAACGCCATCTACCACCATGTCTGGGAGACCTGGGGGAGAAGAGAAATACACTTTGGCTGCGTTCCGCTTTTCCTCATGCTTGATGATCAGGCTTTATCATCAGCAGTCAAGCAATAGTCTTCAAGCACAAGGAAAGGAGCAATGTGGAATTTGGGCCCAGCTCCGATTCCTTTACTAGGAATGGCGATTCAGCTTAAATCCTCGATCATCAAGCACAGGTAGAAATGGTCACGCATGAGGGAAAGAGCCCTGTGACAGAGAGACTGATCGGAACAGCCTAGCTGCTGCAGCATCTCTCAAAGGCCACGTCAACTCTTGATGAGTGGATCAACCCCAACCTTGATATTCGTATATAACATTTGTTATATGTGGCCAATCCATATGTGGTGATATATTTAAATGATAGTGGAGCCACTGCGGGATGATTGTCGTTCATAGTTCTAATAGAACCAACACCACAAAAAGGTTCAAGCACAAAAGACAATACAATGCTTTTGTAAGAAATAAATTTAAAAAATGTTGTTGGTACAAGCAATATATTGATTCAATGTTAGTGGTGTTTTAAATAGTATACAGTGCCGCAGTTGACAGAACAGGAAGGCTTGCATCAGGTTCTCAAAACACTTGCAACACAACTGCTAAACATCCCTTCAACAGCAAAGTTTTCAGCGTAATAAATGTGATTTGGCCATAGATAGGGCAAACATTGTCATAAATATGTGGTAAGACAAACAGGTTGAATGAAGATGAGGAATTTACTCACTTTGCCAAAGACGGTTTAATTCACCCTTTTGAGTACCCAGTGAATAGGGAAAACCAACAAAAGTATAGGCTCTAACACTCAATCTCAGAGAAACACAGAGAGACACACTTATTCGCCCTCCCATCAGTAGCCTAGCCTGGAAACCATCCTGATCACGTGACCTTGCATTCTGTTTCACTACACGGATCAGTCTCGACCTCTAGCCGTCCACATCAAATTAGAGTTCAATGCGTGATTGTTGTCTTATCACTACACTAAATAACTACGTTACATTAGCTACAGCGAGGCAATGCAGTATTTATTTCCTGATCAGCATTTTTAACATTTATATTTCCTGGTCTGTTGATATTCTATATACTCAAATGATCTTCAAGGCTGGCTTTGGTTCACTGCACCTGATTATTCCGCTTTGTTCATGACTCGCATTGTAATATGTTTTGTTAACAACTGCAGGTTCTGCAAGCTCTCGGAGCTGTGCTAACACGTAGAGTTTAATCGCGTGAACACGTCATATTTTGACGCGTTAATGCAACATAAATTGACATGTTAACACGTCAGGTCTAATTTTTATGTAAGTATGGAATGCCATTTGCGCAAATAGTGACTTAGAAATTTTGCGTTAACACAACCGAAGTTTGCGTGTTAATACGATATATTTGGACGCGTTAACTCACCAAAATGTACACGTTAACGTGCATTTTGTGGTTGTGGCCAATGAGGGACCTTGTATCAAGGCAGTCATACATATTCATGATGAGGTTCAGTGAATGATGTCGAACAACAACGCAAGGGAACACGTTGTGCATAAATGACTGATGTGGGCGTCTACGCACTCGTTTCAAGCACCTAGGTATGCCGTAAAGGAAACAATGTGTATGAAACGTAAACCAGAGTTGTGGTTTAGAAGAAGCCAATTTAAAGTTTCATCGGGGGACGGTGAAGTTTAAAGAAACGTGTTGATGGCGCTGCAGAACCGTCTGTCTTTTGAAGCCGCACATTTAGGGAAATGTATTAAACGAGCAACATCGGACGATGAGGAAACATCCAAGCAGCTTTGGCAAGGAAAGATTATTCGCTGGCTTTCATTCGTTTATTCCCTTACGGGATACCTAGGTGCTAATAATTTATGCACAACGTGTTCCCTTGCGTTGTTGTCCAACATCATTCACAGAACCTCATCATGACTATGTATGACTGCCTTGATTTAAGGTCCCTCATTGGCCACAACCAGAAAATGCTCATTTTTGTTGCGTTAACACGTCCAAATATTACGTGTTAACATGCAAATTTTGGTCGTGATAAGGCGACATTTCAAAGACGTTATTTGAGCCTATGGCTCAAATGGAAGCGTATGGAAGGCCATGAGCACAAATAACGTAGAAATGCCGCGTTAACACGAATATGTAAACAAGAGGGTTAGTCCAAAACATTTTCTGGCTCTATGGGCACAAGTCTAATGGCATAGTTGAAGAATCCCTATAACACTTCTTGGAAGGATGTTTGTTGCTCCCCAACACCATTCGGCTGGCTATTGAGCATCTTGTTGAGCAACTAAAGCAATAGTACAATTGAAACTGCAGGCAAAATGGAGATTGAGGAAAACATCTTGAGATTAAGCAGAAAGAGCGATGTGAACTGCAATAGACAGTGTTTTCAGAATGCAGCCTTTTTATAACGTTTGTTATATGGGGTCCATATGGTGCCACGATCCCCGGAATATGTAAACTTGAGCACTTTTCCATAAAAACATTATGGCTTTATGGGCGTATGAACGTATGGTATCATATTTGATAGTGGTTTTGGGGTGAAGTTGAGTCATGTGTCGGAAACAGACTATAGGGATAAATAAAACATGATCAAATAAAAAAAGGACGCAATGTCAAGTGAATAGGATTTTGTAAATTAAAGGAATTAAATAAGTCGAAACAAACAAATAACAATGTAGTTGTTTAAAAACTCTTTAAAATACTCCCTATATGGAAGCTCTCTCTAAAGGACTTGTATTCACATATTTCACAGTTCCCTACCTGCGGAGATGCAGCTTGTGAGGTAAGGGTCCTCGGAAAATCCCAAGACACGCTGATGTGGCAGTTGGTAGCTGAAAACCCAAACAGAGGAAGGTCTATGTGCATACATTTCTTTCATTATTATCTCGCAGGTTAGTTATTCCAATCACACACACACACACACACACACACACACACACACACACACACACACACACACACACACACACACACACACACACACACACACACACACACACACACACACACACACACACACACACACACACACACACATATATTTATATATATATATATATATATATATATATATATATATAGTAACTTCTAGTATAGTATTTTTATCAATTTATATTTGTAAATGGTTGATGGTTTTCTGTAGAAGAGTCAAGTAGAACACAAAAGCAGCTATGTAGTCACTTTGAAGAGCTCCTTCGCATAAATAAACGTGTGTATCAGAATTGTAAAAAACAACAACAATGCCAGCAATTAAAGGTCTCACCTGAAACCCTGGTCGTCCAAATCATCCAGGGATCTGTTAAATAAAGCAACATATTAGAGAGTTTTACACTGTGATGATAATTGACGGCAGAGCATTGACGTATGAATGGATTGTCGCACCTGGTGTGCCCTAATCTCGGATCCAGCAGTCCTACTTTGTTAAATCGGAATCTCGGGGGGGGGGGGGGGGGGGGAGAGATGGCAAAGAGCCTGGGGCGGAAACTGAAACGGCAAGGGGCGATGTCACGCATTGTTCCCTGTGTCGTCACGGAGACATTCTACCAAAGAAAACTCAATCATGTGAGTGGATGAAGCTTCAGAGGAGGATTTTAATAAGTGTATTTCTCTAGTGGCCAGTCTACACGGAGTTGACTTTAAACCTTTACAGACCCTCTTTATAGTTGACTACTTCTGGCCTAGTTTGTGTTTGCCAATTACGCTCTTACTGTTCACCACCTCCAGCAACATCGTTGGTCACAACAAATCTGAAGCAAAAGATGTGAAACGCCCTGTTCACCCAGATTTCAGCTTGTCTGCCATCAGACTTTACATATTCATCCAAAGTCTTAGATATTAAGCTAAAGTCTTTTTTGTGAGACTATGAATGTCCAAAACCAGGGCAGTAGGCCATCCTCACCAAAGAAATACCAGCTGAATATGATGCTGATGATTCATTTACTTGTTTTTACGCTACAAGCGTTCATATGGAAACATTTAGACCGAAGGTACTTGGTCGAAAGCAAGTAAACCCATGCAAACATCAAAAGTAGGTTACAAGTGATGAATACTAAATAACCTGTCAGAGTAGACGCCTTGAAGCCCTACAGGTAAACTAACTACATGCGAAGGAAATTAATGTGAAGCTGAAGTTCTGTCATCACATCATATTTGAGCGACAAATAGAAGCCTGATCCAGAACAAAGAAAAATAAAAGATGTTTAATCTCCCATGACTAAACCTGTTGCCGTTGGATAGTTTTCCGCCCAGTGGAAGTGCCTGGGTGTGGAAGTGCCCCCCCCCCCTCCCCATTGTGTCTTCATACTGATAACTAATCTACTGTTTTAGAACAACTTACTTAACCTCACTTGTTTCAAGCTACCATTTTGTGTCCCTCTTCAGTGTTCTTCTCAAGGTTTTGAATGGGAGTTTTTCCTTGCACTTTTTGGGGAGGGGGTTAGTGTTTGTGTTGTAAAATGTGGACATGTGAATCCCTTTGAGACTGTAAGAGTAATGATTAAGGGCTACACAAATAAATCTTGTAAATCAAGTAAATGCTGCCAGGCTCTCCTCCTCAAAATAGAGGTCTAAACATAGCGAGGAGGAGATGTGTGATAAAACAAGCCACAGCGCGAGAGAGAGACGTGAAGACTCACTCCATGCTGTTGACTTTGTTCCCTGTGTGGAAGTGTCTCACGTGGAGGAAGTCCAGAAGCTCCTTGGGCACGTCTTCATACTGATACAGAATGTCCTGGTAGCAGCACAACATGTGTACAGAGTTATGCGTGAATTCAAATACATAGCCTGTGTTTTGGATTATAGTTTGTGGCAGTTCACAGTGCAAAAGCGGTCTTGTTTAACGCAAACATTGGATATTTAATAATAACTGACTGGAACTGATGTTTATTTCTTTAAAGAGACAAAATCAATTACGAACTGATCTAATTGTATTCCTTCAGCAAGATCTCTTTCAGCAAGACAACAGCTCCTCCCGGTGGTGCATGAAGTTAATTCTCTTTCAGTAAGCTAGCTGGAAGTACAGTCGCAGACACTCTATGGCGGTGGTGGACAGCGGATCTGAGAGAACACTGCTGAGGTTGACAAGCTCATGAGTCCTCGGACTGACCTGGATGTAGTCCTCTAGTTCCTGCCTTCTCTGTTCCATGGGTTTGGTTCTCAGATGAGGATTTCTCTTGCTGGGAAAGTCGGGGGTCTGCACTATCTTCCTAAGCTGTATATCATTAAACAATTACAGGAGCAACAGATTAAACAGTGCAAGATAACAGTTTCCTTCCACTGTTAGATAAACAAACATGTTAAATAATTCCAATCAAATTATTGTTATCGGCTCCAGCTCCAATGAATGAAGTTAATTTCCGTAAATACACCACAACAGACAGCACATGACAGTTGTGAAGAGGGCAGGGGACAGCAGATTTCACCTCCGTACCTTTCTGTGGAGAATCTGGAATTCACTATGCCTTCTGAGCACACAGTGTTTCCTTCCATTAAACAAGACGTCCACTCGGTAGAGCTGTGGAGGCAGAACAGACAGGGACACAGAAGGAATGGTTAACATTAAATTTGATTAAGATGAGAAATTGGAATGATTAATTATGAACTTAAGTTTAATTTGTGCACTTTATGCACATTTGACTATGAATGTGTAAAAAGCATATTGTTCTAATTAAAGTAATACACATACAAAGCAGAATCCTCCCTTCCTATACAAGATCAGCCCATGGGTGCAACTCTGCCTCCTCCCTAGTTACCCGCTGGCTAATACAGAGCTGCATGTAAACCCCCAGGTCTCCACCACTACTGTGACCACCAGATATTGTGGTCTGTCATCTGAGCCCATGCTGGCCCTGAGCAGGCCTAAGCTCTCTAAAAGGCACACCTGCCGCTGGCTGTCTACGCCATTTTGTTTGCACTGCAGTTCTTCTTCCCTCATCCCCTTGCAAAATCATATTATATTTATAGAGCCCTTTTTGTGCAAAACAGCAATACAAAAGCACTTAACAAGTGAAACAACACAACCATTACAAGAATGAGTTTAAAATGAGTAAACTTCAGAAACAGAGATGGGTTGTTTGAATACTTTCAGGGCTTTGTATTCCGGGCTGCTGTCAAATCCTGTGTAAATACAGTGTCCTGCAAAGCCCCTTTGAGACTGTAATTGTGATGAAAGGTCTGTACAAATGAATAGGACCTGCTCCTCCTAGACCTTCTGGCGCCCACAGCTGTAGGATCTCCAGGTGGCCACAACAGTGCTGTACACTTCATTTTTTACTGACTACTTTTACTATTTAGTGGATACTAGACAGTGCATTTTGATATGTCATTTATGAGCAGGCAGGGGTTTGATATCTTGTTCAATGAGGCCAAGACTGTGTACATTGTTTATCAAACCCAGTACCTTTCGGCTGGGAGCAGAACACACTAACCTCTATCCCTTACTCACTGTCTGAATCAGAATCAGTCTGACATTGTTCCAAATTGACATTGGATTGCGATTTCACTTCACCATGGCAACATAACTGGTTTAGCCCACCACTTTGTGTTATTGTCTGGCATGCTGTGCCACCAAAATGGCCTCTATGACAGTTCTAGTAACGCCAGTTATTCTGATGCAGATAGTTATGAATCAACTTTACCTACGTAAAGGCCAACTGGTTGAATTCTGGCCATTAGATATTTTGTATGGAATTGCACAACATTGCAACAAAATGGATACACCCAGATTAAAAATTAAATAGTATGACTAAAAGAAAGTTTAGGACAATATTAGGAACTCTATGCTGTCATCGTGGACACATTCCCCAGTCTTGTGTGAAAGCAGACCTACAGGTCAACAATGTGCTTTTCACTAAGAGCGGAGAGAGTCAACATTGAATTGCACAACATTGACCCACACACAAAATTAGGGCAAGCGAGTCCAGAAAGGTTTTAGAAATATACACAAGAACACCTACTGTGAAACTTTCTTCTCCTTTTCTATTATCTGTCTTTTACCCGTTCTCTTGAAATATTTAGTTATATTGCTAGCGTGCCATGAACCATGCGTGATTCTGATCTACTAAACTATTAATCAAACATACACCTATATCGTACAGGGTAGGTGTTTTGTAAAAATGTTCGCTCACCTTTTTTGATTTCCCGGACTCCTCAACTTCACGCTCCAGCGATGGGATTGACACCTCAATCATTTGGGAAGTTCTCTTGAACCAGCATCTACCTTTGTTTTTTGATGGCGCAACTTACTTAACCACTTATAGCCTGTTTACAAACCCAAATAGTGCGTTCGTTGGGCACTTTGTACGGTACTCGCTGACAACATGTGTTGGTTGTTGCTGCGTTCCGTGGACTGTATACTCTGCAGGCCTGCACACCTCCCCAAAGTGCTCCACCTACAAACCAATACAAAACGTCCCAGGCGCATCCAGAAGCATTAAAGGTGTAGTCCGCGATTTGTTGATAGAAGTTTTTGAGGGCCTTGTCTCTCTCGATAGGTTGAGCTTTTGGGGAAATGTTCAGGGGTGGATTAGCCGCACTCTGTATGATAATGCTTCGCCTGATTTTTGGGTCACAAATGGGGCTAGAGGTGGATATGCAGACACAAAGCAGAAATACCTTTACACATGACTAACGCATCTGGTCGGTGTGGTCTAGCAATGTCCACTCTCGCATTCGGCTGACTGTAAAACTATTTGCAAACAGAACCGAAATAATACACTTCCATGGGGTGCACGGGACAGTAGTAAAAACCAACACTTTCAAATCCCAGTTCAGTTCCCTTTTGCCATTTAAACGTCGACCGTCGCGCAAAGAAAAAAGGGATGTGGCACACAAGGTTTCATCCAAACGTTATCAGACACACACACACACACACACACACACACACACACACACACACACACACACACACACACACACACACACACCAAGGTTTCAACCGAACTTTGTCACACACACACACACACATACACACGTACACACTTTCTGTATACTTTAGTCTTTATAATCATAATGTGAATATTTGTAACATTTTAAAAGCATATTTCAGCACATTGATACCTAAATGAACTGAAAAGTTAATGCCAAGTTACTTATTCATGTGCCCTATATCAATAACATGTCCATCCATAATCAAACATCACTAAAAACTAAAATAACGGTCAGTCACAATTGGTTTCATATAATCATATATGTCCATGACAAACCTCCTCTGAAGACAAAGCAGGTAGATATTTCATTGGTCCAAGTTGATGATGAACTGGAGTCACATGCCCGACCTATAACCTCTGGCCATGTGAGTTCTGTCTTCCTGTCGCTGTTGTTCCAAGCTGGTTTACTTGAAAGCAGACAATGAGACATAATGCCCCGTGACACGCAACCTCTTGCTCTCATCGTCACAGAGCAAAAATAGAAACAGTAACAAAAATCAAAACACAATCTTTTTTTGCTGTTGTGTTGCTTCATCAGCATTTTCTGATTTTCCAAGCTACAAATGATAGGGCCTTCTTGCTCTGCGACGGGTGAGTGAGCACTCATTGTTATTAGAACGTGTGATGTCAGCAGATATGGCTCCATACTTATGAACAAAAAATGAATTTGTGATGGGTTTTGTTATCACAGCATTCCCAAAAGTTTGTGTGGTTGCATACTCTTTATTCTTTACTTTAATCAACACACAATGTCAGCTTTTTGTGTGGAAAAACACAGATGCGCACACACACACACACACACACACACACACACACACACACACACACACACACACACACACACACACACACAAACAAACACACACTATACAAAAAATACCCCCTGGAATGTAAAATGCAGGGGAAGTAAAGACTAAAAATGACTTCCCTTTTCCAACGTTACAACCATCAATCAGTTTCCGTATTTCTGTCAGTTATATTTGTTATAGTGTTTAAAGGATACAGACCTACCGCTTTTTCAGGTTTATTTTGGCTGATTTCAGCTGCCCATTGTTATGTGTTGTCTGTTCTGGGGTTCTTTGCAAAGAATTTGCCACACTGTTGGACACTAAATATATATGCATTTTACAGCTACAGAAACTCTTCAGCAGTGACATATATCTTTGTTTACTTAAGCGACAGATATTTCTCTATTTCCCACTTTAACACAATGCTGGCTAAAAAAGTGGAAATGCGCTATGCTATCTGCACTTTTCCCTTCCTGTTTGAGTGTCGTCTGAAAGAGACCCCTGTGACCACACGATATATCACGCTTCACATTCCTGAGGACACGTCTCAGAGTTTACATCCAGCTGTCTCACACACACACACAGCCAGGTTTCAACCAAACTTTACCACACACACACACAAACACACACACACACACACACACAGATGCAAACAAGCACACGCACAGTTACACACACAAAGGCTTCAACCAAACTTTACCTCAAACACACATGCACACACACCCATGCATCACCCATTCAAGGTCCATGTTTACACCAAATAACATGCACATTATTTTTGTTCATATTCATTTTCCCCACCCCAAAATGTTTGTGCTGGTGAAAAGGGTACCGTGCTGAAAACATAAATAGTTTGAGAACCACTGCCCTATACCAACAGAATCTCTAGTGACATGGGTGACAGGGAAAATGTGGTGTTTAAATTACACTCAATTTTTCTACTAGGTGTAATGTTGATGAACCATTTACCCACTATCTACTGTAGTAGGCTGGTAGGCTTGGCAGGGATTTTAATGGCTAATCAACATCACACCTGGTGGTAAAATAGGGGCAGGATGTCGAAATATACGAAATATCGCACACGATAACAAATTGGAATAGCCATATTAATATACCTTTTAGATCACTTTCCATAATTCATTTGGTAGGCCTATGACACTTCTGATTATTTAGAATGTGTTGTTTTCCAGTAGTCCCCGAAGCGCCCTAGCAAGTTTAGGCTCTCTCTCTCTCTCTCTCTCTCTCTCTCTCTCTCTCTCTCTCTCTCTCTCTCTCTCTCTCTCTCTCTCTCTCTCTCTCTCTCTCTCTCTCTCTCTCTGTCAATCACTGTCTCTCTCTGTTTCTCTTTTTCTCTCTCTCTCGTGTGAAAAGTTATTTTAGGAGAGGTTTCAGTCAAGGAAGACAAATTGAGATCACTGAGCCTCTAGTAACTTGCATTAGTTTTAGTGCCACCTAGTGGCGAATGTAGTATGTCCATGCGTTGTTGATCCATAGGCTAACTTAAGGATTCAGACTTCTGGCACATTTCCGATGAGCTTCATGGTAAATTTGAAAAACAAGAATAAGCCTATATAGGAAACAGCAATGTACATTTAGATCGCAAAATGCTAATTAAACTCAACAAATTCAATAAGGTATTGCCGGATAAAGGTTTGAAGGAGACAAATGCATTTAGTACTCTGTACTCTGCGCATTTTCTAAATAAATAAGTGTTGTCTACATAATGTATTGGGTTGCTATGGCCCTACAGGATGTATTGGGTAGGCCTACTGGGGTGGGATGGATACATCACGTGACTGTAGCATCTGCCACTTGGAGCGGGGACGACCCTAGCAGCATCGCGGTATCCGAGCGAGATAACGTTGCCTGTCGTGTGCCTTTAAGAGCAATCCCCCCGCTGCACTAAATCCATCCATCGCTCTGCTCCGAAGAAGCCGCGGCAATGTCGGCCAGTTCAGCTTTCAGCGATGAGAAAGGAGGCTCGTCAAGTGTCGGCGAGCCGGAGTATGGCCACGACCCGGCGAGCGGGGGGATTTTTTCCTCCGACTACAAGAGGTACGAGCGGTGTCGATTTGTGGACGCTGTTCCACATTTGTCTTGATGGAAACCTTATCTAGAGAGCTGTGTGGGAGGGGGAGGTGCAATGTGGATGTAATTTCCTGCCTGCTAAGATGCATAGGAAGTGTGTTTCATTGGGCTACATGGTATAGCATACGAAACGCCAGGTGTCTACACACACACTTTGTATTATTGGGGCATTGTGTCCAAACGTGCATGACTCGGTTGTTGTTAACAACAGTTTATTTGCTTACGTTTGACTGTCCGCTGCGCTGTGATTTGCATCTGAAAGATGTCCTAACCAACAGACTCTTTAAACTGGAGAAGGTGGAATCTGGTTCGCGTTCAGTTTTGATTGCCTTTGCAGTATGTTGTATATTGTATCCATGGTTTATAAAGTCAATGCAAAGGCCCCTGAACCATACATAAACACAGGCCAACCTCGTTCCCAGGCGTTCAGATCTCGACTGGAACGAGATGCTCATAATGAGCATTATTGGCGAGAAAGAGGGCGGGACTTTCAGTTAAATGGGTTTAGCGGCGACAAGAAGGCGGGACCTTTTAAAGAGGGATATCTGTTTCCGTTAAATCTTTTGGACATTGCTTTGCCAGAATCTTCGTATAAAGTCCACATTAGCTCGCTTCGTCGTTGTTTCTTGTTATTCTTGTCATTTTTTATTTTTTATTGTTCTGTGGACTGTAAACTGGCGTATACAGCGCATAGGAATTATGAGAGCGGAAATTGCGTTACGTTAGGCCAGGATAACGGTACAATTCAGGATCCTCTCTCAGCCAACATTAAGGCCCTGGTGTCGGTGGCTAGTAGGGATTTCAGCACCCCGAGCATGGACAGCGCGCAGAACAGCCACATTGTGTCGCTTTCTAGTGGTACCTTTCCGAAACTAATTACGATTGTTAAGAAAGTTCAAACATAAATTATAGGCTATTACCAACGTATTTCCACCCTAGCAACTTAGCCCATCTAGTACATTTGTTCAGACACAGTGATGCATTCTGTTTGAACATTTTATGTTTCTGAACATCATTTACGAGAAGATCACTCTGACATTAGGACTTTTGTCACAGAAGGCAAAACAATTTAAGACTTGTGCTAAATGTTTTACCATTGGCAAATGTATCTCTCATAAGGCGAATGTTCTTTTGTGTTTTCCTGAAACAGTGTAGAGAAACTGAAAGACAAAAGGCTACCAGTTACACCTATTTAGCACATATTTATATATAGCACCTTGGGTAAATAAAACAACTCAAATAAATCTGTTACAACTCATTACATTGTGGCTTTGCTTACAGTATTATGTAATAGCCACCGAGCAAAATTCACACCGTCTGAAAACATAATATTTTGGCTTGAAGTCAACACCCTGACCATTCTTATTATATTGTCCCTGTATTAATTCCACAAATTTTGACCTGCTGTAAATTGTGAATGTGATTACTGACTCATAGATATTATTGAATGGATTTTGATCACTCCTCATCAACAGCCAACACTTCAGTGCATCCTTTTGAAAAATGACCCCCAAGCAGCATTGGCTAGAATGGGTTAATCCATTTTAGTCTGGCTCTACCCATCTGTCTGTGGGTGGTGTCCACACAAAATATCAACAAAATCCCTGTTGTCATGCGTGTCACGAGTTTTGTTCAAGTGACTTGCTATAAACTCTAATTGTTATCTTTGAGCAAGATGTCTCAGCCCTACCGGGTCCTTAATGACCTGTACTGGAATTCACTGTGAGTTGCTTTGGTGAAAAGTGTCTAAGATAAAGACTAAATAGTAAATAGAATGGCTTGTATTTTTTACATTTATGGCCGGTGGTAATACAACTCAAACCAACTCAACACATCTCTAACAACGTGTTAAATACATAAACACTACACAACCCAAAACTACAATGCCCTACAGTGGAAAACCATCTTGGCCTATGCATAAATTATCAATAATAGATTATGATTTAGCACGAGTGTTAGTTTTAAGTATCACATAATCAACATGTTGCAATTCAGCAATATCCATCAATAGATCATACTACCATTGTAATATTTAGCCAAGAAATGATACCGGGCCAAGGTTATGTGGCATTTAATGCAGAGCTCAACCATTTAAACGAATCACCAATTAAAAGTAAAGACATTATCTGAGATGCTGATCTTGTGTTAACCTCCTGTGTGTACACAAATCCCTGCTTTAAGCAAACTGAACATGTCTGTCAATAGGGGGCGCTGAATCATTGGCAATAATATAACAATGAGTCTGGGAATGGATGACTTTCACTTTCTGCAATGGAAAACAACATCCCTCTCTTTATGGCATGCATAGTCATCTTATATGATCTTATCTTGCTTATGAAATGCAGTTTATTCATGTTTACAGCTTCTAATTAGTCGCGGCCTTATATGAACAAAATAAAGTAAAACTAAATGAGGTTTATCCTCAGCAGACGAAATGATGCGAGCGGTGTAAAAGGCCACTGCAGCTTTGTATATAGTCCATGACAATCTTTGCTTCATAATTACATTGCCCCAGCAAAGGAGCGCAGAGGCCGGTGAACAGGTTCACGTGTAAACAGTGACAGTGATGGCCCTGCCTTCATTGTCGAGTCCTGTTTCCTTGGAAACACCATTCTTTCTCATGGCTGATGATTCTCCGGTAGGATTGTGTTGTCTGCTCATCATAATTTATCCTAATTCTCTACCACTTTTTGGAAGACCTGAATACAAATGTAGGGATTAACTCTGGGTTATTATCAAGTATGACATGTCACCGGTCATACTGGCCGTGCTACAGGTGGGCTGCTTTAACAAGCCTGCAACACTGTACCAGTAGCACATACCAGTAAAGTAGCTTGGATTTCTCTTTCTCTGAGAGTAAAACTATATAAAAGACACCAAAAGCAACCCCAAATCCCATCTAAGTAATTGGGTTTTATTACACTTCATTTGGTGAAGGCCAACGTGGCTTAAAATGTTAATTTCAAGGCTGTGTTTGTGTGTGTGTGTATAAATTATTCATGGTTATTTTGAGCTACAAGCAGTTAGCAGTGACTAACTCGTGTTCCAACTGCAATTAAGACATCCATATTGAATACATGTAGGTTTGTGTTGAATGTGCTGAACAAGGTCAATTAATCAATGAAACAATTAATACGTTATCAGTATATACAAATTGTAAACACACCCCTAGAAGTAAGTTTTCATATAATGCATCATAACCCAGACTATGAACCCCAAGTTATTAACTTGGTCATTAACTAAATCAATCGATTGCTATGAGTTTGCAAACAACTAATCTGGGATCCAGCAGTCCTACTATGTTATAGCAGAACTTCTTGGGGGAGACGGCATAGAGCCTGGGCCGGAAACCAGCTGCAAGAGGTGGAGTAATGCCTTGTATCGTGGTTCGTTAAGGAGATATTCTAGTGGATGAAGCTTTCATAAGGACTTTTTAACAAGTGTACACGTTGTTTATTTGAGACCTTTTGACACTTTTTTACAGTTTACTATGGCTGACTGAGTTTGTGGTAAACAAGTGTTACAGATCCCCGCCTCCAGCACTATGATTGGTCTAAACAGATGAAGTGAAACAAAATGAAGCGCCCCATTCACCCAGATTTTACTTATTCTGCCATCAGAATCTAAATCGTAATCTTTAATCTAAAGTCAGATTTGCATAACTAACGCCATATCCAGCCACGCCATTGACTGATAACTGACATAGATAGTCTCTCACACACGTTCCTTGTCACACATGTTGCACATCTGGCATAGATTTCTATCTCTACTGTGCAATGATGTTGATATATTTCCAGACTAGACAAGAATGAGCTAGAGATCTCAGTTAGAATGTGGGAATTGTTATTAATATGATTATTTTGTCGCTAGAAGTCAACAAAAGCAAGAGAGAAAGAGAGATTTACGTATATATATAGAGAGAGAGAGGAAGAGGGACATATGGAGACAGAGAGAGAGTCAAGGGAGAGCGAGAGGAAGACAGACAGAGAGAGGGATATAGAGAGTAAGAGAACGAGAGACCCGCTCCATCATGACGCAGATGTGAAAGCTGACTCATGTTAGAAGAGAAAGAAGAAAAGTGGAATATTAAATGATTCAGGGCAAAAAAAAGGTTTCCTGAGGGCCTACAGAAGATGAAAGGAGCGAGCCATTGAAAGAGAAAAAATAAGACAAGAAAGAGGGAGCCCCAGAGTGTAATAAAGAAGTAGAAAGGGGAAGAGAATAATAGAGTGAGCTAGAGACAGAGAAAGAGATGACGAGAGAGAAAGAGTGAGACTGAAATTCAATGAACCAGAGAATTTACCTCCAAATTTGAGAGGCGGAGCTAAGTACACTGAAGGATGCTGCATGTGTGTGTGTGTGTGTGTGTGTGTGTGTGTGGGTGTATGTTTGTGTGTGTGTAGGGGAAATTATCACATGGTGGGAGAGGCTGAGTGTCAACATAACAGAGCAGAACAGAGAAGAAGCAGAGCTGGCAGAGAAGAATAAACGCAGATAGAGGGACGTAGGAGAGCAACAGAAAGAGAGATACTGAAAAGCGACAGAGTGAGATGCAGAGAGAAGAGAGAAATAATGAGAGAGAGAGAGAGAGATAGCCAGATGGGAGCAACAGTGAAAGATAGGAGAAGGGAGAGAGACAGGGGCAGTGAAATAGAGAATGCGAGAAAGAGGCAGAGAGAGCGAGAGGATAAAGCAACAGAGTGTAATACAGTGTGAGAGAGGAGTGAGAGGGAGTGTGCAACGGAGGGAAATACTGTGATAGAGAGGAGCGAGAGAGCGAGGCAGAGAGCGAGAGAGAGAGAGAGAGAGAGAGAGAGAGAGAGCGATGGTGGTTCTCTGTCCTCGGCAGCGTCGCATGAAACCAGCCGAGCATTAGTAGGCGGAGCTGGGAGAGGAGAGGAGGAGGAGCTGTGAGAGGAGAAGCTGGTGACAAATTGTACTCCACGCCCCTCTGTCTCTCTCTCTGTCTCTCTCTCTCTATCTCCCCCCTCTCTTCTCTCGCATGCACCCGGTCAGCAGCTGCCTCTCTCTTGATGTGTACAGTAAGACACTTTCTTCTGTGGATGCGGTGGGCGACGGGGAAGACTTACAGCGACAAGCACTAATGCATCTCACTCAGTAAAACAGCTGGCAGAATCTGGAATACATTTTGTCTCGGGTTGTGGATTGACAGCTGCTTCAGAAAAAGAACCAAGCTGAAGCATCCTGGAAAACGTGTCTCTGATCGGGGTGGAAAATTAGCTGATTACGTTTTGGATTGCGATCATTTCACACTCTCTGGTGAAGTCGCCAGCGTCTTTGAGTAGTGGTGTCAGTATTTCTTGGCCGCACTCTCATTCGCCCTCTCGCTCACTTTCCTACACTCGCTCTCTTGCGCTCGCTCTCTCTCTCTCTCTCACTTCTCACTCTCTCTGACTTGAGCAGCAACAAGTGGTTGGCTACCTCCTCGCTTCCCCAGGTTGCAGCGTTCCTCGTCGGCATCCCTGTAGGCTCCCTCGTTGAGTTCCTTGTTGAATTCCTCGTTGGGTTCCTCGTTGGCGTCCTCATTGGGCTCTTGTTGGATTCCTCGTTGACTTCTTCGTTTGCTTCCTCGTTGGCTCCCTGATTGGCTTCCTCGTTAAGTTCCTCGCTAAGTTCCTCGTTGGTATCCGTGGTGGGTTCTTCAGGATGACTCCTATGCAAAAGCTGCTGCAGCTGCCCGTCAACGCGGTGAACATGGTGAAGACGGTGCAGAACCAGGTCCAGGGCTTCCAGGAGGAAGACAAGAGCCCCGTGCTCAGCCCCGACGGAGCCCATCAGGCCTGGTACAGCGCCCTGCAGCCAGACGAGCTCCGCCACCTCCGCTCTGGTGGCAGTGGTGGAGGAGGTGGAGGAGGTGGAGGAGGAGGACCAAATTCTGAGGAACGAGCCCCGCTGGAGGAAGGTGGAGGTGGTGGTGGTGGTGGTAGTGGTGGCCAGACACAGCCCCTGCGGTAGGACACCAGAGGAAACCGTGGCTTGCACTTCCATGCATGTGCATCACATCTACACTACACTGTGGCCTGACATGGCAGTCAGGCGTCACGATAGTGGAGCGATTTAAAGTTGAATAGCAACCGTAGCGATTTAAAGAAATTGTTCTTGAAAGGTTGGCAAATACATGTATGCACTTGTGGCTTGCATTTTTGCTTTTGCAGTTGAATATGCAAACATATGGTGAGAAACTGGTACAGCCCAAGAGACTCAAACACTCATAGCCTGTTCAGACGCACCTCAAAATAATAATAGAGGTAGGTAACTGGACGTTTTGAATTTATTTGACTATAAAATGTAAAGTCACTCACAGGAAAGACACTGTCTGCTGTCTGTTTGTTAAAGTAACTTAAGGATCTGTTGTATGCAGCCATCACATTGCAATTTACAATTTTGTCATTTGGCAGACACGAACAGTGAATTCAGATTCATGTCCTGAGGTAGGGGTTTAGGCATCTTGCTCAAGGATGCCTACAGGTTAGGCGATGGACATTGGCAAACGGCCCCAGTACGTTTTGACTGGGAGTCCAACCCCCTTGCCACTACACTATCCTGCCCCACATCACAGGACACTCACATTTGTCCCCTCTGATTTGAGCGACAAAAAGGCCTTTCCTTGCTTCAACCTCCTCTGAGTGGTTACTGGGACCCAGTCTTACAACACTAAGGAAGGTAACACATTAAGGGCCATGCGTGTTGAAACCTTAACCACCAGACTTGACTCCAGGGAGTGTTTCCAGTGGGCTAGCCGAGGTTGGCTGACTGCAAGACTCTGCTTCCAGGTAACCTGAGCGTTACGTGCGTGTGCAGACATACCTGGGTGGGTTCAATAATTCAGGGCTGCTTGTAAATTAGCTGAACAACTCCATGGAAACGAGAGTCCTGGTACTAGGAGTAGGGTGACGGTATAGGGCCCTACATACAGCATGCATGCAGTCTAGATGCGCCCCTACATACAGTATGAATGGTACTACCCTAGTTCAAAGGGGATGTTTAGTGTGAGTTATGTCCCAACACTAATTTAGAATTATGTCACTAATCATAATTCATAATAACAGATAATAATGATTGATGAAAGCTTATTGTTTCGTGTTGGAAAAACAAATCCTTGATTTGTGATAAGTGATGCAAATCGTATTCTAATTGAATTATGAAATTTGCTTGGGTGCACGTTTTTGTGACTGTACAAACCGCAAGGATTTAAATTAGTTTGCTAATTAGTGTAGAAGTCATGGTGCAAGAAATGATAAACTATGTAAATCTTAGGACTTACAAGAGGTCAAAGTGAAATCATAGGAGTGCTCAAAATGCCCGGTGAATTTAGTCTTTAGTCTAGGAAAGGGCGAGATTTTAGAATCGATGGAGGTATATGTTCATTCTTGTTCATGCAGTCCATGGCATCCATTACACTCTTGTAAGTCAAAAAACTGGTGACGGCAAAGCCTAAGGAGTAGTAACCTTTCATGGATTTAATCACTGTATTATTGATCGGCCCTGGAGGTTGAAGAGATTGTGTCTTCTTTATTTGTACTTTCACATTCCTGCGTTTTATTTGGGGAAATTGTAACAAGATGTATAAACATGATGATTCACATAATATTCCATCTAAAATCACTTAAGTTTTGAGTCACAATATAGTTGTAAATTATTTCACTGTTTCCCAGACTGAACCTGTGTTCTCATTTCACCCGACCCCCACAACAGCGTCAACATTTTTTACAAACCCATTTATTTATATATTATATTATGACCTGGTTCTGATCAAGTCCAAAAATAATCTAAAACACCCAGGCTTTTTATAGATGCTGTCCGCTGTTCTTGATCATATTCTGCTTGATGATTAAATTATCTGGCGTATCTGATTTTAGTATTATATTAATATGAGTAGTATACTGGCATTGTGTTACTACAGTATTCACAGTTTTGTACCTTATATCTCAACTTTCATATATATACAAACATATGGTATACTGACAATTCGAAAGGGATTTAAATATTTGCAGTAATTTGTATAAAAAGTATAAAAATACTTTTAATATATTTTCAACCTGTTCCTGCTGTTAGCCATTTGTGTTAGCCTAGCATTCTGCTACTAGCCAATTGGCTGGCTGTGTTCCTTTGGGAAAATCCAGATTTTATATTAATAATAATTGAAAAAATGTGTTTAGGAAATAATAAATGTGTGTGTGTGTGTGTGTGTGTGTGTGTGTGTGTGTGTGTGTGTGTGTGTGTGTGTGTGTGTTTACTGCCATATCCCTTTGTCTTGTTCTGCTGCAAGAGAGGCAGGCAGGAATTCACTTCTATGCGTTTTATTGCATTCTTTGTTGCCGTGGAAACTAGTTTGGATCTCTTGCAGAGTCATCCCAGGAGCTATTTAATCTCACCCCACCCCCCAACACACACACACACACACACACACACACACACACACACACACACACACACACACACACACACACACACACACACACACACACACACACACACACATAAGCAAACACACACACACACACACACACCTTAGCGCTGGGAATTGTTTCATTAATGGAACCATCTTAGCCCCCTCCTCCCGTCCTCTTCTTTTTGGCTTATAGTACTGGAGGCTTAATGGAGTCTGACACACACACACAAACAAACAAACAAACAAACAAACAAACAATCCTAACTCAACACACACACACACGGTCGAGCGAACAGGAGAGACGTGAATGGGATGTTGTTTTATTCAACTAGAGAATATGTTTATTTATTCATATAAACCTTATCGCCCCTAAACACATTGGATATTTTCCATGTTGTGAAGCTTGAATATCTCACCATGAAATTAATTTAATCTGAAATCTGTAATGTATTGGCCTGTCTGGCCTGTGCAACTGTTGAATGGCTACATTTATTGAATTTCAAATCAAGGTTCAAGAGATTTCTTATTTTCAGAGTACAGGAGACTTGTTCTTGTGCTTTCACAGTGCATCAAGGCAATAAAATACCTATTATGTGAAGTTCTGAAGAAAACAGGATTTTAGAATACTATCATTTAGATTCCTTCTTTCAGGGATATCATTCAGTGCCATCACAATGGCATATACAAGCAGATTGGTTTAATATTTTAATAGGATCCAACTTTTTATCTAAATGCAACTCCAAACGAATCAATTATCCATCCAGTACCTATATGTCACAATTTATTTTGCATAAATCAGTTATAAATACGGTAAAACTCACGGAATTTTTTTAATTCACTTGTGTACATCCAAACCCCACAATACCTTGATCGTTATGGATGTGATCATTTGACATGGTTATCTTCAGTTAACATTCAGTTGGGTTTTTGTCCAGGGCTTTGTGACTGGTTTGGTTGAGCCTGTCACTAGCGTTTAGATGTTGAGGTTGGCATGGGGATAGCTCCTGTCAGCTTAGATCGCGTGGGGTGGGGATAAACTCATGTCAGCTTGAATCTCCTTCTACTCATATCCATCTGTTGTCCTATATGAGACTATAACACGCTTTCTTACACATTCACACCAAATCCTTTGTTTACATATGCTAATATGGAAAACAGTGGGAGGGATTTATTATAACATTAAGTAGCAGATATCATTTTATGATGTATCTAGCTGCTAACTGCTTTTTCATCATAATAATCAAGACTTTGATTTGCTTTGCTTTAATAGCCGAGAGTTTATACAGAAACTGGTCTGTGGATTATTTGTAATAAACCAAGAGTAATTAAGAAACACTGTTTTTAACTTTTAACTTTTCTATTTTAATTACAATAAATCTTGATTTTTAGAGCCATGATGAGATGTCAACATGTGGATGTCGTGATTTGTATATGATGTTGATGATGCGGATGATGGCCCAATGTTGCTAATATCATGATGGTGATGTGGCTGATGATGTCAGGATGTTGCTAATGTCAATATGTTGATGATGTCACCGCTATCCACCCCCCCTCTTCCCCCCCAGACACGACGACCTGAAGGAGATGCTGGACAGCAACAAAGACTCCCTGAAGCTGGAGGCGATGAAGCGCATCGTGGCGGTAAGTGTGAACAACCACAACAACAACTAAAGGTCAGCGTGCAGAATGAAGTTCAGAAACGTCAACGTTTGAGTAGACCATTTGGTGTTTCAAATGATTGAGTTATCTTAAAAAAAAAAACATGGGACGTAGCACAAGTAGAAAGCCACGATAGAGGGCATTTATATGTTGATACAACAAATATTTAAATACATACATTTAAATATCTGAATATCTGAATATCTGAATATTTGAATATTTGAATATTTGAATATTTGAATTTAAATATTTGATATTTGATATTTGATATTTGATATTCTATATTTGATATTTGATATTTGAATATTTGAATATTTGAATATTTGAGTGTTTAAATATTTAAATGTTTAAATGTTTAAATGTTTAAATGTTTAAATGTTTAAATGTTTAAATGTTTAAATGTTTAAATATTTAAATTGTACAACCATTTAATATCAATGATTTATCCTTATCAAGGAAGGTCACTGGTTCAGTTCCAAACTGTGACTTAATCAGTTTTATTTATTTATGAATTATTTGGTTGCTTCTGTGACAGGACTTGGTGAATGTGAGATAAATGTATGCTGAGCTAAAACCTGCATTCAACCAGCCATCTGTCTGTCCAACCAGATATCTGTGACCATGCTGAGAAAACGCATGTAACAGGGTGTGTTGTTTCATTAGGAGACAGGGAGACGTAAACAATTATCATCTGGGATATCCAGATCCAACCAACTGTGTAACTGTTTCAAGACACTGTGTTGACATATAGCTGGGCGTTGGAACAAAATGTAATAAGGGGTTGTCTGTGTGTGTTTGTGTGTGTTTGTGTGTGTGTGTGCGTGTCCATGGTAATGTTAATGACATTAAAGTAATTAGTTTGCCTGTCTGCGTTTGCTCTCTCCAGATGATAGCTCGTGGTAAGAATACTTCGGATCTCTTCCCAGCTGTGGTGAAGAATGTCGCCTGCAAGAACATTGAGGTTATAATTCAGCTATCTTCAGAAATATGCCTTCAGTTTACGAGCCATGACATTCATATTATTAATTCACTCCTAATCCTGAGAGACTAATTTGATTTATTTCGAGTTATTGAATAACTGTCTGCCTGTTTGTCTGTCTTTCTCTCTACCTGTCTGTCTGGCTGACTGTCTGTCGGTCAACCTGTTTGTCTGTCTGTCAACCTGTTTGTCTGTCTGTCTGTGTGTCTGTCTGCATTCTGTCCATCTACCCTGTCCCTCTGCCTGTCTGTCTGTCTGTCTGTCTGCCTGCCTGTCTGTCTGCCCCAGGTGAAGAAGCTGGTGTATGTGTACTTGGTGCGCTACGCAGAGGAGCAGCAGGATCTGGCTCTGCTTTCCATCTCCACCTTCCAGAGAGGTCTGAAGGTACAACCAGCTGCTCACAAAGCTCAATACCAGGGATGGGTACCGAAACCCGGTATAAAACTCTCCCCGGTGCTAAATTATGAAAGACTGTAATATTGTTAAGGTCCGACGTTACCAGTTTGAGTGTTGGTACTGGAGCAATTAGGGAGTGATATTTCCATAGCATCATATGGTGTAAGAGGATTTAATAGAGACGTTGCAAACATAATTGCAGCTTTCTCTGTCTTTGCACCTTGCATTAACATGCATTTTTCATTGTCCAGATACAGATCGCATGAACCGGATCGCTCGCTCTCTCTCTCTCTCTCTCTCTCTCTCTCTCTCTCTCTCTCTCTCTCTCTCTCTCTCTCTCTCTCTCTCTCTCTCTCTCTCTCTCTCTCTCTCTCTCTCTCTCTCTCTCTCTCTCTCTCTCTCTCTCTCTCTCTCTCTCTCTCTCTCTCTCTCTCTCTCTCTCTCTCTCTCTCTCTCTCTCTCTCTCTCTCTCTCTCTCTCTCTCTCTCTCTCTCTCTCTCTCTCTCTCTCTCTGGGGTAGGGCTGTGCTCTGGTGTTCAAGCTCACACACCAGGGTTGCCAGAATCACAGTTTTTAACTGACAACATTCTAAATATTTAGCTTTTACAATGAAAAAATATTTAGGAAACTTAATGTATGTAATTATAATTTCAAAACATATGCCAAAATTGAACATCGTTATTTGGACTACTTTTAGGACAGTTGGGGTGAAATTTGAAGTGTCTTTGGGCCGGACATTTTAACAGGACCTGGCAACCCTGTCACAGACCCTCTCATTACCATGGAGAGAACTAAAGCGTGGTTACATTTCACTCAAGTCGATCGCAACAATGCTCGTTGCCACAAGTGTATTAAAACCCTTGCCAGTAAGGGAGGCAATACGAGTGTAGCAAAGTCCATGCTACACGCCACCTAGGTGGCTGCCACACTCCACCTAGGTGACTTTTCTTGGGCTCCTCCAAACAAAGGACACAGGGTGGTGATGTTAAACCGGTTTATTGCCACGGTTGAGTATAATGACACATACAGATGGTGCTCCATGCTGCCATGTAGGAGATCTCTGAGTGTGTGCGGTGATGGCTGGTTTAACCTGTGCACATTGATTGCTCAATGTGCAACAGGTGTGCAGCCTCACCCAGCCCCAGACTACAATCAGTCTGACTCGGGCCAGGTGAGGCTGCTTAAACCAGCCATCATCCACACACACTCCCACAACGAGCAATTTAAGAAAACATCTGACCACCAAACATAATATAAATCTGCAAAAATGCATAGACTTCGACTGCTCTGCTCGCAGTCCTCCATCTCTCGCTGGCCCATCCTGCATCCTCCATCCTGTCCACTGCAGTTATGCAGTACCAGAGCCATAGATAGTGTTTGCCAGGCTAAAATGGCAAACTATTACAAATAGGGTACTAATGAATGAAAGCTAACACACTCACCACAACCCACAACTCATTACAACACCCATCTGATGATGCCATTTAAGCCATGTCCATTTCCATATTGGTGTCAAAACATCATAACAATAATCACATCACAATAATAACATAATATTACCTTAAAACTGAAACACACAGCCAGATTTGATAAGAAACAGATTTTAGACTGAACAGCATCCTTCTGTAGTTTCATATACTATATGGTCTGTGTGTGTGTTTGTGTGTGTGTGTGTGTGTGTTTGCATTTGTGTATGTACGTGCATATGTGCGTATGTGTGTGTATGTGTGTGTGTGTGTGCATTGTGGTGGAAAGTATTCAAACTGTATTAACAACGTAACTCAGAATATACTTAAAGAGTTAAAAAAAGGTCAAAAAAGTATGAAAGAAAAGTAGTCTCTGCAGAGAGACCACTCAACACGACAAGCAGACAAAGGTTGAAGCGCTGTAGTGAGCCCCGAACAGCGGGCACACTCCATTGTTAAAGCAAGGAAACGTCCTATAGGCACAGCTGCAGATAGGGATGCCACTACTCCTTTTGGCATCTCAGGATGTAGCTCGTTGTATAGCTGAAAGTTGGCTGAGGCTGTCTCAGTCCCCCCCCCCCCCAAGGGCGATAAGCACGACACAAACATTACTATAGATAATAATTGAGAGGTCACAGTGTGTTGAGAACACCATGTCTAATGGAAATGTCCATTTCAGCATGCATGTGCGCATGTATTTATGTGTGTGTGGGTGAGCGTGCATAAGTGCCCGCTGTAATAACTAATGTTGGAAATGACAGAAACAGAGAATTATATACATGAATAATGTGTTGCTCTTCCAACAACAATAGACATTACTCATCTACTATAAAACTTGTGTTCTAACAATTCCCCAAAGGGTTGTCACCACTAGCTTAGAGTCATCGCTGTGCGCCAGCTCATAGAGAGACATACACATACTGATCGTTAAAGTACGTTCCTGTGATTGTGTGTGTGCGTGTGTAGGACCCTAACCAGCTGATCCGGGCCAGCGCTCTGAGAGTTCTGTCTAGTATCCGCGTCACCATCATCGTTCCCATCATGATGCTGGCCATCAAGGAGGCTGCCTCGGACATGTCTCCTTACGTCAGGAAGACAGCAGCGCACGCCATCCCTAAGCTCTACAGGTACCCTAACCTGCCTCCTTCTGCTCCCATAATAACACACACACACACAAACACACTAAGAGGGTTCATAGACACACACATACACACACATATACACACCCACACACACACACACACAACCACACCAAGACACTTCATAGGCACACACACACACACACACACACACACACACACACACACACACATATACGCAATCACACCAAGACGCTTCATGGACACACACACACACACACACACAAACACACCAAGAGGGTTCATAGACACACACACACACACACACACACACACACACACACACACCAAGACACTTCATAGGCACACACACACACACACACACACACACATATACACAATCACACCAAGACACTTCATGGACACACACACACACACACAAACACACCAAGAGGGTTCATAGACACACACACACACACACACACACACACACACACACACACACACAACCACATGTTTGTGGAACATGTACATTTGATATAATATATATTTGTCTGGGTTTAACAAAGTTATGAATACCTATTTCTTGCTCACATTTTGCTAGATGTGTCATCAAACAGTGAAGTTTAAATATTCATATTTTCACTCAGCTTGGATCCGGAGCAGAAGGACCAACTGATCGAGGTTATTGAGAAACTCCTGGCTGACAAAACCACGGTGAGTCTAAAGCGTTGACCGTTATTTATAACACAGTCTCCATCCTAATGACTAGTCCTCCATATCCATCCTACTTGACGCCTATCATCCTATATAGCTATTCTGAGGCTATATAATTTCCTCACTCCCTAATTTACATTGACACATTCAAAAGCCGTTCATGTTTCAATCATGATCTGTAGTTGACTTCTTGATACTCTCTCTCTCCATGGAAACACTGATAAAAGAATAGTCAGTGTTGTTAGGTGACAGGAAGTGAACCGGCATCACAGGCTTCAGTGGAATTCATAAATGCCACTCACATGTCCAACGGTGGCTGGTATATTATTACAATTATTAGACCATTTAAATGGGGCAAAGAAAGGTCTTAAGAGAGCACTACAGTGCATTGAAATACACTCAAGCACACCCGAGCACACTCACATACCTTTTGTTGTCCATGTGAGGCTTGTACAGCGTGTGTGTCTGTGTGTGTGATGCTTGTGTGCTGATGCTTGTGTACAATGTGTGTGTGTGTGTGCTGCGTGTATGTGTCTGTGATGCTTGTGTACTGATGCTTGTGTACAATGTGTGTGTGTGTGTGTGTGTGTGTGTGTGTGTGCTGTGTGTATGTGTCTGTGATGCTTGTGTACTGATTCTTGTGTACTATGTGTGTGTGTGTGTGTGTTCGTATAATGCCTGTTTGCCTGCTGGGGGTCTAGCTGGTGGCGGGCAGTGTGGTGATGGCATTTGAGGAGGTGTGTCCCGAGCGCATCGACCTGATCCATAAGAACTACCGCAAGCTGTGCAACCTGCTGATCGATGTGGAGGAGTGGGGGCAGGTGGTCATCATCAACATGCTGACGCGCTACGCACGCACGCAGTTCCTCAACCCTAACCTCAACGTGAGAACATACACACACACACGCACACAGGCACACACACACACACACACACACACACACACAGACACACATACTCATGCTTGCAGACACACACACACACACACACACACACACACACATGCATGCAGATGCAGGCACATGCATGCACGCACACACACACACTCACTCACACACACACACACACACACATGCACACACGCACGCACAAGCACACAGACACGTGTGTACATTACAGTGAGTCATGAGAACAATCAAAGCATTCGATCACACATGGGGTCGCTACAGAAATAGTTTGTATTACTGCCAAAAACCGCTGCATGACCCAGTTTCTAAAACACAACTGGACAGAGAGCAGAGCAGCTATAGGAATCATAACAGAAGTTAGCACGTTGAGTCGAATTATTATTGAAATTTTTTATGATGGTGTGTTTTGTGTGGTAGTGCAAAAGTAGTTCCATGCGAGACAGTCCACTCCAAAAAGTACATTGTAAATTCAACAGACAGCACATGTCAATCAAATCGTTCTCTCTCACTCTTGCCCCCCCCCCCCCCTCCCCTCCCCTCTCTCTCTCTGTCACCTCCACCTGTAGGAGTCTCTGCTGGAGGAGGGAGGAGAGAACACCTTCTATGGCTCTGATGCAGATGAGGACGATGGTGAGGATGACGAGGAGGACAAGGAGAAGAAGGATGAGGCGGCAGCGCTGGCCAAGAGGAAGCCCTACGTGATGGACCCGGACCACCGCCTGCTGCTCAGGAACACCAAGCCCCTCCTGCAGAGCCGCAATGCCGCTGTGAGCTGCACCCCTCCTCCACCCCTCCCTCCTTCCCTCCCTGTACCCCTCCCATCTCCCCTCCCTCCCTCCCCCCTCCGTCCACCCCTTACTGTATCCCTCTCTCCTCCCCTAACTCAAGCTCTCTCTCCCTCCAGCCCTCCTCAACCCCTCGCTCCACCCCTCGCTTCATCCCTCCCTCTACCCCTCCCACCCTCACTATATCCCTCTCTCCTCCACTAACTCAAGCTCTCCCTCCTTCCATCTCTCTCTCCAATCAAATCTTTCTCCCTCTCTCCACCCATTTCTCCACCCCTCCCTCTCTTCTGCCCTCTCTTTCCACTCCTCTCTCCCCCTCTTTCTGCCTCTTCCTCCATCTCTTTCTCCACCCCTATCTCCATCCATTCCAGTAAATCTCATATAGCAATAAGAGAGGTTATGCATACAGAAATATGTAAATACATTAGAAAATACTAAATTTGCATATGGAAAAGGAAAAAAGGTGAAATGATGGGCTTCTGGTAATAGTTGGGATTATTTGTATCCATTTATTATTATATGAAAGCATAAAATCCTGTATATGAATGTCTAAAATTGTATAATGATCACTTGTTTTATGCTTGATATATATTCATGCAATGTCTCGCCTAATGTGTTTTCTCACTCAGTATCTTCTTCACACACACATACACACACACACACACACACACACACACACACACACACACACACACACACACACACACACACACACTGGTTGCAGGTGGTGATGGCTGTGGCGCAGCTCTACTTCCACCTGGCTCCTAAAGCTGAGGTGGGGGTCATAGCCAAGGCCCTGGTACGCCTGCTGAGGAGCCACAGGTGAGACTCACCCCACAGACACACACACACACACACACACACACACACACACACACACACACACACACACAGTATAACATGCTCACCTGTCAGAGCATGGCATTAACACTGCCATGCTCTGACAGGAATTAAATTCCCACTATAAATCAATCAACACGATGCTGATCATGGCTCATCAGCCAGTCAATGTTCTTATTACTATTCATGGGTCACTTCAGAATACTATCTAAATGCCTAGGATTTGATTTAAACTGATTGCTAATACAGCTCTCCCTTCCCCCTCTCTCACTATCTGTCTCGCTCTCTCCCTCTCTATCTGTCTCTCTCTCTCCCCCTCTCTATCTGTCTCTCCCCTCTCTCATCCTCCCTCTCTCTCTTTCTCGCAAGTCCTCCCGCTCTCTCTCTTCCTCTCTCTCACTCTCTCCCTCTCCATTTTTCTCCCCTCTCTCTGGCCCTCCCTCCCTCTATGTCCCTCTCTCTTTCTCTTACAGTGAAGTCCAGTATGTGGTTCTCCAGAATGTGGCCACCATGACCATCAAAAGAAGGGTGAGGTTCTGTAAAAAAGTTGATGAATATAAAAGAATACAGATCAACTATAGTAATAATGTGTTGATAGAGTGAGCTGTGTGTTGCTTTGTGTTTCTCAGGGGATGTTCGAACCTTACCTGAAAAGTTTCTACATCCGTTCCACAGATCCCACCCAGATAAAAGTCCTAAAGGTTCTATTCCTTCCTATTCTATTATACAAACTGCATGTCTTTCTCTCTTAAAGTCACTACATATAAAAATACTAGCCCCTTGTTCTGATTCCTATAGCTACTCTGCACTCTGTTTTTAAACTGGGGTCGGCCTGTAGTTGCCCCAATATTGATTCGATTTTAAATCGATTATTCCATTGCCCCTTTCATCAATATTCAAACCTGGCATTGTCTTAAATCTAGGAAAGACAATCTTTTCAGCAAAGAGAAGTGTATTTAAAAGAAGGCTTGTTTGCTCCATTTGTTTGTTTTTACGAAAGCTGGAGGTCCTGACCAATCTGGCCAACGAGACCAACATTTCCACTATCCTAAGAGAGTTTCAGGTAATGTGAGAGTCTGTGTATTCCAGTCTTTGAATTTCCAGTCTATGTATTCCTAGTCTATGCATTCCAGTCCTGGGCACAATTTACTGAGAGCTACAGACCATGAACACGGCCATATTCATCATTAATTTGGTTTAATAGACAGTATGTATACCTATGTATTGTATTGATGGAATTTTTATTTATTTAATTTTTTTACAGACGTACATTAAAAGCATGGACAAGGACTTTGTGGCGGCCACAATACAAGCAATCGGTCGCTGTGCCACTCACATCGGAGAAGTGAGGGACACCTGTCTCAACGGCCTGGTCCAGCTGCTCTCCAACCGAGACGGTCAGTACCAAAGTCAACCATGTCTTATATGCCTGTAATCTCCAGGACTGTGAAGAGAGACAGGGAAATGGGTTAAAACAGAGAGGGAAATAATCCAATGCATCATAAGATCGCAGGTCGTAATCGAACCTGGATTGCTACTACAAGGTGTAATGCCTTCATGGTTAACGCACTAGCGAGTTTCAGAGCTGTTTTTCACTTTAGCTTTTGCTTTTATTCAAAGTGACTGGGAATTAATTAACAAGCAGGTAGGGGTTAGGGGAGTCGACTAACCTAGCCACTACACTATCCTGCCAACCCTCCTGTATGCTGGATGTCTTCATTGGTTTATTCCTCGGGGGATGGGGGGGGGGGGGGGGGGGGGGGGGGTTGTCCTCATTCTTAGAAATCGGGCTCTTCTATATCTGTATTTGTATCTGAATCTGCGACTTTGTGAGAAGATGTGGTTCATATATAATATATGAATATTAAATATATAATATATATGTATATAATATCTCAATATATATATTGAATATATGATGTTCTTCTCACACACTCAACAATGAAATAGATTCACAATCTCTGTGTGTAGAGCAATGCCTATATGACTAAACAGTGCCATATAGTAATACCTGAAATGAACGCTATTGTTTATAGCCAACCAACCCTGATGTTGGAACACTGAGGGATTGGTACAGGCAGGACAAACAATAGCTATAGTTTGTCTTCACACCCTATGACGTCGTGCGTCTCTCTACAGAGCTGGTGGTGGCAGAGTCTGTGGTGGTCATCAAGAAACTGCTGCAGATGCAGCCGGAGAAACACAGTGACATAATCAAGCACATGGCCAAGCTGACGGACAACATCCAGGTACATTTTGGGATATTTTGATGGGAAATGTGTTGATGGTTAATTGATTTAATTTAAATCATATCCATAAGATGAAATGGAGAGAATCTCTCTTTTTTTCAAGGAATCAAAATGTATAGCGCTATAAAGTCACCAATGCAAATATAGCTTTTTTTTTGTTGATTACAAAAATAAAAGTTTGTCACACATTCTTTATGAAAAGCATATAGGCAGGTATATTGATTGATTTTTGTCAATAAAAAACAATCAAAAAGAAGATGACATCAGATGGAGAACGCCAGTCACAGGCTGGTTTGCATCAGGGGGCTAGCTGCTGCTCCCTGATGTCAGTTCTAATGAAAGCCCCATGTTGCTGACTGTGTTGTGTTGGTGGAAGGGTAACATTGCAATGCTAATGTAGGGAAGGATTGCCCTAACTCAACGGTTCATCTTGGGGAATAAGGCCTTTACTGTTGACTTACTTCAATAACCAACCTCAATGGCTAAGCCTATATTCTATGTGTCTGATTCATAAAAAAAATCGGTATTGTTTTAAGACACGTTTTACGGCTTCTGCATGGATTCTGGTTGTTGAAATGATTCAAGTAAAGTGTGGTAACCTTACCCTCTGTGTGGCTCTGTGTGGTTCGCTGATATTTGGCGAATGAGGTTGGCATTTATACCTACCAGTATTGTTCTTACCTCTTCCCGGTGAGCCCGTGCTGCCCTGGGACCAATGGGTTAAGTCATTTCAATGACATATTTTAGCTTTGGGTAAGTCTGACATACCAGAGACTAGGAAGTGCATGCTTCTCCAACACTGTGCAGGCCACGAAGGACATTGAATCTTTGCAACCCTCGCGCCGGCTGCAAACACGTATGATGCTACTACTGCAGCCCTCAAAGAACACTTCAGCTCCAGTTGGAGTCGTCAAATACGTTGTTTTGAATTCAGGGTGAGAGCTCAGCCGGCGAATCTCTGGCGCAATTCGTCAATGCGCTGTGTGAGCTAGTCCGGCATTGCAACTTTGCCAATTTACAAGACAAACTGATTCTTGACAAACTCATTGGGAAAATCATCAGCTGCATTACGCAGCTGATGAGAGAGGCGTGTTTCTGGAACAAAATACTTGAACCGTGCCTGGTGTGTTTAGTCATTGGTAAAAGCTGGAATCTGCGCGGGCCGAATCAGATAAATTCCCACGTGCGTCTGGGGCCCGGAAGAGTGTGCACACCCACGTTGTCTCACTTCAGTCTTGAGGCGCCAACACTGGGCACCTGTGGCGCCACTGGGCTGGCGCTCGGATCAGTCCTCTCACAGACACATGGATGGGCGGGAGTCCCGGTTGCTTTGCCTCACTGCCCTCACACCTAACCAAAGAGAGGTTTTCAGTGGCGGAGAGGGAGGCTCCTGCCTGTCTATGGGCTGGTTAATGCTGCCACATGTATCTTTATGGTAGAGCGTTCGCTCTTTGCCTGTTGTACATCGAACTGAATTCTTCGTCACGGATATAATTGTGTGTTTTCCGTATGTCAAAAAACAACAACAAAAGTGTTAAATGTCTCTTAAAGGAAACAATCACATTTTATGATAGGCTATAAAATATCAAACTAAGTAGGCTACAATTAGTGTGTGTGTTGTTAGGGTTAGGACGAGACTCAAGAGTGTCGAGACTCGTGTCATCAGTTAAAGACACACCTTCAAGCGGGTAGCCCTGTTGTAATGGCTGCTACCTGCTGATTTCCTGTCAGAGAGGTCCATCAAACACGTCAGAACAGCGGTGTACCGTCCAGAAGGAAATTACGGGATTTGAACGCCTGAACAAGTCAATAACGAATGGCATACAGGCCTGCCTGGCGAAAGGAAAGGCATTTGGAAAGGCCTTAAGCCACACTCTCCTGTCCATCCGAGCAACAAAGCACTCCACTACAGGTGTGTCTCTGGCCATGCCAATGATCAGACGTGAAATTAAGCTGCCATTGGATTGCCTGGCAGTGAAACCCAATCCTGAAAACACAAGCCTGCCTGGAAAGAGCTAAGTCTCCGGTTGAGAACGCACACGCCAAGATGCGGTATGATCTTTGCACACAGAGTACAGACCTCTACACTGGAAGCAGGGGACTGGGTGAGGACCAAACAGGGCCACCGTCTGTCCGCCTCTCCATGTGACTCAGAAACTCTGCCCTTCTACTTACCAATTGGATGACGGGTCTCACTGGCACGCAAATCGCCTCCACAGAGTTAGGGGACCCTCAACTTTCTCTCCATCTCTCTTTGCAACTCTCTCCTGGCAGCCCAGACTGGGACCTGATGCGTTGCCAGGTGTCCCATCGGTTGCACCCTCTCTGCTTCAACAGCCAGCAAGGCCTCAGAGAAACAGGGGCCCACCTGTGTGGCACAGGGACTATACTACAGGGACCTAGTGGGGAGACGATGTAATGTCTGATTTAGCAAAAATGTGTATTGTTTTAAGAGACTGTCGTGATAACGTAGACGTGCTTGGTGTGCTCCGTTTTACAATACTATATATACTAACTAACTAATTAAGTTATACAATTAGTAATTAAATAATAATTTAAAAAAAGCATTGCATTCCGACCTAGTTCATATTGTTACTTGACTATCTGGGCTACGAATCGTACAAATATTTGTTGCCATAGTTCTCCAGCCATAAGTGTTTGTATGTCTCGTATGTTCCCAGGTGCCCATGGCGCGAGCTAGCATCCTCTGGTTAATCGGGGAATACTGCGAACACGTTCCCAAGATCGCCCCGGACGTTCTGAGGAAAATGGCCAAGTCCTTCACTAACGAGGAAGACATCGTCAAACTTCAGATCATCAATTTGGCCGCCAAGCTCTACCTCACTAACTCCAAGCAGGTGGGAATCACTTTTTGTCTTGATAATGTCGCAGTTTCGGTAGCAGATGAGCGAGATTCACCCAGGCACCATGGTTTATTGATTGTACCACAACGGAAAAAGATCTACCATGACTTCCCATGATGCTTAGCCATGCAGAGCATGATGGGAAACAAACTTGAAACTGCTATTTTTGTGTCATGGTCTACACACAGCCACCTATACAATATTTCCTTGGCTCTGTAGTGCTTTGATGCTTAATGTGTTGGGTTAGGTGGCACCTGAGTCATCGTACTATTGATGGTTATTGTTCAAATAAATTCTGAGATCTTTTTGAAGTTACTTTTATCTGCATACATACTAAAAAACGACAGTATGTTTTACAAAGTGCATGATTCTTTAAAGGGTATTGCTCACTTTTGTTGCATCTGTTTCTCTCTCTCTCTCAATTTCTCCCTTTCTCTCGCTTTCTCTCCCCTGCCTTCCTCCGGACCACAGACCAAGCTGCTCACTCAGTACGTTCTAAACCTGGCCAAGTATGACCAGAATTATGACATCCGGGACCGGGCGCGCTTCATTCGTCAGCTCATTGTGCCCACAGACAAGTGCGGTGCGCTCAGCAAGTACGCCAAGAAGCTCATCCTGGCGTTGAAGCCTGCACCCATCCTCGAGTCTCCATTCAAAGGTGCGGTGATGAACGCTGACAGAGTTAAAGACACCATGAAATGTGTCTTGTCGAACCCATCTGCAAGGTTCTGGGTTTGAACCCCAATGTCCGCAATCTACCTAGGCATGCTTGTGCCGGATGCCTAGGAAGTCATCGTTAACCACATTGGATCATTCATTCATTTCCTGTTTGGTCTTATGGTTTTCAGTTTTTGTTATGGGCTGTAAGTCTTTATGGACAGGAAAGTGGATTTAAGGAGATTGAGAATGACATTATAGCACAGGAAGGCAGGTCATCATTAAACTTGGGTTGCGACAAGGCGTAACCAGGACTACATGGTTAGCACACTAGCAGTTTGAGCCCTTCATGGTTTTAGATTTTTATATTGATTTATTCATTATTCTTTTTTTTCTTTCAGACCGCGACCACTTTCAGCTTGGCTCTCTGTCCCACCTGCTGAACACCAAGGCGGGGGGCTACCAGGAGCTGCCAGAGTGGCCCGAGGACGCCCCTGACCCCTCCGTGCGCAACGTGGAGGTGAAGGAGTCTGTGCGTGCAGTGGGAACAGTAACATACAGAGACCCCGAGATGAGAGGAGCTGGAGGTAGTGGTGGTGGTTGGATGGAGGGTATCTCCAGCCAACTCATCTCACCCCCACCTCCACCCCCCAGGATGTGGATGGTAGCGAGGGGGTCTTGCTCCCTCCAAACAGGGCAGTGCCTCAGAGCGGGGGTGGGTGGTGGGTGGCGGATGGGGGTCTCTTATAATATTGACTCCAATATGACATTTGTACAACATGACATAACATGTCGTCATCTCTCATTCACATACCAATCACATCAGCATGAGCGTTGATTGATCACATTCCCTTTTATTGCACCCCATTCATGTAAATCCAAAAAGGGATGTAGTTCAAGCAACTTACCGTATCAACACAATGGGGATATCTCTTGTTGATATTAAACGTTAAAAAGGCTTTGACCATACAGCTCAGAACACAGTAGAGGTTTCAATAATAGCAATAATGCAAGTCACACTGGAGATCAGACCAGAACCTCTTTTGACATTTTTAAACCCTCTCTGCTGTGCTGCTGTCCCTGTCTGGCAGCAACATCCTCGTCGTTACCCAGGTGATATGTCACCTTTGACCCAATAGCACATGGGTCCCTGAAGAGACCAGGCACGGGAGGCTGATTCAGATAGGCCATCTTTAAAAACACCTTCCCTTAAAGCAATATTAAAAGTACTCGTATATATGTATGACATTTTAACGTTTACATATTTAGCTTACATTTGCTTGCTGGGTTTCCTGGATGACCCACACAAAATACACCCCTTCCTATTGGTCCATCCTCTCCACCCCCTCACGTGCCATTGGTTCATAGCTGAAGATGTCACATGATGTAAAATATGCCATTTGATCAAGCCTTTAACTGCTCATTTCATCCGGCTGGTATTCAATTACACCAAATAATTGGTCATGTGCTAACTTCAAGTTTCGATTCACTTGTCATGTTAAGAATGTTGTTTCTAATTTATCTAATCTAATTTTTTACTCACTGGCCATGTCCAATACTTACCTGTCATATGTCATTCAGAATAATGCACAATGACACCACATGTGGACTGAAGCTGGACACGTGCTAATTCTAATTGCTTCCTAGCAGGGGATGCTGCCAATCCATAGATGCAGATGATTAGCAAATAGGCATATGCTCCTGCCTGCCGTATTCCTGGAGAGCTCTGGCTTGGAGCTGGATTCATCCACAGACTTTAAACACAGTCACTGACATCCATCTCTGTCTCTGTCTCTGTCTCTGTCTCTGTCTCTGTCTCTGTCTGTCTCTCTCTCTCTCTCTCACTTGCTCGCTCTCTATTTCTTTCTCTCTTTCTCTCACGCTCTCTTTCTATCCCTCTGTCTCTCTGTCTCTCTCTCTCTCTCTCTCTCTCTCTCTCTCTCTCTCACTATACATGACAATGCTTCTGCAGCTAGAGGAAGTGTTTTCCACTGGGCAAGGCCGGATTGGCCTGCTGGGAGACAGGCGAGAGGTGCCCCCCAACCCTACTCTCTCTCTCTCTCTCTCTCTCTCTCTCTCTCTCTCTCTCTCTCTGTGTGGGAGTGCTGTGGTGTGGTTGTGATAAATGACTACATTGCTTAATACAGTTTGCCATGTAGCTAAATTCTGTCCCATGAAAGCTCAGATATGTTTTCGTGCGCATTACAAATGTTTGGTGTGCTGTGTGATGATGGGATTTCTGAACAAATTAGTCAAATGTCAGCTCTTTTCTGTGACAACTGTCAACCACTAATTCACCACTGTCCATTCCCATTTTTACTGTCCATTTCTGATTTCTAACAACAAAACATCTTGTTAAGTCATTGAAATCCAAGAGTAGTTGTCGGCATTGCAGTCATTATATTGGAGCAGACCAGTTCCCATCAATGGCAATGGTAGCGTAAGAACTTTGTTCCGGGGTTGGAAGGAAAGTTGTCGCTACTGTTGCTAACTGTCTCTGCAATACCCTTTACTGTTCTCCCATATCTCCTCTCATAAGTCAGAAACTAGTCAGACAGTGCCTTTTTCTCTGCTTATGCCTTTCAAAAAGATGTCCCTCCTTATTTCTTCTTCGAAATCTCTCTATTACAACCCTTTTTGTTTTCTTCTTCTACGTTTGCCAGGTTATTACGCTGCTCGAAAGAGTCACAAAATTAACGAGTGTGAGTCAGTCAGTGGTAATATCATCTAATGCCCTTCTCTATGAGCCTCCGTCCACATAGCGCCAGAAACCCAAGTGTCCTTTTATTTCACACCTTGTATAGTCGCTGTATTCTGCTTAGCCCAACTTAAGCCACCCGACACGCTTCTCTCCCCTCTTTCTTCAGTTTCAACCATTACAGAAGTGACTCTTTTCAGAAACAGCTGTTTTTACTACCAGAAAGCTTTTTAAAGGGTAGGGGATTAGACACATGCTAACTAGCATAATTGGCCTAACTATGCTAATGATTAGCATTCCGGTAGTCTCAGACAGAAAAAGGTCAATTAGATTAATTTAATATCAACAACACTGCTAGATACGCCACCAATGCTTAAAACGTATAGACTTGTTGTACTGTAAGGAACCACAAGTACAAATAAGACATTCGGTACTACCGAATGGCATGCACTATATTTATTAGCATACATAAACATTCTCAAAAGAGCTCACTTCGCCTAATGGAACTGTGCCATGTTTTGAACAAATCAATTCCAAAACATTACTGCAACTGGTCATGAAGGCATTACCTGGTGCTAGCATCTAGTTAAGAAATGTAAGGGGAAAAAATAATAATGCAGGCATTAAAGAGTAACCGCACACTAAACTGCATTTGTGAATTTGCTGTTGTCTTAAACTTCAAATGCATCTCAAGGTAAAAAAAAAAAAAAGAAATACACTAGATTCATGTTTTATGTATTGTTCACGTCTATGGAAAAGCATAACTCTAGTCTACCTCCATATCAGTTCCAGGAAAATGTACGCTGAAATAAATAAATACCAATGTTTCCATCCACATGGGGTTAGGAGACGCCAATCATAATTACGGATAACGGATAACTATAATTTAACCTGTAGATGGCAGCAAACCAAGCAAAGCAGTCGGTGCAAAGTTACTCTTTAATGTACCTTTAATCTACTCTACGGATACGGGCAGTATCCGTTCTGATTTCGAGATGGCAGTACAGATTATAGACTGGAATGGCTGGCTTTACTTGGCTGCATCATCTCGCCCAGGCAGAGGCATTCATGGCCGTATGCTGGTGTTTACTTCTACCCCCGTCGATCTTTGCTTTGGTCCAAGAGGGTTTGTTCCACGAAGTTCCAATGATTGGTGACGCCTGTCGTTGTCGTCGTTGTTGTGGTTGTTTGTTATTGGTGTTGATAGGTGCCTGAATGGACCAAGTGCAGCAGCCGTGAGAAGAGGAAGGAGAAAAAGGTGGAGAAGCCGTTCTACTCCGACTCCGAGGGCGAGTCAGGGCCGACCGAGTCGGCGGACAGCGGTAATGCAATATGATTCAGTTTGGAATGTGATCATTTGTTCCAAAGCGTTAGCCATTGTTGGAGATCAGTTACTGACTACTGCAGATGATAAACCTTAACCTGAACATAGCAGCAGCCTTTTTGTGGATCTCAAACTATATACTTAAAGTACGCCATGCATAAAGCAGCAAGACATCTGATTCGAAAAATGTATTTGCCAAATGTGCAAGGAATTCAAACAAGTTTTTCCTGTGCACTAAGTATATACATATATTAGGGGATAAAATACAAAATAAAAGGTGACACCTAGATGCAATGAAGTTCTTTTTTGTGGCTCCTTGTTTATCTGTGCATGTTTCACATCTTTATTAGGTATGTGTTTGCTACAAACGTGCAGTAGGCTCACACTGTTTCCATATTACGTGGTACGCCGGCAGCCATCTTTAACAGTCCTGGGCTTTTTTCCCCGCCAAACTGCAGAGTCGGACTCGGCCAGCAGCTCGGCTAGCGCCAGTGCCAGCGAGCAGAGCGCCTCGGGATTGGAGAGCGAGGAGAGCGAGGAGCGATCGGACTCAGAGGAAGAGGACGAGGAGGAAGCGAAGAAGAGAAAGACCAAAAAGAAGGAATCTGTAAAACCGGTGAAGCAAAGTGAAAGGTAGTAAATTAATTTAGACTGTATACTGATGGGAGTCCCCTGAGACTCAGGGGACTCTTAGAACGAGGGTCTCAATATGATACATTCTGATTTGAATCATTGTTTCTTTCATGTTAAGCACAAATGTATGCTAGGATTAGGATTCATCTCTGCTGGGTGCCGACACACACACACACACACACACACACACACACACACACACACACACACACACACACACACACACATGCACACACACACATGCACACACAAACACACACAAACACACACAGTACACGCAGTTGACATTCCCCGCTCAAGAGCGATATTAAAATGCAAGAAAGTAAGACATAAGTAAGAACGAAAATGAGTGGTCCTTTAAACAGATATTAAATGTGCCTTTTTGAAGAACAACACATTAGAGAAATACATAACTTAAGTATGTCAAAACTGGACACCGTTGGCAGTACTTTTATTAATCCTTGATCATCTCTGGGCACAATTTGCCAGAGTAAAGAGATAGCCAAAGTCAAACAAACGGCTGGCATGTGCTTGTCCTGTTAGCGTAGCAGATCTTTGTGGGAATGAAACGATCAACTATAAAAGACTGCATTGACACAGAGATGAGAATGTTGTTGGGACTGTGGTGTGCAGCCAATCTTGAATTTGCAACTGACATCTAAGATCTACTGATAATGTCAGTTTTCGATGTCCAGAGTTGACATCCAAAACTCTTTTCAGCGCCCTTATACAATCCATTATACAGTTTAGATCGGGACATTTCACAGAAGGCAGTAGGTTGCTTTCTTGGTGAGAAACCTTGCATTTAGAATTCAGATTCCCTGCTCGAGGTTATTTGGGGTCAAAATGCAGCATTTCTTAATTGCTTTTAACTAGTATAAAACTCGGCAACCTCCCTTTTTTACTCCCCTTTTTTATTCCTATTGTAAAGTGTATGTATGTATTATTATTATTGAGTCTTTTCTCTTCCCCTCCCAGCGAGCAAAGCAGTGAAGAAGAAGTGAGGAAGAGGAAAGTTAGCAAACCTCCACCAAGAAATGTGTCAGAGTCTGAGTCTGAGGAGGACAGCCCGTCAGACAGCAGCCAATCAGAGTCTGAGGATTCAGAGTCTGAGGCTGAGGTCAAAAAGAAAAGGAAGGTAAGAAGACGACGAATGTAAAAATACATGGATACCATAAAGTATAGGTTTAAGAAGTATTTCATTCATTTTGGAAATGTAATTATACTTTGTTGACTCACTAGCTGATGTACTGCAGTCATTACTTTTCTTCAAAATGATTGATTTTCTCGTCTTTTTCTCCAGACGAAATGGATTGAGTACAGGGTGGATTGGTTGTCTTTAATTATAATTGTCAAATAAAACTCATGGCAGACATGCAGATAGTGCAGGTATGGTATATTCAAATAATATGCGTTCATTCATGTTTTTTGTGAATGTCATTTGATTTGTCTATACAGATTACTCCGCCCAAAGCACCCACTAAACCAGTAAAGAAAGAGGGCAAGAAGGAGAAAAAGGAAATGTCTCTCCTGGACTTTGACGACTGTAAGTCATATGCACAAGTCAGCGCTATGTCTGGTATGTGTTTGTGTGCGTGTGTGTTTAGACCATCGCTTTATTCTCATGGTGCAGAAAGGAATTCATGGGAATTATTAACACATTCGATTTGAGCAAGGCAAACGGATTGGTATTTTTTTGTTGTTGCTGTAATTATGCAGATGACACGTAGATTAAGGTTGGTCCCAAGTGATTATATGCTTTGCTAGCTGTTGGGGCATCCATAAACAGGGATTTTGAACACATCGTTTCTTGCGCCACCATTTCTATGAATCTCATGATAATGTATAAACATCAGTTAAAACAATAAAGACACAGGTAAACTAGATAGATCAGATAGCCTCTTGTTACCACTACAAAATGTTAACTAAACAATTGAACTTAACTCTCTGTCCCCCTCTCCCCTTCTCGTCCCCTCCCCCACGTTCTCGCTCCCCCTAGTCGAGCCCACTCCCTCACCCCAGGTGACACCCGTGGGTGCCTTCCTGTCCAACAGCCTGGTGACAGACCTCGAGGGCCTCTCTCTGACCGACACGGTGCTGTCTCCTGCCGTAAGTCTTCCCCAAACTGCTCCTTATATGACATACAGCACACATATAGGGAGAACATAGGCTGGGAGAGGGTAATGAGTGTTATCGACTATCTCCAGTCTACCAAATGCAATTCCCGATCTCTTATTCCACGTGGGAGCTGTCCCCGGAGTGAGAAGACTAAGATGAGAAAAAGAACAACAGCAAGGAGAATATTCATGGAGCTTTCTGGTGTCGCATTCTACAAAACCATATCCGAAACATGTAACGGACACGGATATCCGTCTATGGGAAGTCCCTCCCTCTCTCTCGCCTCTCGGCACTTAACCCATGTAATGGAAACGGATTTCCCTTTATTGGATGTCCCGCCCTCTCTTTCTCGTCACATTACCAATGTAACTGCAACGGATATCCCTCTACCGGAAGTCCCACCCTCTCTCTCTTGCCACTTAACCCATGTAACTGAAACGGATATCGCTCCCTCCCAAGAAGGCTCGGACGTCCGAGCCTCTTTCTTGCCAATCACCAATCACTGGACGCACCTCATTCCAGGTGCTTTGTCCTGAGAAGAGAACACCTGGGATCGCGGGTAGGGTGAACAGGGGACCATAGTCTAGTGCAGTTCAACCTTTTCACCCCAAACATTTAAATGCAAAATGCCACCAATATACATCACGCAGATCGATTTCCGTTGCATAAGTAGTGTCCAATTTCCCCCTATACTGTTACGCGAACAGTGTACTATATAGTGTTCACTATATAGGGATTAGGGAATGAGGCCACAAGTGAGCCAATTTGAACACAGACCATTTCTATAATAACAACTAACAACTCACAACCAAAATGGCCACCCTCCCCTTTTCCCTCTCCTCCTCCCTCCTCCAGACGATCTCTCCATCTAGCGCGCTGAAGAGCTACGTGCTGCTGCACCGCATCTCGGGGGAGGGTCTGTGGGTGGAGTACTGCTTCAGCCGCCAGCCCTTCCTCCCCGACCCCCACATGGTGGCCGTGCAGATCCAGTTCACCAACAGCGCTGCCACCGAGGCCAAGAACCTGCACCTAGAGGAGGCCAAGCTGCAGTCTGGCATGCGGGTCAAGGAGTTCCCAGAGATCGGTCAGTTCAAATTGGTGACCGGACGTCGATACCAGAGTTGGCCACTAGGAAGTGTTTGCCCTAGCCAGGGGGAGGAGCAAGTAGAGGGCCTTGGTTTACAGGCAGTTTTTTTTTCATGTCTCTTTAAACAATGAGGAACATATGGCTTGAGTCACGTTTTGATCCAAGTTGACTCACTGATGAGGCTGATAACTATCAGAACATACAATATGGGTAACTAATACTAATCTAGTACAAGTGCTGCTGCACAACCCAAAAAAATTAAAACAGGCCAGAGCTTTCATAGTACACAGTACCAAAAATAAGCCTAACAGAGTTAGGTTTATATCACTATAGTCATACGAGTTGAGTTGGTATAGTCATAGAAAATTGCATACCACCTAAAGTGCCAGTTGTTATATTTATATCCTTATGTGCGGACAGAGGTGCTGCCAGCAGGGGAGAGCGCTACAGTGGTGATGGGCATTGACTTCTGTGACTCAACCCAAGCAGCCAACCTCCAACTCTGGTAAGAGAGGCAGTTATTCTGCTGTTAAACAATGGACCCTTTTCACAGGTCACTTCCTGTTCCTGTAATTTTGACATTTGGTTTTATTTATGTCTTTCATAGCACCAGCATGGTCAATGAATATGCACTGCCAGACCTAAATCCAACAGACCCATAATTAATGTTATGAGCTGTGTTCTTCCTACTGTGAAAAGGGTCCATTCCATATTCAGGCCATCTGCTCAATGTAATGGAGGTGGTCTAAATGCAAATAGATCATTTTAATTAGCTTTTACAAAATAATGCTCTTGGTCAGGAAGTAAAACATAATAGTCTGTGAGAGAAAAGCTAAAAACTTATGGCAAGCCCTTTTAACATTTAATCAGTTGGGCTGACTAGTAGCGATTTAGTTTTCACTAGCGGAAATTACATTTCGACATGTCAAAATGTAGTTTCGACTAGTTAAAATTTTAATTTAAGATCTGTAAAACAATTTTGACATGTTACAAATATATTTTCACATGTAGAAATTACATTTCGACTAGTCGAAACTGATTTACAGATATCTTTAATTTAATTATAGATATTTTCACTGGTAACAATAACGACTACAGATATCTGCAATTGAATTTCCACATGTTGAAAAAGGATTGTAACTAGTGGAAATGTAATTACCCATTTCAGATATCAACAATTGCATTTCCGATATGTCCGACATATCAACAAACCATTTTGGATATGTGGGCGTCATATTATTAAAATACCACAAAGCCATTGGTTGACATTTAATTACCATATTAGTTTTGGATATGTTGCCCTAATTACCATATTATTTTTCGGTATGTCGTCCTAGTTACCATATTCGTTTCGGATATGTCGTCCTAATTAACATATTCGTTTCGGATATGTCGCCCTAATTAACATATTAGTTTCGGACATGTATGCACGTCATTGAAGATATCTATAATTACATTTTGACTAGTCAAAATTCCTTTTTTGATATCTAAAATTCAATTCTGACTAGTTATAAAAGGAATTGTAGATATCTCAAATATAATTATTACTAGTATGAATATAATTTTCACTAGTTACAATTGTATTTCAGATATCTGCAATGCAATTCTAGATATTTGAAATGCAATTCTAGATATATGAAATTACATTCTTACTACTTACAATTCCAAGCCGACATATCAATAATTACATTTTGACTAGTCAGAATTTAATTTTAGATATCTAGAATTTAATTAATGATATCTGTAATGTAAGAACAATTGTAGATATCTACAATTAACATTTCCACTAGTAAGAATTGAATTGTAGATATCTACAATTGACATTTCCACTAGTGAGAATTGAATTGTTGATGTCAAGAATTAACATTTTGACTAGTGAGAATTGAGTTGTAGATATCATTAATTAGAATGGCATCAAGTCAAAATTAAATGATGGATATGTCGATATGGAATTATAACTAGTCAAAATTGAATTATAGATATCTGTAATTGAGTTTGAATGGAAGTCAATGGTAAAAGTTGACTAGTTGTAATTAAGTTACAGATATCTACAATTGACCACTAGTAAGAAATAAATGGTTGATATCAAGAATGAACATTTTGACATTTTGAAATTAATTGTAGATACCTTTAATTAGAATTGCTACTAGTCAAAATTACACTATGGATATGTTGGCTTGGAACTAGTCAAAAAGGAATTGTTGATATCTACAATTGCTATTACCGCTACTGATTAAATGTTAAAAGGGCTTGCCATAAAAAGCTATATTTGCAGCACTGTTTCACTTCACTTTGTTTTAAGATGTTATTGCATAGCAACTGTGACTGCAGTGAAGATAGTGTTGCCTAGTGAACGCTGAACAGAAGTACTTTCTATCTCTGTGTTGTTCCCATTTGCTGGTATTTAAAAAGTTGTCACCGCACTTCATACCCCAGCCTTTTAGGTTTTTTAACACGTTGCTGTATTGTTTAGTAGAAAGTGATTTAGTTGTCATGGCATCTTTCTCACATTATTATTGATTATAGTAAGCGTTTACCTTCAAAGGTTAGGCACATTTCTATTTAGTTTCAATGAGCGTTTACTTTTGGCCAAATGGTCCAAATGGAACGGATTGCTATGGATCTGTTTGGACCTAATTGGATTTGACATCAAGTATTCAGATCTGATACAATTTAATTGAATGGGATGATACAGGATATATGATTAATATGCCATGAACCATGTGTTGTGTTTATTTGAAGCACTCACACCAGGAAGTTCTTTGTGTCCATCCAACCACCGGTCGGGGAGTTGATGATACCTTCCTTCATGACCGAAAACGAGTTCAAGAAAGAGCAAGGTAAATAATTAAACTAGCAAACTAAAGATAAGAGTACCGGGCGTTATTTTTAAAGGCCATCTTGCCAATCCATACCCTTTTTATAATTCTCCAGTTCAAATTGGTTGGTATCATTTCCCAGAAGGTTGAATTCAGTATTTAAAGTTGTTTTCATATTTGAAATTGGTTGATGAGATTCTCAGCTCCTTCCGACCTTTCGTTTTCAAATCGAAACCAAAAACATTTAATTTGCACATTTTTCTCCTGTGGTTCCCAATAGAGATGCTTTTAAAGAATCTAGGTAAGTAGGCTTTGTTGTTGGCATCACTGTTTCAGTCGTCTGTTGCCACAACCTGCCTTTTAAAGAGTAACCAAACACTAAATTAAAGAAATGCAATAACAGTACTACCCCTGGTTATTACAAGGACTGTTTCTAAATTGGTGCCGGGTCACTTAAACCATGAACTCGGGTTTCTGACTCTCCTCAAGTTATTTTAGTGTTTGTTTACACTTCAAACCAACCTTACATAAAGTAGTCCTACTCCCTTTGAAGCTTTAAGCTGATTCACACCCCCCCCCCCCCCCCCCCCACCTGCCCACCCAACCCCACCTTGACCACCACGTGCCCTTGTAATGCCTTAGTGAAATCAGCGCTACTCCCCACCCCCATACAGACCGCAAGGGGGTCTGAAATAGAGAAACAACTAGGATGATCACGTGCAATGCTGTATCCCCTGTCGTTTATTATTCTCAACCACCAATCTACTGACAATGTTTGCACTTCAGGTTAAAGTGTAAAGCTATAATATGGAAAAAAAAATCATTAACATATCTAAAAACAACTAGACTTATATATTTGGTTGAGTTGTGTACTGACATTATCCCAAAGCTTTCCAATAATGTTCAAATCAAGAGAAATATGTAGTTTTGTTCAAGGTAACAAATTAACTTCCGGGAAAACACTGGAAACAGTTATCCAGTAGAGACCTAATTTATTGATATGATATTTCAATATCAATCTAGCTTACTACGATGTGCTACAATGACAACTGGATAATGACAGCCACCAAGCTAATGCGTACGGTAACATTATAACACGCTCATAAAGTTATTTTGAGAATGATTGTTTTGACCATGGATAACAGTGCTGTGCTACCTCATGATTAAGTTCACCACATAACGTTAGCTGCAGCTGTATTGGTAGTCGCCTCATCTGATGGCAAGTTAGCAAGGTATTGTTACGTTCTATGTTACTTATTAGTAATTTCATTAGAATGAAGTGACAACGAGAAAAATGTGAATAAATGGATTTCTGCCTGAGTCACATCTGATAGGTTTTCTCGGGAAATGGAGGTGAAGACAACAATTCTCCAACAGACAACAGATCCCATGCTACTTCACAACGTCATCTGTTGAGAGATATTTAGCAGCGGAAATTACATATTATACCTTTAAAGGACAATACCCATCTGGGTGATCAGACCATCGTGACTATCTCTGCTGGCTTAAATAAAACATCGATTACCAATATTATTTGGCAAAATGACTTTGTTGTGCTGATTCTGCCTAAAAGCATTTATTTTGAACATGCCTGCCACAAATGTAAACAATAGCAATATAGCAATTTGGCTTTTGTGATTAGACATTATATTTGTTTGACTCTTTACTGACTGACTCACATTGATTCCAAAAGCCAAAATAGTTTATTGCCATTGCTTCCATTAGTGGCAGGCACATTAATGCTAAATGCTCTTCGGCAGAATCGGTACAAGTATATTGGTAACGGATGTTTTAGTGAAACCAGGAGAGACGGTTACAATGGCTTTATCACCCAGACCGGTATTGTCCTTTAAGGTTCATACCTTGGTAGTAAGATAGCAGTGCTGCCTAGAACTGCTCCGGGCTGAACCTAACTAATGAGGGCCCCTATGCGTTAGGGCTTTAGTGTCACCCGGAATAGTATTTTCTGTGGGTTCCTTTTCAAGAATTACCTTGAGAAAAAAACAGCTAACACATCATAGCTATGAGACATTATGGGGAGGAGGTGTCATACTCCCCCCCCCCCCCCCCACCCCCAAACACACATACACACACATACCTACTATGTAAAGCACTTTGGGTACCTTGAAAAGTGTTATCATTATTATTATTATTATTATTATTAGCACAATATAAAAGCCTCTTCATTTATTAAGTGGGCGATGGCTGAATCCACCTAATGTCAGGTCAGGTGGGAATGTATATATATAGTTGATGTAAGAGCATACAGCTGTAAGGTATTCTATATTTGGGTACTATAGAATTCAATATAGTTCTTTATTTTTCAGTTCGCTGTTTTTTAATTAAGGGGAAAAATCCCGTTAATCAATAACCAGATCAGGTGATCCACTCAGTTTCCGCCAACAAGTTGGATCACGTACGTCCTCAGTTCTGCTTGGAGAATGAAATTCCCGGAGTAATATCTCAAAGTGTCAAACGTTTCTGCACATTTCTTCCTTGATGTAGCAGGCTGAGATGTTTTCACAACATGCGTATGAAGCAGTACTCTCTTATAGCCTATTAGAAAATAGCCAAGCGTGATGGTGGTCTCCCTTTAAGTAGACTTGAAAACGGCCGTGTGAATCTCTGGAAACTGTCCAGGCTTAACACAAAGCCGATAAGAGCAACACCTTCTGGAGAATCCACCACTGGGTGTGTTTTTCCTGTGGGCAGGACAGCTGCCAGAGTTATTTGTTTTGTCCTCCTAACACATCCCCTCTTGTAGGTCAGCTGATGGGCATGAACGAGATAACAGAGAAGGTGAAGCTGGCCGAGAAGTGTCAGAATGAGCACGCTATCGTCCAGAGGGTGACAGCCGCCGCTAACCTCAGCAGGGTGCCTTGTGGCTCAGATAAGGAGTGCAGGTGAGGGGGCTTCACACTGTCCATCCGTCAGATTAGGAACGTTCAATGTCTGCCCTTGGGTGGACACGGGGAAGTAAGTTAGGCCATCTTGCTTCTAGGATGCCTACAGGTAAACAAGGTAGACATTGGGGATCAAGCCAGAACAGTTTGGCTGGGAGTTGTATATTGTAATAGCTCCCTAGCTAGGGATGGCTAGGGAGCCATTACAATATACAACTTCATTGTGATGTTGAAGTGCCTCGAAAAATACCCAACATTACGGTCTTATTTGAGTAACGGTGACAAAAAGTTTATTCTGTGCAATGGCCTAATTCAGTTTATGTTCATTCTGTGTGATGGCCTTATTTATTTTATTTATAGTTTTTTGTGGGGAAAGGGATGTTTGTATATGTTAATTATTTATCAGTTGGAATGTTTTCCTTACTTTTTGTTCCTTAACAAATTCCTTACATCTAAAATAACAATTTTAAGGACAATGCAGCATCTGTATCATTTATGCACATTTAGGAGATGTTATAATGCTGATTTGGTAAGTCCTGTGCGTTTTCAGGCGTTTCTTGGTGTAAGGGAGCCCCAGTGTTTCCCATTTATTATCAGCTTTTGTAAGTTTAAATTGCTGCTGTCCACTTGAGATGTTGGATTTGAATTTCAGAGAAAATAATAGTTTTCAAAGATCAATGCATTTAAATGTGAAATGCATGCCCCCGGACCACCTTAAAGGGTTTGGATCCCACTCCCATAGTTTAAAAAAAAATAGGGACCAGTAAACAACATTTTGCATAGGGCCCCCAAAAGTAGAAATGTCCCTGCCTATAGCCCTGAAGTACAAACCATTAAACCCTGCAGTACAAACCATAAAACCCTGAATTACATACCCTAACACCCTGATCTGGTCTCCTCTGCACTTTCTGACTTTTCACTCTGACCTTGGCCTTAACTTTACCTCTGACCGCTTGGCTGCTTTGAACTCTGCACTTTGACCTTCAGTTCTCCTGCTCCTCCTCCTCCTCTTGGTCCACCTGTCCACAGGTTCGCTGGCCGCACCGTGACCAGCGGCAGCTTGGTGCTAGTCACCGTGGCGACCAAAGAGGACGGGCCGTCCCAGCTGACCGTCAACTGCGAGAAGATGGTAATCGGCACCATGCTGGTGAAGGACATCCTGCTGGCGCTGACCCAGTGACCTCGCAGTCACTCCACGCGACCCTGGCTACCCTTTCCTCTCACTCCCCACCCTCTACGTACCGTAACACTTGCAAGCCTACACATGGTTTTTCCCTCTGGAAGTTGTGTCAGTGTGAATAAACCCAAATTATTTATTATTTTATTTTGTTTTCCTTCTTAATATGTCCCCTTTACCTCTGCTTTGTGAAACAACTCTAGTAGATATTAGAAATTGAAATAAAGCGTGATTGAATGCAAGAGTGTAATGTTAGTGGTTTGTTAGACAATCAGACATGCCTTACACTGAAATCGACGTAGTAAAGCAAAGAAACAAAACATTAGAATCAAACTGTATGAACAGCGCCATCTGGTGGGACATGGGCTAGTGCAGTTTTGTGATTGGCTCAAAATGGTTCCAGATGATACCAATTTCGGCCATCACCGTCCTTGCGGTTTGAGTATACTCCTTAAAGGGTTTGGCCGGTTTCTTAAAAGACCCCAGGTTAATTTGTGACAATGTCCTTGTCCAGATATAAAACAGGCATCGTTTTTGTTCAAATCCCCCCCCTCTCGCGGTGTAGGTGTGTTCTGACATTTGGCAGTTGGCGATCCGTTGACATCTATTATATTCCAAACGATTGTTTAGCAGCTTCCATAGCTGTATCTTTGTTTTGTCCAACACACTTAAGCGCATACGAACTGCCGTGTCTCTGTAGTTTTCTCCAATATTGCCAACAAACAAATAAAACATCTCAAAGTCCGTTAGCATGTGCAGTGGCGTCTAGACACATGGTGCTTATGCTGTGTTCCAAACTGTTGAAAAAAGAAACCTCATACAGTTATCATCGTGACTTATTGAATTGTCACTAACGCCTGAAACGCAACCACTATCTTCGCTCAGAATTCTAACCGCACACCTTGTGAGCATGCGCAGTGTCGTGTTACGACAGAACCGAAACGTGTGAATTTGTTAATTTCTTGGCACTGTAGGAGAAAGCAACCTAGCCATAGCAGTTCGTATGTGCTTACCTTGGTTGGGCAAAACAAAGACATAGCTTTGGGAGCTGCTTAACACTTGTTTGAAATAAAATTGATGTCAATGGCTGGCCAGCTGCCCAATTTGGGGACGCGCCACAAGAAGGGGTGAAAAATCATGGCTTATTTATGGCTCGACATAGACAATGTCAACAATCAACATGGGATCTTAGTTTTTTATGCTTTTTTGGTGGCTTCTAATTTGACAATCAAGGAGTCTACATATCGATTTTTTTAAGGTCTTGATTTAAGAGTACTACAAAGGTGGAAGGGTATAAGATAATACAAATAGTTTATGCTTATACTATTAATGCTAGTATAACACAATTGACTTTTATTGCTTTGATATCTAACTGCAGTATCTGGTCTGGTCTGTTTTAAGAATCACATGGCTTGCATTTAACATAGTACATAGGTGATATGGATATAATGATGTGGATAATGTGTAAATGTAATTTAATGTAGATCAGCATGTGATAAGAATCAGACAAAAAATATATTGACTGTTATAGCATATAAGCATATAGCATATATAACATATTATGGTCATTTTACAAAAAATAACTCTGGTGAATCATTTCCTTGTAGTACAATGGTAGCAATTTCTGGATGTTATCAACAAAGCCACAATTCAAATATTTTCCGTGACTTCATCAGCAATAACTGCCCTTTGGTTTATTCTGTTATTAAGTTATTACATTGTTTAACGCTTTTAACCAAGGCAACAATGAGGACTTTGGCTGACCCTCCTGCTTTCAACACCATCCACATAAAGTCGAAATGGACTCAACGTTATTTATTCATGAATAGGAGTCTGTAAAATACGTTAGTTCACAGTAGACTGTAAGGGATTTTAACCACCCCGAAATGCAATCATAGACTTCATAAATTATAATCATGCAATAAGCAGTGATAAATGAAAATCATGCCCACACCAAGTTCACTTTCATGGTTGACTATTTTTCCTTGTGTGGTTATGAAATGTAGTCCTGAAGTATAAAAAAATTGAATAAATAAAAACATGGACAACTATATCGAAAATATATGTTTCCCATCTTTCCCAAAAATGTAAGGATACTATTGGTGATTTGCATGTATAACCATGATATAGAAAACTACTCATCTAAGCAGATTTTGATCCATCCCTAAACCTTTTGTATCCGATTCCATTCTAGATCAACAAGTGTTGATCTGTGTGACACCAAATACATATGTGAAATATAAAACTAACAGCATAAGGGGCAGAAAAACTGTACTTCATACATGAAACAAAAACAATGAGAATCAGAAAAATACCAGTGCAGAAACCACAGTAGATCAAATAATTTCTCACATTATTTAATTTGTACACGTTAAGGGAAAATGACCTTATTTCATGACCTTCTGATAAATCATATATCATTTAAATTCCAGGGCCCTGTCTAGGGCCCTTTCCCTCTCAGTGCTCCCTGAATCGTCATCACCTATTACCCCTTTATCACGCCACTGAATGGAGCCATGCACATTCATATGCACACACACACACACGCGCAAACCCCACTTTACACTTTAATTGCACGTTATTCTCTTATTTATCTTATTTAACCTTTAACCTTCAAAATTAATAGCCAACCCAACCATTTTCTGCCCAAAATAGGTGTTTTTTGTTCTTCCATCGCACCAAATAAAAGGACTCGCAGGTCCTCAATAAAATCTCTCTCTCTCTCTTTCAACCTCTCTTTCTCTCCTCCTCCCATCAATCTCTCTCTCTCTCCTCTCTAAAGCACACCTCCAGGTTGAAGGGTTGAGGACTGAGGGTGATTCCAAACACAGGCCTGAAGTCTGGTTCTCCAGCGTTCTTCGGCCAGATGAACTGGAACCTCCTGAGCAGTGTCACAAACACCAGGAAGAGCTCCATGCGAGCCAGACCCTCCCCCAGGCACACACGGGGACCTGGTCCAGGGGCGGAGATATGAACATATTAACATGAATAGGAGTACACATTATTACAATGCAACAACCCACTAAATAATAGCCCCATGATCCAGCCTACATTTAGCTATTTCATCTCTTGTTTTGTGTGTACAATATACCATCGGCCAATCAGCGAACCGCAACAGAAGATGAAAATGATACCGGGCAGTGCCGTTGTCGAAGAGGTTAGTATCGATATTGCTATCGAAATAGTTGATCTAGAGTGCATTACTTCAGTGAAAGATAAAGAATGATATGCGTTGAAGGCTTTTGCAGAATCTGATTGGTTAAGGTTAATCCAATCTGGTACAGAGTAGGCTTGACTGCCCCCACCCCTCTTTGAACGCTGCAGACGACAGGTTTCTCAGACCTACTGAGCGTTGTGAATCTGGTCTGGCTGTCAATACAGTAACACACTTGATTGTATAGCCTGTCTGCTCCCTGATTGGTCCACCCACCTATGGAGAACGGTACGAAGGCCTCTGGCTTCACAAACTCTCCTTTGTCATTGAGGAAATTTTCTGGGTTGAACTCATGAGGGAACTTCCACTGCCCCTCCTCGGACAACACGGAAGCCATGTTGGGGACTATAATCGTTCCCTTGGAAACGACATCAACAGATTATAGAACATAGAAAGCAAACGTCAACAGTTTATTGAGTGTATTCTTTTCATTAGCCAGACACGAGAATAAAATGAATTCCCCCTGGCAAAATTAAAACATAGTATATTCAGTTGGTTGTGAACCAACCGCTCTCCAGCTGTAGATTTGAATGATTTTTCAATAGAGCAGATTGTGTTTCCGGATTTGCTCGTAGTTTCATGTACATTTGGGGTAAAGTATAAATCTAGGCAGCTCTGCGAAGATCAACTTTGTATCTCTGCGATCCAGGACGTGGTGTACGTAGCCTTACAAATCAGGTTTCAGGGTTAGGGGTTGTGGTTAAGGTTAGGGTTAGGAGTTAGGATTATGGTTACTTTAGGAATGGAGTATCCCATGAGCTCAGTGTCTTTAGTAGTAGCGTGTAGAACGCTAAGAGGAACCGTGTTCGATAGCCTCTGGATCTCATGGATCACAGCCTACAGTCAAGAATTAGAAGAAGTCGGACATTAGGATTTAATAAACTTGCATGTATAAGAATATAGACTTTATAAACCTGCATGTATAAGAATATAGACTTTATAAACCTGCATGTATAAGAATATAGACTTTATAAACCTGCATGTATAAGAATATAGACTTTATAAACCTGCATATATATGAATATAGACTTCATGCACCTGCATGTATAAGAATATAGACTTTATAAACTACATGTATTCAAATATAGACTATAAACCTGCATGTATAATAATTTACACTTTATAAACCTGCCATGTATAAGAATATAGACTTTATAAAGCTGCATGTATAATAATTTACACTTCATAAACCTGCATGTATAATAATTTACACTTTATAAACCTGCATGTATAAGGATATGGACATTATAAACCTGCATGTATGGCATCTTGTGTCTGTCTTCATAGCTAGCCTCCTCCCTCCCTTTGAGCTCCAAGTCGATCTCCTGTTGGCCACGCTCTGAAGGAGAGAGATAGATGGGGGGGGGGGGGGGGGGGCGGGGAGAGAGAAAGAGAGAGAGAGAGGATTTTTCCTTGTGTTCATATGGTTGATTTGAAGCCGATTTGAAGCCAAGGGAGTTTGTAACCACGTTTGTCTCAAAAATAAAAAAACACTGGAAATAAAAAAGGTACACAATATTAACAGTAATAAAGTGCATATAGGGCTGTAAAATAATTATAGTACTGTAATTCATGACTTTGTCTCTGGGAACCAACCTGGTTAAAATAAAAGGTAAAAATAATCATATGCTTGTAAGGATGGACTTTGATAGAACGGACAGATGGATGGATGGACATAGTAGACCTTGTATGTGGGGGTGGGTCATCAAGCAGAGGATGCCGTACAACAAGGTGTTGGAGGTTGTATCAGTTCCAGCGAAGTGAAGATCCTGAGCGAAGGAAGAGAGCTGGTCTTCTGAAAAGGATGAGCTGCCTCTCTTTGTAGGGAAACGCAGAAAGAATTAACCAAAATAGCTAAGAAATATAAAAATGTTCTTCTACAGCTTCAGCCTCTATTGTTGTACACATACACGTACACATACACATATATGCGCAAACACAAACACACACCTTCTCCATCTCATCCAGGTAGCAGTCCATTAGGTCACGTGGTTTGCCCTTAATCTTGGTCTTCTTGTGTTCAAACACCATCTCCATAACCCTTACCTCAATGTTCTACAAAGCAAGTTTAGTAAGAGAATAGGCCATATCCAGTAGGGCTCAACAAACTAAGATTTGAACAAAATTGTGACAATTTGTTGCTTACTTTAGAGTTTGTGAAGGCTTTCCTGAAAGGTAACGGCAGGTAACGCATCCCGGGGATAGTATCGTAAATCTGTGGAACATTATATTTCATTTTACATTAAACAACATAATGAAAAGGGGCATTGACCCCTTCAAGTCTAGTTGTCTGCCACACTGAAGTCACATGACCAAATCTCACTGGGGGGGGGGGGGGGGGGGGGGGGATTCTCGACTGCTTCCCATAGTCTAGAAATGATTTGGTTGCTTGTGATTGGACATTTAGGTGGAGGGCCTCGTGCCTAGTAGGCACAGTGCTCTGGTTTCTGGCTAAGTGGCTTTTAGCCTATAATCATAACACTACTTTAGTTATGCAAAAATAATCTGGATCATGTAAAAACAAAAGTGTGGCTATGGCTATTAGTGCTATGGTTCCTTAGGTTATTCACATCTTAAAATATAACTAGAAACTGCATTTCCTGCAGCAAATGCGGTGAGTGCTGTAGTGTAAAGTGAGGTTAAAAATATGTTTAATAAAGCTACACAGTTTAAGATGTAAAGAAATGTTGAATAGCTGAACCCAAGTGAAAAGATTTGAACAGAGTTCAAGGCTAAATGGAGTAAACCGTTAACATACAAACCATTTTAATTATGTCAAATAGTTGGAAACAAATCGGACGTATAAGAATCCAAACAAATAGCTAAACTAAAGTCATAAAGATTTGAACCAATTTCAAAGGGAGGTTAATAAGGAGAGCAATTGTAGTAGTAGTGTGGTGCCAAAGTTTGTAGAGAATAATAGAGAAAGAAAGTTAGAATAAAGCCTAAGAAGAACAATAGTTGAGTGCCTTACCTAATTAATTATCTTTAATTAGCATGACTTATTTCAGATTTATTTTCTGTCTCACCATGGCCCAGGGCCCATTGACGATCTTTGCGCTCTCCCTGATCCCAGCGATAGACATCTTGATGAAGTTGTGGTTGTGGTCGTACTCCGACCCGAAAACGACCTGGCTGATTACATTGGAGGCGAGGTTGTGGAACAGCTCCTGAGGATTGACGACGGAACCTAGAAAAACAATGCGATAAATGGTTTTTAATTCAGTAAACAGTCACGCGGCTTCCGTTCGCTCGAGTTGAAATATTTGAACTTTGCCGCGAATTTCGCTTGATGCTTTGTCGTGACAGCCTATCAGCGTTCACTTCAGATTAAACCTCAAAATGGAGGATAAAACAATAGTGGCCGTTTGCGGACTCCCGGAGCTCTATAATACAACTGCCAAAAGTTACAAAGACCGTAACATAAAGGTGCCTCCAGATGATGTTATGAACCCAAACACTACGGCGTTGGGTTTTCCGATGTCTCTGGTTCTTCCACAACAAGTAAAGACTCGCAATGGTGGTTATCTCGGCCATGGTTGAGAATACATTGGCAGAAAGAAACGTTGGCGTTCTATTTCATGTAGGCTACGCCGTCTAGGCTTCACCTTATGGGCTTGTCCCGCCCACATTTCCCACGACACCGTGTATATAACGTGTTCGTCCTCCCTTTTCTTTCAGCATTTGCCTGAACTGATCAACAAAAAAACTACGAAGAATGAAGACTTCAAGCAGCAGCTTGAAGCTCGAGAGGTGGAGCCGGCGGAGGTATGGCCCTTTTCAGGGCCTCGCTGCTCCTCTCTCCCGGCGATCCTCTCTCCGGACGACGGGCAAGTTACGTGCCTCCATTGCCTCGGTGCGGAGCACGCCATGGCAGCCTTTTCGGGCTCCGGTTCCTGCGCCGCCTGTACCGCCTTGCCTCGAGAGGTGCTCCTCTCGAGGCAAGGCGCCTGTTCTTTTCCCCGTCGGTGGAGCTTGCGGACGCCGTCAATATTTTCGACGCCGTGGCGGCACCGGAGGAAGACGAGGACTACGACCTCGATGTGGACTCCGCGTCACGGCCTTCGAGGGTTTTGCCCCCGGAGAAGCCACACCGTTTCGCCGACCTGTTCTGCCGAGGCAGCGGCCATCAAGGGCATCGTCATGCCACCTCCACCGCCCTCTCCGGAACTGGACGATGGGGGGGGGGGGGACTATTTTAGACCTCCTTCGTCGACAAGGCGGCCTACCCTATGCCCTCTGTTCCCACCCGTCCAGCGGTGTCTTACCGCAGCGGCTGGGGACCCGTCCTCCCTGAAGGCCCCGGCGAAGGAGTTCACCGATTTCACCAGGGTGGAGGGGTGGTCCACCACACAGGCGAGGGGAATACCTCGCCTGGATCTCCTTTGGCAGCGCTCCTCTGTCCGGGCGCCGGATGGCGTCCGAATGAGAAGCCGCTGCCCCCCGACCGCCTTCTTAAGCAGCTCGCTGCCTTGTGGGACAGATCTTTTGTCTGCGCCTCACAGGCTGCGGCGGCTGTGAATAACATTGCCCTACTCTCCTCTGCTCTGTTGGCCATGACAGTTGGTAAGAATTCGTTCGGGCAGAACAACGTGGAGAAGGTCGCTAGATTCTCCGGCGCAATCCTCCAGCTTTGCCAGCTGGTGGTGGTTACTGCTGGACGTCAGATGGCGTGGGCGACCATGGGTCATCGAGCCATGTGGCTGTCCGTCACCTCTGTTCCTGACAGAGAAAGGGCGGGCCTGATCCAGGGTCCATTAGCCATTTTTGGACCTCGGTTCGCGGAGGTTCTCGCCCACCTTCAGTCCGTCCGTGAGAATCGTTCCCGGTTCGGACCAATTCTCATGGGCTCCTCCTACCAGGCCAGCGGGAGCAGTCGGACCAGCAGGAAGTGGGGTCGACCACGTGGTCAACGGGCCAGGACGCCGCCGCCGCCTCCGCAGCAGTGCCAGGCAGCGAAGGGGCAAAAACTGCGGAAGCTGGCGCCCATGTGGGACTGACCAGCGTCTTTTTCCCTCCCTAATAAAGATTCAAAAGTCCGTTCGACCGAACGGCAGTACATCTTTAAAGAGCTATGTCCTTTAAGCTGACCGCACCCTGCGCCTGTCAAGCATTCCTCTTCCCTTCAGCCTCTCCCTCCCTTTTAGTGGCTGTGGGGCGGCGGCTAGACGGTGTAGGATAAGCCAGCGCATGGGGACGCCCCTTCAATGCGGCGTCCCCTTGCGCTTCATGAGCGGGTTGAAGACTCGTTGCATGAGGCCGTCTATGCGGCTTCGTGTTACAGTCTTCCAGACCCCGACTTTGCCCCCTCAACCTCCTCTCTACAGTCTGTTGACTGTGGGGAGACGTCGAAGCTGTTCGCCGTGAGCATGGTGAGCTCGCTCGCTGTGAGTTTGCCTTCTGCAGCGGGTTTCCCGCTCGCAGGGGGTCCCTCCCCTCCCTTTCGAGGTATGCCCCCCTTGGTTCACACGCAGTGTGGAGGCGGTAGAGGCCGAGGAATACAGCTTATTCCTGGACAGCATTCCTCAGCTGGATGCTCGCCCTCTCTCCGAGCGCCATGCGTGTTGGCGAGAGCGATGCGTTTGGACAACACGTTGAGGTGGGGCCACCCCATACAGTTCAAGCACCGTCCCCCCACCCTTTATGGGGGTGGTGGAGACAAGGCTGCAGGATCCAGCGGTGAGCACGGCTCTGGCAGCGGAGGGGGTCCGTCTCTTGGGGAAGGGGGCTGTCTCTGTCGTTCCCCCCCCCCCCTCGAGTCACACCTAGGGTTTTACTCCCGCTACTTCCTGGTTCCCAAGAAGTCAGGGGAGATGAGACCCATTCTGGATCTTCGCGTCTTCAACAACTTTGTTGCCGCAAGGAAATTCAGGATGCTCACCACCAGAGCGTTGCTCCTGTGTGTGAGAGAGGGCAACTGGTTCACATCCCTGGATCTCAAGGATGCTTACTTCCACGTCCCCATTCTCCAAGCTCACAGGAAATTTCTCAGCTTCGCCTTTATGGGCGTGGCATACAAGTACAAGTGCCTGCCGTTTGGTTACTCCCTGGCCCCACGCACTTGTACACAAAGTGTATAGAGGCAGGGCTGGGTCAGGGAAAGAGAGTCCTCTTTTACCTCGACGACCTACTGATTCTGAGCGACTCAGAGGAAGCTGCGAGAAGAGACACCATGACGGTGATAAATCACCTCTCCTCGTTGGGTTTCGCCATCAACTGGGTAAAGAGCTCCCTGCTCCCCAGCCGCCGGCTAGTCTACTTTGGGCTTTACCTAGACTCTGTCACATTCACGGCGACGCTCTCGCCTCCTCGGCGAGATGCTGTCCTGTTGGCGCTCTCCCGTTTTCACATTCGCAGGAGCGTGACCGCACTGTCCGTCATGCACCTGTTGGGACTGATGGCAGCTGCTCACCCTGTGGTTCCTCTGGGTCTGCTCTTTATGTGCAGACTACAGCGGTGGTTTGCTCGCCAGAGACTGGACCCCAAGTGACACAAGTGCAGGATGCTGTCCGTACCCCGCTCGGCGTAGCCAGACCTGGATTATTGGGGGAGTCCCCCGGCTCTTCTCAGAGGGGTTCCCCTAGGCAGAGTCACGTCTCACGTGGTGGTGTTCACGGATGCCTCGTTGACGGGTTTCGGAAGAACGTGCCTTTCCCACTCGGTCGGAGGCGAGTGGCCGACGCTCCCCACTCCACACATAAATGTACTGGAGCTCACCACGGTGAGGAAAGTGCTTGTACATTTCTCTCACCTGGTGTACGGCTGCCACGTTCTGATCCGAACAGACAGCGTGTCAGCGGCGGCTTACATAAACAAACAAGGGGGAGTGCGCTCCGCTGCTCTCCACCGAGCAGCAGTCGAGCTCTGGCTGTGGGCTCACCAGAACCTGCTCAGCCTGAGAGCCCTGCATATCGCGGGCGCCCTGAACCGTGGCCGCGGGCTCTCTTATATACGTTCCCGCTGCTTCAACTGATCCATCCTCTCCTGGAGCGGGTCAGGCAGTAGGGATTGTCCCTCATTCTAGTGGCCCCGGAGAACCGCTCAGCTCTGTGGTTCCCTCTGTGGCGCTCTCTTGCACAGAGCCGTGGCCGGTACCGATCAGACCGGACGCGCTTTCACAGGCGCACGGGACAGTGCACCACCCGTCCGATGTGGCGGGTTTGTTGTTGGTTTGGCTTCTGAGAGGTTGATTCTACAAGGCAGAGGTCTGCCAGCCGCAATTATCAACACTATTCAGAGTGCTCGCACGCCTTCCACTTCCTCCCTATACCAGCGAAGTGGGGCGCTTTCTCTACGTGGTGTGACCTCAACCACGTTGTCCCATCTCTCTGTGAGGTGGGAAGCGTGCTTGGGTTCCTTCAGTTCCTTCACTGGAGAAAGGTTTGGCTTTCTCCACTATCAAAGTCTATGCGGCAGCCGTTTCGGCTGGCCACGCAGGATATGACGGAAAACCGGTTTTCAGTCACCCATTGGTCAAGAGATTCTTGCGTGGGGTTAGACGTGTTAAACCTTTTTCTCGTGTGCTTACACCGCGCTGGGATCTTCCCACCGTGTTGCGTGGTTTATCCAAGGACCCTTTCAAGCCTCTGTCTCAAGCCCCTTTGGATGTCCTTTCCTTTAAAACGGCGCTCATATTGGCTTTAGTTTCTGCCAAACGTGTCGGTGAGTTGGCCGCGCTGTCTGTCAGCCCGAGCTGCTTGTTATTGAACGAGGACAGCTCCTTTGCGCTGCTTAGACCCAATCCTGCATTCCTTCCCAAGAACATTATCAGTTATTTTCGGTCTAGGGATATTGTGCTTAAGGCTTTTCACCCCCCGCCTCATAGTAGTGAGGCGGAGGCGGAGTTGCATCTCCTGTGCCCGGTGCGGGCATTGGCTATGTACGTGAAACGCTTGGCTGCGTTCCGTTCCACACAACAGTTGTTTGTGCGTTATAGCGACCCTGCCAAGGGCCGTGCTCTTTCAAAACAGCGTCTGTCTTGTTGGATATGTGAGGGTGTCTGCTTAGCCTACACTCGGCAGGGCTTAGCTTTACCGTTGGATGTTAGAGCTCACGGAGGGTGGTCGCTTCGTCTGCCCTATTCAAGGGGGTTTCGGTGGAGGATAATTGTGCGGCTGCTTCATGGTCTTCTCTCGGTCCTTTTATCCGTTTTTACATGTTGGACATGTCCAGGGGCTCACTCAGCCACTCTGTGTTGGAGTCGGGGGCCCTTTCAACGGATTAGATATTGAGTTTGTCGCTCAGCTTCTTTTTTCTCTCCCTGCTGTCACCCGGTGGTGTTTCAGCGTGGGCACTGAGCTCAGGACTGACCGGTTATTATTGCTTTGATTACGGTTCGTAATTATTGAACATTGCACAACAGGTTCCTCCTGCGGCCTCTTTTTGAGCGGATGTATGAAGGGCCTTGTTGCTCGTTGCTATTGGTAGCTTGGTTTTTCTTCCTAGCTCCGCCCCTATGGTAGCAGACGTAGGAGAGGCCTTGCTGTTCTGCATTCCCCCTTTTTCATGTTTCAATGAAATACGGGTTGAGTCAGAGTTACAGACTTACAGAGTTACAGTGTTCTTAAGAGAATTTAGGGTTTCTTATTTAGCTGTTGTGTTTGGCACATCTTCGGCTTTTTGAGTCTGATGTGCCCTGTGACTTAGGTCTTTATTTTTGTGACTTGGGTCCAGCAGGAGTACATTTATCGGGCTCCGCTCGCAGCTTCACCTTAGCCCATAAGGCGAAGCCTAGACGGCGTAGCCTACATGAAATAGAATGATAGTTATGTTATTATAACTCTAGTTCTATGATTGTAGGCGTAGCCGTCTAGTTTCCCACCTGCTGTACCCTCCAAATGCTGAAAGAATATTATTATACATTAAATACATTATTTTACATTATACATTCTTATACATTACTATTCATTATACATTATCGATATTAAATACATTAAATACATCGCTGCTCAGACGGAGCGTCACCATCCACCCACACCGTAGCGTTATACTGAGTGTCCGAAAAGCTCAACTTCTCTCCGACGCCGCAGTCAACCGCTGCCCAGACAGAGCTCCACACGTCCACACAAACCGCCCCTTTTTTCTCTAAATTGGGAACTTATTTCAGTAACAGTGATAAAATGGCATAGATTACTATGTTGACGATTATATAGGACAAATTACCACGTTTAAAAAACACAAACAAAAAAAACGCTGGCTCTTCAACGTTACGTCATGTTGCGTAAAGTGGTAATCGGGTGGTTGTATCGGATAAGTTTTACGAGTACATGAGCACAATATCGGCCCCGAGTACTGGTATCGGTATCGGTGCATCCCTAATTATTATTATTTTCATTATCTTACCAATACCGTCCCCCAGTATCTTCTCCACACGCTGTATCTCCCGTAGGATTCGGTCCTCCATAGACTTCTTCCCCAGACCAAAGTTCCTGAGGGTGCTGAGCCCAAAGCGCCGGTGGTCCCTCCACTGGGGGCTGTAGGGAGCCAGCACCACACCCATCGTATCCACTAGCACCAACATAGCATAATGTTATGTAGTGTTGTGTATTGTATTATGTAGTCTAGCACAGTGTAGCATAGCACAGCAAAGCGTAGTGCAATGTGAGGTAGTAAAATGTGGCGTAGCATAGAAAAGTGTAGCTTATAATAAAGCGAAGTGTAGCATAGTATTATGTATCATAGCATATCGGAGTGTAGTGCAGTGTAGTATGGTGTAGTATACACAGAATATAGACTTTAGACTACAATAGTGTCATTGTTTGTCATCCGTATACTGCTAAATTGGACAGACCCTCGTTGGACAATGTGGAGGAGGCTGGATGTGCTTACAAACCCAAACCATCTACTTCTATTCTCCATTTATTCTGCACCTTTTCGCTGTACCGCATCGTTGATCATGAGGTCATCGGGTCTTCCGGAGAAATCCGCAGCTTTGGTGACCAAGGCTTCCTTCAGTGCCTGATAGCCGTTCAGGATGACCACCTTTTTGCTGCCAAACAGCAGGCTGTAGACGTTACCGTAGCGACGTGCCAGCTGGGAACAAAGGGGGCCAACAGTGAATTCTAAACTGTGAACAACAAACCCTACCAGCCATGATAATGATTTTGACTCTTATTGGATGTTAAAGCTGCGGTAGGTAACAGTTTTTAGTTGCAAAGAGAGAGAGGAAAACTACAGAAGAGAGCAATATTTAAAAAGATAAACACCCCAAAATAAGGCCCCCATCCTCTGTGCTCCCCCATCCCTCTTTGTTTGTCTGCCATTGAGAAGTGTTGCATTCGCACACCTTTGGTGGAGCTATTATAATGGTGTGTGCACTGATATTGTCACGCCACCCTCTGCCACTTACCCACGTGCCCCCTGGTTTACACTCCTGTCACCAATCAGCAATCAACACACCCTATTTCTTCCCTGTTCTCCTAGCAGCCGGCACCAGTTCGTTGTATACACTCCTAGTGTCAGTTTACTCTGTTCCCGCATGTTTGAATCCTGCAACCTTCTCCTCGCCTGCTCCTAACCTGCCCTTTCTTTGTGTCCAGCTCTTCCCCGAATCCTTGCCCGCTAATCTACCCCGTCTGCCTGACTGCCTGCCCACCGCCGAACCTCCGCCTGCCTGACCACTCGCCTGTCGCCCCAACCCTGACTGCCTGTTTGCCTGCCTGCCGCCGAACCCCTGCCTGCCATGTCTTGCCTTTGCCTGTGTCCCACGAAATAAATCCCTTTAAACCCTTTCTCATCTCCGCCTTGTGTGTCCCGCGCTTGGGTTCCCCGTCTGGTGCCTTAACAGATATGATTTAGAGGAAAGATGGATTTGCAGAACCAATCAGGGCAGAGATGCCCCGATTTGTCCGAAATGCACCGGAGTTGTCTCAAATCGAAATGTCCTGTGGCTGCCATGCAATCACAGGATCTTGAATGCAACTACAGCAATGCTTGCTCTCTTTTACTCGCTTTACAACTCTGAAATCTTGCCAAAAGCAGCTTTAATATGTAATTACGTTATTAGAATTAGAATGAATTAGGATGTTCTTATAAGAAACCCTGAATACACAACTGCTAGTCAGGGCTGTATTAACACTTCACTGTGCCCCTGGCCCCCCCCCCCCCCCCCCCCCCCCCCCCAACAATAATCGCATCATCAAGTGCATTTTAATGATAAATTATGATGACATATTCAACAACTTAGCCTTTGTTACAGAACTCAATACAGAGGCATACTGTAGGCCTAGCTATTCAATGCTTCAACCGTCATCAAGTGCTTTTAAATAAAGATAACTTGTCATTCACAGATGCACAAATGCCTTATAGTAACAGTATTTCATTTGGTTGTCAATCATTAAGATAAACATGGTCGATAATTTAGATTCTGTTGTATGAGACATAAGCACCCCTGCCAGTAAACACCTCCAGCCTGCCTAAATATAAGAGTATCGTTAGTCAGCCTTACTCGGTTCAGGTCTGGAATGGGGTTTTGGGCGTTGAATTCCAGCAGGTTTCCAAAGAGGGGTACCGCCATCGGACCTGGGGGGAAGTTTTTCGTTCTTCTGGTCCTCAAGAGAAGAGAGAGGAGACACAGAACCAAGCAGAACAGAACCAAAGACCCAAACATGGTTTCAGTCAGACGGGCATCGAAACCACAACTTCTGTCAGCTGAGCGGTCAAACACACTTTGACCCAGACTATTTGTTTTTCAAATGGAGGCATCACAGTTGTTATTTTAACCTTTGTTATTCATCTGTGTAGTACAAAGGTTGGACTAAAAGTGTAGCCCTAAATCGTCCCACAGAACTGCTTACCTTGCAATCCTTGAGAACTCTCTTTTAAATCACTGCATGACAACGTTTGTTCAAAACAAGCCCATAGGTTCAGATTTTGTATCCAATAACCCTTAACAGATATCCCAGAAATGCCTTTTACCGAAATCAAACATGTTTATAAAAAGTTTGGATTCATAAAATTAGGTAATTTCAGAATCAGAATCAGAAAAGCTTTATTGCCAAGTACGCTTTTTAAACATACAAGGAATTTGTCTTGGTGATGTAGGTGCACGTCACGTTCTCTATTGCACATTAAACAGAACAAACCAAATAAGTATAAATATATGTATGAATATATACACACAATTTAGATGTACAAGAGCAGATTTAAGTACAGTGGCATGCAGAGCCAGGGGTGGGGTGTGGAGAGAGTCAGGGTGGTTACCGGGCCTTCTTAATAAGGGTAGTGGCGGAGGGGAAAAAACTGTCCTTGTGACGAGACGTTTTGGTCCTGATGGACCTCAGCCTCCTAGCTATTTTATGTTATCATAAGATATACTATTTATTTGATGAATATAAATTGACTGAATTTGTTATGTTCAAGTAACCCACACTCATTTTATGTAGGCCAAATAATTGCACCGGCTCACAAATAAGCATGTGTAAAAAAAAACGATTGCCTGTGATAGGCCACAAGGCTATCGGGGTGAGCCACATACAATTTAAGAACGAACACAAGTCAAAAAGGCAGTTTCAAGCACATAAAAGAAAAAAGGTTATCCGAACCAAAAAGTAAAAAATGTGAGGTTCTTCCTCTCGGTGGGTAGTGCGGCCAAGGCTCCCTTATGCCCCGAACAGGGAATTGCCAGCCTGAAACCCGAGCGCAAACAGGGTTAATTAAACTCTTAACGTACGAGCCGGAGTATCCCGTCAGCCGACGGGACCGCGCAAATGGGACGACTCCCCTCGATGACGCGGCCACGGTCCGTCAAGTCCACAACCCACAATCCCCTCATGGACGTCCCTCCATATTGCATGCAGTCCCTCAACTTGTACGGAGGCATAGATTGTTTGCACCATGTGGACCTGGAGAAGGTTGAAGTCTGCCTTGAAGAGTGTGTGTTCAAGGACTTCCCATGTGATGAAGATGTGTTCCATGTCTGTGTGGACCTAGTGTCATAGTACAATCTGCAATTAACAAATTGTGTGTTTGAAACAGTTAACCTGTATATCAAACTCAGACAGCTGATACAGAATGAGCTAGATATAGATCATTAACTTTCCTGGGCCTGTGTTACATTTTTTGTATCAGAAAAGTTTTTTTGGTTTCCTGTTTCATTCCAGGACAAATTGAAACTTACATACTGATTGTCAAAATTGAAATATATGTTTTAACCTGTGATGAATGCAAATACAGTATAATTGAAGCTATTTTTGACACATCAAAGATGTACCAACTATTTCTCAGTTCTTTCTACACATCTATAGGCTTATGGAATGGTTGACAAGCTGTTTTTTGGTAAATAGCAATAACAGTACCTGAATAAAGTAAGTACAATAGTGCTTGCAATGTCAAATTAAAAACGTACGTAAATTGTAACAAGATTGGACTATTATGTGACATGTACTTGTTTTGTAACAAACAAAAACAAATCCATTTTGAATGAAGGTATTGTGGGACTGAAGTGCTCAATTAGACATAAAATACATATAAAAGCGTAGAGGACTCTGGATTCAGAGTCAGTTAGTGCAAAATTGAATGCCTGCCTTCTCTTTAGTTTTTCTCAGCTTTTTGTATTCATTTTATTTTCAGAACATTTGTTTTAAAATACCCACTTTCAAGCAACATGTGGTAAAAATAAAGAACTAAAACTGTGAGATTCCAAAGTTACTACTTCCAAAAACAAGAAAACTGAATGGCCTCCAAATATGGTATTTTACAGTAATACCTTGAATTGCACACACACAAAGTAAAAAAATATGTCTAATGAGGAATTCTTGATACAAGAGATGATTGTTATGGGGTGTGTATCTAGGTGTGTGGTTGTGTGTGTGTGTGTGTGTGTGTGTGTGTATGTATGTATATGTGCGTGTGTGCATGCATGTGTGTGTGTGTGTGTGTGTGTGTGTGTGTGTGTGTGTGTGTGTGTGTGTGTGTGTGTGTGTGTGTGTGTGTGTGGAGGCTTAGAGCTACAGGGCACAGAACTGCTGATAGACAGCTAGGATGTGGGGGTCCAGCCCGGTAGTGTTCTCCAGGTTCTCCAGGATGCCCATGTACTGCTGGATGGTCACATGATGCAGGAGGAAGATCGGCTGCAGCCTCTCAATGCAGTTCTTGTTCCAGGGTGTGGTGCTGCCTGTCTCACAGGCACCAGGGTGCTCCGTCAGCATCATGATGAAGCGCTGGAAGATAACCAGAAAGAGGTTCTTCTGTTCACTCTGGGCCGACTCCACCTTCTCCTGCAGACGCTCAATCTGCTCCTCCAGCTGACCATCCTCACCCTCACTGTTCTGCTCCATGTCCTCTTCATCTCCGCTCTCCTTCTTCTTGTGCTGCTGTGTCTCCAGCTTGTCAATGGTCTCCTCCGTCTGGATCTTTTGGACAGGTTGGCCTTAAGGGTCTCTTTGAGTTGTCTGATCATGGCCTCAACAAACTCGCCACCAAAGTTGTAGTTCCTAGCATTCAGAAGGCCTACTAGTGTTGTGTACACTGTCAGCTTCTCAGGCAGAAGGTGGGCAACAGCACACAAGATGTGCAGGATTCCGGGAGGTCTGCTTCCAAGACCCCTGCTAGACCTTCCAAGTTGCTTTTCCAATGAGGAGGTACTCTTTTCTCCCACTAGACATATAAGTGAGTCTAGGCGGTCCTCAATTTCAATGGGTTTTGACATGACATTTTGTTATTGTGTTAACAAAACAAAATGCCAAAACGTTGACTTAATACGTTTTTGCTGATTCTTGTCAAATACGATACAAATATATTTCTGAATCAGAAGTAATCACTCTTTTTATCTCATAATTTCGATATTTATCATGGGGATATTTTTATTATCAAGGCTAAGTTTTTATCTTAGTTTTTCTTTTACTGGCGGAAATGGGCGTCCATAGAAATGAGCTTCCAATAGCTTCCACAGGTAGCGTACTAAACGGACACCGGTGTTCCGTTTGCAGTGTGTTGTTACAGACCAACACTGATGTGGGGGGGTTGTACCGCGTGAAGAAACACTCGATTGGTCGAAGCTGGACTTCGGAACTGTTTTATAGGAACGGTTACACCTCGGACTATATACAACTCAACGGAGCGCGTTTACTTTTGGTTAGTGTCGGACTTTCATTAGTCTTTTACAGAGAATGTCCAAGCACGGACATACAACGTTCCTCTCGGTTCACCCGTGTCGAGGGCTCGTGGACGAGAAGATTACGGTCCTGGTCAAGCACGCGACTCCGGTTCAACAGCTCACGTTGCACGCGCTCCTCCGCTCGGAGGACGGGGATGACTGGGAGGCGTTCGGTCATTACATCAGCAATTCCGCCGGGGCGGTGAACGGTAGGATTCATTAATGTGGAAAGTGATACAGTAGGAAGTAACAAATAATCACTAACGTTGAAGGGTCAGAGTCAGTGTGTGACATGACTCCAAAGGTCAACCAATAAGAATAAAGACATTTGATAATACTCGATGTATAAAATTCCAATATAACTAGTGTCCACACTATAACAAGAACCATAAGTCAATATCATTGCATGACTTACGGATATATAAACTTGTTACACAGTGATTAGGTATGAAGTGGGACTTCTCGCCTTGGCTTGAATAAATGGTCCAACTACAGTGAGTTGATTGTGGGGCTATGGAAGCAAGCTCATTAGGGTGGGGGCCCAGTGCAGCTGCACCGCCTGCATTGTATATATTTTCACTAATAAATTCGTTAATGGGAAATCCATATCATAACTTGGTTAAAAGGTTTTAGATGTACTTAATTTATCAATCAAATGAACACGTCTCATAGCAAGAGTTATTTTGGGGTGTTGTATATGAGGATGCATGTGTTTGTGTGTATGTGTGTGTGTGTGTGTGTGTGTGTGTGTGTGTTCTAGTTTGTGGGGACATGTGAGTGTCTTCTTGTTCTTGAATGTGTGTGTGTGTTGTAGTTTGTGTTGACGTGTGTACTTTCCAGTTTTTGAGGATGTGTGTGTGTGTGTGTGTTTTAGTTTGTGAAGATGTGTGTATGGGCGGCACCTACAGGGGTCAGGAGCCCATGGGCCTGCTGTGGAGCCTCCGGCCCGTTCCAGGGAGCAGACCCAGCCTCAGGTATATTCACATCATAAACACTATGCAGTTTATGATATATATATATATATATATATATATATATGCACACAGTATTTAAACTATTTACAATGTATTTTCTTTATATGTCAAACATGGCTTGTACAATACCCTTGCTCTCAGGTTGAGGAAGAAGGACACTGAGACCCCCATGGTGGTGACCATCTCCCTGTACCAGGGCTTCCTGACCGACTCCTTCACAGAGAGGCTTCCTCTAGCTATCAGGGTGGTGGAGCGCTGGTACCTGGCACCAGGGGTCCGCAGGGTGGAGCTCACAGAGGGTGGAGTCACCGGAACCCTCTTCCTGCCTCCAGGTAGGCACTGAAAATGGACATGTGATGGACAGATGTTCGATAGATGTCCGACAGATGTGGAACAGATGTTGGACAGATGTAGGTTCTTTTTATCCAGTGTAGCTCTAGCGTTTGTCTTACCACAAGTTACATTAAGTCAGTTAGTTTGGTGTGTGATGCACGTTGCATTGCAAAAACTAGTCTAAAAATTTTTTTAATCCATTTTTCTACATATTCTTGACCCCACATTCATTAACTGGGGATGCCAACCTGCAAGTTGCTCTGCAAGTTGCTATTTTGTCAAACAATGCCAGTCTGCGTGATCAAACCATCTTAACTGTATCTCCTGGCTTCACTAAAACATCAGTTACCAATGTTATTTGTCAAAACCACTATGTTCTGCCCTAAGAGCTTTTTGTGTGAATGCCCCTTCCACGAATGTAAGCAATAGCAATATTGCACTTTGGTTTCTGTGATATTTTTTTTTTAAGTACTACGATTCACTGTTATGTTGTCCACAAACTCTAATGACCAACACACAGATTCCAAAAGCCTGCCACAAATTCTGCTCTTTGGCAGAATCTGTACAAGTTATTTTCCAAGTTATGTTGGTAACAGATGTTTTAGCCAGGATAGATGGTTAAGATGGTTTGATAACCTATTAAGGTTTCTCCTTAAAGTGTTAATCATATTGGTTCTGTAAATCTGTTTAAAAAGCAAACGTTTTTCTGCCATGATTTTTTGCGTTAGGGATGCATTACTGGCACTACAAGCCATCAACCTCAGCACAATGGGTGCCAGGGCCTTCTCCTATGCTGCACCCATACTTTTGAACTCCCTTCCCCCCCACGTCCACTACAGAATTCAAAACTGCTGTAGAAACCCAGCTTTCTAACTAGCCTACAAACCTTTAACTGCATAAACTTCACTTATTTTACACTGTAATCTCAATTATTTTGTTATTGCTGAGTTATGCTCTACTGCTTTTTGCATTTGTTGATTGTACTGATGTCTTCTTATTGGTAATTTGTTGTTAATTGTATGTTTTTACTACGGATTTTTATACGTGACCTTGAGGGCTATGAAATAGATGTCAAATTATTATTTTTATCATACTGTAATATGTATATTAAAAAAAGCTTTACATTTTCTTTTTTCCTTGTAGGTCCGGGGCAGTTTCCTGCAGTGCTGGACCTGTCGGGGGGTGGCAGGGGTCTGGCGGAGTCCCGCGCGGCGCTGCTGGCGTCACATGGCTTCGCGACCCTCGCCCTCAACTACCTGAACCCCAAGAGGTCAGCAGGGGGTGACTCCCACGTGGGCAACGGCTACTTCCAGGTAACGTTAGCCTCAGAGAAAACTACGATGAATTAGAACCCGATAGAATCAAATAAAGAAGACCCAAACCTTTAATAAATAGAACAAATGCACACAATACCGGACAGAGTGACACAGTTGTCAAAACATTTTTTTTATTAATTACATTTTAAATTATTTAAACTTTGGTTCAACTTCAAAACACTTTAATTCAACCAATAAAACCCGTTGAACAGTTCATTGCCCTGTTTCTTTATGACCAGCCTCTTCTTTTATTGTATTTGTTTAGATTTTAAAAGGGATACATTGATATAATACAGTCCACCAACACATTAAGATAAGGTTGCTGTAGCAACAGAAACAAAGCAGGTGGTCAACAGTCAAGTGTGTTGTGTGTGCCTGTCTTGCCTGAATGATTATAATATATTTCCTTATACCTAAGGGTTACCATGTGTAAAGTACGGTAGGAAGGAGGTGATGACTCTGTGCTCGTGTGTCCCCCAGACAGCGTTCGCTGTCCTACAGACCCACCCCCAGGTGATCAGGGAGCGTATCGCTATTGTGGGCCTGTCCTTCGGTGCCTCCATGGCTCTGGGTCTCTCCGTTTATTCCCCCACCATAAAGGTAGATGTTCTTTTTATAACGTTGCGCTACACTTTATTCTTTCATTTAGTTGTCTTGACCTGCTTCCCCTAAAGAGATCTCATCTTATCCAAATCATGAAGTTATTTGTGTGGCAGGAGGATAGTAGTGGTCACGGTGTTCCAGCCCAAAGGTTAAGAAGTCGGCATCCTTTAGCAAGATGCCCAACCCTGCTCCTTAATCTCATGTAGCCTATCTAAAAAAAGGTTGGGAGACTATATTTAGTAGATAGTATTGGCTTTTTATTTATATTTTAACATGCTTTTTAACACAAGCATGTTGACTACTAACTCCTGATCCAGCCCAGTTGCTTGGTGTCTATCAGTGGGAGCCATGTCCAGCCAGCAGGGGGGTCCCTGGGGGATATTTTTACTGAGTTCAAAAGGTAAGTCACTACCTTGCATGCAAAGAAGTTTTGCCATCTGTTCAATATTGCTGCTCATTTTCATGGTCTTCAACGAGCTGTAGATGAGTGTGTATTGTGTCCCACCTAGGAATGACAAGAACACACGCTATGATGAAGAGAAGCGAGTGATCTGGCGCGACCTGCTGCTCCCCATACCCAGCGACCCCAGCAAGAAGGTGGATGTAAGTAGAAGCCTTCCAGCATCAGCCTCTTTGCCCCAATCCCTACACTCCTCCTGGCTAGGGCAAACACTTCCTAATGGCCGACTATGGTATCAAAGTCTGGTCACCACTTTTGAGATGTGGATCTTTAACTCCCAGACCATCTGGTTGGTCTGAAACTGATGTTTTTTTTGTGTGTGGGAAGGTTGTAACAACTATGTGTATTTAGATAAATAAGGAGAAATAATGTCCTTTATAGCTTTAGAAAAGCTGTCATGGTGTGAGAATGTGGACCAGTATCCTGAGGACCGGTTGTGTTCTGGTTCCAGGTGGGACAGCTCTGCTGCCCCCTGCTGCTCATAGTGGGGGAGGACGACCAGAACTGGCCTGCTGAGGAATCCGCACGTGACGTAAGCCATGTTAGACAATTACAACTTTTAATAAACTATAATGTTTTACTGGCAGAAAGGTTCTGGGATCCAACCCTGATGGTGGCCGCCTATACCTCTACGGCATCCTTGAGCAAGATGCCAGACCGCCGCCCCCCTCCCCTCTACTGTTTAAGCAGAACTTTTGTCCAGGAGATAAAACGGTGCAATGCAATCGGTGGCAGCGGTTTTTTGTAAAGGTCTTCGGAAAAAAACGACACATTGGGTTTCAAATTCAAAGAATTGAGGGTCATCGTCAAACTTAATGTCATACTCGCTCAAGCAGGATGTGCTGCAAACTGAAAAATATCACTCTGGGAAAGATTTTAGCCGGAAGTAGCAGACTGCTCATGTTTTACAGAGAGTCTCCCGTTTAACAACGTTATACAGTCAGGTAAAATTAACAAATGTTCACCAACACTTCAAACTGAATGGTTAAAAAAGAAAAAAAAAGCTTTTGTGGTTAACTTACCTTTAATGCCGTGTATCCGAAGGAACTTTAGGTGGCGTTGGGTAAAAGCGTCTACTGAATGACCAAATAATGTCTTTGTCTGGGTTTCCCCAGATGAAGGAGATGATGGAAATGTCAGGTAATGGTCACCTGCTCACTGTTCTGTCATACCCTCACACTGGTCACCTAATCGAACCCCCCTACAGCCCCCACTGCCATTCCAGCAACTTCATTAATGCCCAGTCCAGAGAGAAATGTACGTATACACTGTGTGTTGCATCTACTATGACACTAGATTTACTATGCTGTGTCAGTATATACTGAAGTTCTTCAACATATATTGTTAATTTAGTTTACTATTTACTATATAATACATACTGTATCTACGCAAATGTACTATATGACCACATTATATATCTCAGAATGTACTTTAGTACTGTTAATCATTGTTGCTTATGAACAATTAGATGTTAGTTACTTTTATCTATGACGTTGGTTTTTATCCAAGAAATAAGCTGAATTTAAAGCTTTCTTCCACAGCACTTTGATCATATTGTTTTTGTATTGTTTAAAAAACCTGGTCCATAATTGTATGACCGTTGTTGATTTTGGATTTGTAGCGCAATGATCAAGATCAAGAATTTACAATGTCGTTGTATAAATAGTATTACATACGGTCATACTATGTTATGCTGTTAGTTTACTTGAATATGGTATTATACATTATATGCTGTAGTATGTTAGTCCTGTCATTGCTCTGTGTTTATTTTGTCAGTTGTAGTTCTGTGGGGTGGAGAGGCGACAGCACACAGCCACGCCCAGGAAGATTCCTGGAGGAAGATTCTAGACTTCCTTAAGAAACACCTGTACTATGGCCCGCAGTCTGACATCACTTCCTGTCCCTGATCTCATTTGGGTCCAGCATAAAAGCCCATTTGTTTTACAATTACAAATGTAAAAAATAAAATCGTATTTCAGGCTGCAGTTTGATTCCTGATCTCGTGACAAAATTATGCTTTTGTAGCATGCAAGCTAGAACTCAATGCATTTGTTAAGCTAGGGTTGGGAAAACCAGCCAGAGTAAGCTTGAGTTTTAAAGCATCCAAATGGAAAAACCCCCCCTACAAAATACATTGCAGTATAGCGTGCTTTTTTTCTTCATTTCCTATTAAGAGTTGGACTAAGCAGTCATTGGGTCATTCCTCGGACAACAGCAAATAAACCCAATCGAAGAAATTTGTTTGTCGCACAACTTTAATAGAATATCTTAACTCATTTTGTACAAATTGAAAAGAAATAAGTAACAAATTGCAAAGAACCAGATAAGGCCATTGCTAGTACACGGCCCGCCGAGGGAGCCAGAGATCGTCCTGATCTACAAGCTTTTTATTCTGATTCTCTGTGTTAGCGGAGGGGATGGGTGCAGCATCACACCATCATATCGTTTAATGGCCCCTGCATCCACAGTACCAAGAGACACACCTAACTGCAGTACGGGTGCAGAACTAAACTCATTGGCAACCTCTTACAATTCATCCATAGACAATTTAATCTCAAGACAAAACTAAAAAGGAAAATATAATTTTGTATTAATAAATGTCAAATAGTGAAGTACATTATATGGTCAGTTAAAATAATTGGCAGAACAGTTGGAACAAGTCACATTTAAGGTGTTTTTGGCTTCTTGTTAACCTTAATAATTGTATGGGGGGGGGGGGGAACAGCAGATCGAAACACTACGGAGTTCAAAAACATCTGTCCCAACATGGCAATCGGTTGTTCTTGTTGTACATGCCTCCTATTAAAACACAAACAAAAGAGGCTATGGTTCAGGGCGGTACGAAAAGGGGTTCAAAATCAAGTGCCAGTAAAGGCAACAAATTATTTTAACATTATGTTGGCCCAGATAAGCGTGCCAAGATGGCGACCCTACAACAGATAGCTTGTGGGTCCAAGAACACCAAGTGGAAACGTTTTTAATACAGGCTGTGTGTACGGGAATAAGTATCACGTTCGTCAAGCAAAAACAGCTTGTCAAGCGCTTTTATGCTTCAGTCAAACTAGTTGTACATTACGTAACTACATTAGTAACCATGGAAACAAGTTTATGTTTTAAAATAACGCAATTTGGCAGTATATGCTTTCTTTTTGTTATTCTGCAAAGCCAGAGAGAAATTTGAGCCAATGAGAACAGGCCTTTAACTCGGGATGGGAATATTACGATTTCCCATGATGCAAGTATTACAGCCAGGTGTAACCAAAATAAATAGTCCAATGACATGACAATGAACATAAAAAAACGGAAAATAAAATAAAATCTCAGATTTTGTCTTATAAATAACAAAACTAGGGTGAAACCAATCCTGTTCAGCAGTGTTCTGGTAGACTAACTCATCTTATTGGCATTAAAAAACCCTGAGTCATTGATTTCCCCCCCCCCCCTATAAAAAAAAAAAGAAAAACCTAAGTTGGGGGCTGATCCTTTCCAATTCTACCGTGATATTCGAGGTCCTTAGAGATGCCTGCCCCCTCCTTTATAATATAAGTAGATTATACGTTGTTCAACAATAACTCAAACCACCTGTCTACAATTCCAAAATATTAGTTTGGTGTTTTTAAGAAGGTGGTATGGAGAGGACGAAAACGGAAGAAAAACAAAATAAAAAGTCATGCAAATTGTAAAAACACTGTTCGGTTGCGTTCTATTGCGTTTGGACGAGAGATCAGAAATGGGTGGAGCCTGCAGAAGGTAGAGGGGAGGGGGAGCATTTGATTTGTTGAGAACCTGAAAGAAATGAGTGCAGATCTCCACCGTAATCCAACATCAGCTGGTCTCACCGCTTACTGCTGCTTGCATTCGGCAGGCTGGGCTTCAGCTTTCTGTGGTGAGCGGATGAGAGCGGAGAGATCACACATCACAGAGGGCCCAGGACACACACAAGATAAAGAACTACAACTTGATGAGCAAAAGGAAAAACTAAAAGTTCTACATGGAAAGCAGAGAAACGAGTGAGAGTCACACGTCTGGCTTGGTTAGGTTAGACGCCGGCTGGGACCAAAGGAGGAAGAGGAGGGGAACCAGAATAAGTGGAGAGGTGGAAAGGTGAGGGGAACAGATCTTTAGGAACATAACTAGGATCTTAGGATGGCAGTATACTCTCAACAAAACGACTTTTGAACGAATGGGAGAAAAGACTGAAAAAAGCATGGTACAAAATCCCCAATTTGTAACGTGTACCAGCTCATTTTCAATAGTGTGTGTGTGTGTTTACAGAACGCATACAACTTCTAACAAGCAAACTCAATACTTTACTACAGCAGCCAAATCCATAAAATGGATATGGCGGCCATATTTTCATTTGTCCGAAAATATCAAATTTTGTAGTATACTGCTTACTGTGGGAGATCTGTTTTAGAGCTAAAGAAAGAGAAAGGAGGGAATGACCAAGCCAAAGCTGATGGGAGGTAACAGTATAGAAGTATCCTTCTCCCTTACCTAGGAATGCATGCAGTGAAAATGATTTGATTATGCCTGCAATGAAAAGACATCCAGGGGAAGGGAGAGACAAGTTTAAAAGTCACAACGAGATCCAGTCAAGACCTTATCCAAATATCTGCAGTTATTGGTAGTATTAACTCCTGCCAAGGGACTACATATGATAATTAGCTTGAAGCTATCTCTGATGCATATATGTAGTGTGCATTGTCCCCGGGAAATAAACATGTATTTCTTTTTATATAAATAAAATACATGTGACCGCTGTGTAGATTGTTGCTGTTAAATCTGACATAAGCATGGACTGGCCGTAATAACAGGCAACTGCATGGCATCACGTGTGTGCGCGTGTGTGTTGGGGATACACAGAAACGACTAGTTCACAATCGTTCAAGCAGATTTCTATTTTGATCAGGTAGCAAACTATGTATCATCCCTTTTCACAATTTAAGGAGTCACAGGGATGACGTAGCTTCCTAACTATGAGCCAATCAGAAACTCCACACACACATATTCAGCTGGTAAAAACAGGATACTGACCTTGGTGTCCACATCTCCTTCATCATCATCATCACCATCGTCATCATCATGCTCCTAAACAACAACAACACACAGGGAGAGAGATGATGAGTCACTCAACATACACCGTTAACCTGACCAAGATGTAGCCCTCACATCCTACCAACCTCCTCATCGCCTTCCTCCATCTCCTCCTCATCGTCAAACTACAGTCAAAAAAGAGGGGGAAATAAAAACGGTAGAGTAAGCAGTGGAACTCCAGCAAACCATAGTGTGTGTGTGTGTGTGTGTGTGTGTGTGTGTGTGTGTGTGTGTGTGTGTGTGTGTGTGTGTGTGTGTGTGTGTGTGTGTGTGTGTGTGTGTGTGTGTGTGTGTGTGTGTGTGTGTGTGTGTGTGTGTGTGTGTGTGTGTGTGTGTGTGTGTGTGTGTGTGTGTGTGTGTGCGCGCGCGCTCACGCTGTCGTCATCTTCCAGACCCTCCCCGGTGAAGTACAGCACAGCCCTGGGAACGATTCTCTCACGGAAGAAATGTCCGATTTCAAAGTCGGTGGCTAGGGTGAGCTCCGAGTCCTCGTCCTACACGAACACAAAACACGCAACTCAATATCACTGGGACAAGAGCCAGACACGGATATGACATAAACCCGGTTTTTAAGCGTGCATTAAAAAAAGGAAAGAAAAGAGTCCGTTGAAGGTGACATATGTTTCAAATGAAAACGACTTACCATCTCTCCATCTGGGGCGACTGCAAGACAAAATCAAAAGTGAACATTTATAAAGATTTCAAAAGTAAAGCATGGTGATTGGATGTAATTTATGGCGATTTGTCTCATAATTGTTCATACTAATAGGAGTAAACTTGTGTCTTGTACATTTAAAATTTTAACGAAGTTGCAATGATTTGTACAAATGCAATCATATTTATGAATCCAAGTTTTACATTTTGTACAAATACCCAATACAATTAGATATATTCTTTCTGGATACACCCCAAACGTGCGGAAAGAAATCTACTCGCAGAAGAAGAAAGACCCGGGCCCCACCTCTGCGTCGCTTAAAGCAAGGAGAGCATGATAGAACCAATGTGATATATAAGTAATTGTGTGTGTTGTTGCATCGGACATAGGGCTGTCGTGATAACAGCAATATTGCAATACCACAGTTATGTTTTCTTCCTTTTCTGGTGGTCTTTCATCCAGAATAGTTCACTTATTGTCTGCATTGATGTAATTGCCTAGAGCAACTTAATGACGGACTTCATTAATTTCTTTCTCACTGTTGCCATTCTTATCATCATCATTACATCCTACCTTATCTCCTACTAAACAATGTACACTTTTCCTTGTGCAACCCCTCAAACAAAAAAACACTACCGCATTTTGTCTGGGGATTCATATTTACTGAACTTTGTAGGCCTAATAGCCTACGTCACATGTTCTTACATGCAGTTTGAGATTAATGGCTGTCATTCTAATGGCTAAATTAGCAATGTATTCTCAAAACAAAATAATTACAGCACACCATTTTCAAATAAAAATTATATAAAAACCCCCCCCCTGTCATGGTCATGCTCCATTGAGGAAATAGGCACGCTGGATCAGGGGTGTCCTCGCACGCATTAAGCATTGACACATTGGTCGTCGCACTCTCGCACGTTTTAGCCCTTGCACGGATGGGTGAATGTGATTTTTACTATGTCCATACGCATTAGTTGCAATGAGTATCAAATCTCAAATTGGCTTGTGAACGGTTGAAACTGCATACTGAAAACTGCAATTCAGTACAGAAAGAGATTGTCCCCAAACTTAGTAAATTAACCAAAATGCAGATTAAACAGTTCAAACCATTTTGGTCTTATTGCAACTAATACGTATGGATATAGGAAAAATAGATGATTTATTTAAGGTATTTGTGCAAAACGTAAAATTTGGGATTCAAAAATATCTATTCGTACAACTCATTACACATTCAAGTTCCTAACCTTAATTGTATTATCTGCTTCGGTAAAGTGAATCTTATGGTGCACCATTACAAATTCCCTTAGGTTACCCCAACACACAGAGCTGATAAGCATATCATGGACACAGATAGCCTGTAATTTCACCACCCAGTCAGATGGGTATATCCCACCACCTACTCCTCACCTTTAATGGGGTTGAAGAAGTTGAAGAAGGAGTCGTTTGGGACCTGCTTGGTGACTGTGCGCACCGTGCCGCGGCCTTTGTGCTTCTGTTTCTTCTTGATGGTTTTCACAGTCACGTCCTTCCCCTTCTGCCAGTCTATCGGACAGCTGAGGGGAGAGTCACCAGGTTTAGGTCAGACAGTGTCCACACGTCTTATACGGATAAAGTTAAGTCTTTACTCTGCGTTTTGGCCTCCCGTTCACGTAAGAAAGACATTTTCACTCACTGAAAGCAGAGCTTTTGGAAAAGCCTTCAAGGTGGAGATTTTTGTGTGTGTTGTGGCGTGTGTTCTCACCCTTCACAGTCTATGATCTCTGGACCCTCGAAGGAGAAGGGCTCTGAGCTCTCAGGTTCAGACTTCATCCTGTAGACTTTAGTGAGGATGGTGTTGCTGAAGAAGGGGTTGGACTCAAAGTGGAACTCTAGCGTGAAACTCTGAAGGAAAACAAAAAACACCGCAAAATGTATCATTCATAACAAAAAATGCTGCCATTATGACATGCAGTAACGCAATGCCTTCAGTTGAACACTAGGTGTCCCCGTGATCTTTTGACAACTGAAACAGATTTCATAACTTGGCAGTTGGTGTCAACATGGTAGCTGAACCAGACAAGACATAACGTTGCAATCTACTGGTCAGAATGTATTTATATAGTACGATGCTGTTTGCTTATTGATATACCATATTATTATGTTGTTGTTTTTTTTAAGTAGTATTGAGTAAATACAGACCATTGGCTGCCCAGGCTCAGAAAACTTGACTTGGATGTCTTTCAGGTGTTTTAGGATTGGCTCATCGTGTTCCTGTGCAAATAAATGGGAGAAGTCAAGCTACTGGTCAGAGGCATGGCAAGATAGGCATACAATAAAACTGTATCTTTGCAGATATTCAAAGTTTTCTTGGGCCATAACAGGAACCACATTCTTTAAAGAAACCGATAAACAAATGTTTCATGTGAGAGGGCTGTTTACGTTTTCCTTTGGTGCATTACTTACTGTGACGTAAATGGCTGACTAGAGCGTTGGTGAATGTTAAAGCCCTTGCAAATCCATTTCTTTGTTATAACTACGTAATGTAGGGTCTTGATATATTAGCATTAGAACAATTCAAAGCACTATTTTTGGAGAGGTTGGCGGAGGCTTTAAGCAGTAATTCTTGCAATGACGCCACATTGAAATATTTGAATCTGAAAGTACAAAAGGTACCTCAAGCATGTCGCTGAGCATGTCTACACCCTTGAAGATGGTGAGCCAGAACTCTGGGATGCCTTTGGGGTCTTCCTCTGGGGTAGGGTCTTCCTTCTTGTCCTCAACCGCAGCCTTCTTCTTCAGTTCCTCCTACAGGAAAATGCAAAGACTTTTACAGACTCTTTGACCGTTGTGACCTTAATGAAACACAATTCCAACACAAAACAAACTAATAAGCATGTACCTACAAGAGTTTACCATTTTATAACTGTGTTCACATGCAAAACATGCACATCAATAGCGAGCTTTTTCGCGTTTTGCTATTTACACAGACTATATAAATATATCTCATATGAAAGCTGAGACTTCACAGTCCAAACCATAACAGTCTGAGACTAAGACTTGCCTAACTAGAGGCCAATAACCATCAATCAATAGGTATGGACTGGGCTGATTCAAAGAGGTGCCAATAAAATGTAAACTTACCGCTAGCTCCTCCTCTTCCTCTCGGTCGCTCTGCCACTCACATTCTTCATCTGTGGGCTCCACCGTTCCCGTTATAACATCTCTTCTCTGGAAAAACAGTGACACGTGAGTAAGGCACATCCATACATGCAATGTAGGGGTTAGAAATGGGAGAAATGGTGACGGTAAAGTAACTATGCCCAGTGGTAAGCAGGCTACAGTACCTTGTCATAGAGAGGCTGGTAAAGGGCAGCGTACTTCCGCTCCAGTTCATGGACTTCCTCATAAAACTTGGCTTCTATGTGGGCACACTGAACCTGTAGCCTCTTCAGGGCATGCACTCGCCTTTTCACTGCTTTAGGGAGCAGGCTGCGAGGCGGAGAGAAAGCGGTTGTGAGTTAGAAGACCCAATACAAAAAAACAACAACAACATGATAAACATGCCCGATATGCAAGAATCTCAGCACCTATTGATATTACCACACTCAGACAATGCTAAAAAGTAGAGCTCTGAAGAGGCTTTTTACTAAATAATTGAAATTATATTTTAAAAAGTCGGTCACATTCTGCACAGTATTATGCACATCTTACAAGGTCTCAGCAGGTTAAGCACATTGCAAAACGTATTAAGATATAGCCCATAATATTGTAAATATGAATCTTTAAAAAGAAGAAGTGTAAATCCAAGTACAACATAGCAAGGCCAAAAGCAGTGTGGTTCTAATTTTTCCAAAAATTGTGCGACACAACCACAGGAGTAGCTATAATAATGTAACCACATGGCACACCAGCTATGTTGGCAGTCTTCAGTGAACTCTTGTGACACCCACCCACCCACACACACACACCCACACACACACACACACACACACACACACACACACACACACACACCACACACACACACACACACACACACCCACACCTTTCCATATTGTGAAAGTTGTCCGGACCCTGTCCCTCCGAACTCTGGATCCCTTGATCTCCTTTACCTGCCATACAACAGCAAACAAAGTGGTAAACAGAGTAGAAAGAATATCATACGATGACCAATGTGACAAAGCGAAAGATAAATTAAACACCTTACCTTTGTTTGCGTCCATTACAATGTGACAGCTCCCTCCTGTTTAAAATATGTAAAATGTCACTGAGAAAACAGCAAAAAGAACAGTTACCACAGCAACATCGACGCGACGCATAAGGTAGAGCCAAGGCCAAACATTAAGTTAAACAGAGGCCAACAAGTTCACTGCCAAAACTGACCTAAACCATAGAATAGAGTATCAGCTAAAGGCGATTGCTAAATCAGAGCCAGAACATAACTGCATTCCCAGGCGTTCTCGTCTCACGACGGAACTCGTGGAATGGGATGCTCCAAATGAGCGTTATACCGACAGAGTGCGGGACTTTCCATAACATGTGTTTAGCCATAGGGTTTAGCAGCGTTAGGGGGAGGGACTTCCGATAAATAAAAATTCGTTTCCGTTACATGTTTCGGATATTGCTTTTCGTCAGAACTCTTGAAGTAGTGTCCTTGTCTTCGTTGTAGTTGTTTTAACTTTTCATGTTGTTATTATTCTAGTTTCGGAGATTGTTAACTGGCGTACACAGGTCACAGAGAGTAACAGACCGGAAATTGCGTTGCGGTAGTATCGCTACAATTCAGGACAGTCTCCAAATCAAAGAGCAACATTAGCTTGGCGCTAATGTTGAAGCGCAGGCCGATGACGCACGAACAGGCTACATGGGGTGTTTTCCTTTTAGCTACTTATCATTACTCAGTCTACATGAACAAGTAATATTTGCAATCACTACATATGTTGGAGGCTATGGTTAACAATCCAACCTTTTGTGGTAATCGGTGACATTCCACTCATAACTTGAACTGTGTGCGTGTGCTATTACGTGTGACAGCTGCTAACGACGCTAACTAATGCGACTTGCTCGCAGAAAAGGCGAGAATAATGGACTATCGGGCCAAAGTTAGATGGCCCAAAAAACAACCGCCTTGTATAAAACATTGACAAACCTTGCCGTTTAAAGGGCAGTGTGCTTCGCCCCATGGGGAAGCTAATGCTAGCTAGTCGACGTTAGCACACGCGTTCCGAGCGTCGGCAGAATCGATTTTATATATATATATATAAATAAGACAACTCGCAAGTCTTTTCAGATGTTTTTTGTCACAGTGTAGTGCCGTCGGATGGACACGAACTTTATAACACCGATGTTGCGGTCAAAGGGCTTCCCCTCCTTACCTTTAAAGTCTGCGGAATTTTGCTGGCCGCCTTTCTCTTCACCCGTCCCAGCTTCTTCTACCGCGAGTCTGCGACGCACACTTTCTAGAACCCTCAATTCTTATTGGTCGGGGAGCCGAGGAGTAGCCATGAACCAGAAGGACAACCGTGGTGCGCCTCACCTGTTAACTTATGTATCATCACTCACCCTGCAATTCCAGTTTTGTCTCATGGAATGGACGTTCTTAAACTGACAGTTGGCATGGGCCACGCCTGTACTCAGATTCACACAACGTGAAGTCAAGCACTCGCCCAGTTCATTTCTGTGAGGTTGTAACGTTATAGGCGTATTCACGTTATGTGATTAGTTTGTTGATATTTATCAAGTAATGCCAGAAATATTTGAATGTTAAAATGTGGATTTCCGAATTCAAACCTCTGTGATTATCAAACAATTAGTTCAAATATGGCAAGCATACAGGCCAACAATCTCTGAATGAACCCTACTACCTATACTGAAGGGTGTAATTCATGTAAACAAGTGGGTTGTGGTGAATGGAATTGATAAAGGCAAACCTGGTAGCCATATAACATAATTTACATATTAAAGAAGTTTTGTCAAGCATTGGCTGTTTTAAGCAAATACATTATGTTAAAACACATTATTCACCATTTGTTGTTTGTCCAATCAATAGGAATTTATGTTTCATTGTCAAGAATGTCGTCAAGATTGATACAGATCAGTGAGTATTTCATTAAGCATTTAATTTCTGTTAAACCTATAGTATCTTATATTCCATCCAGTGTTTAAACAAGAGACCGTGTGCATTGAAAACCCTCAGTGCTTGTTTAATAATAAACAAACAACTAACTAATAAACAATAATAAACATCGTCTCATAACTCAAATACACATATATATTTTGTGCTGGCTTCATAAGCCATCAAGCAAGCACCATGTTTTGTATCAAACCACTGTTTCTGTATGGCCCTGCTCAGCATTGGATAAGGAAGACCACAAGAGGGCTTCATCACACCATGCAACTTAAACCACAACTGTAGAAACACTCAATTGACAGAGCGCAGGATAAACCTATGAACTTGTAAATCAGATTCAAACTAAACACTAGTGAAATTATCTCATTAATAGGAGACATACATTCCGCTTCCATTCACCCTCCTCACCAAAGACCTTGGGGGAATACATAAAATATTTCCCTGTTTTCTTTTTAACCACTGCCCTCCACATTGTCAGTGCACACTGACAGTGTGAGGTTGTAAATGATTCATTATATTAAAGCATTTTATCCTCCCATTGCTTCACTTAAACTCCTCCCTGGTCAGAGGAATAAAATATACTACAATGTAACCAAACCGCTGGTTCCTTACCACTCTAACACAAAGGATATACTGGCCAGGATTTACCATTGAAAAATAACCATAACACTAGTATGATTATATTCACGGTTTGTACCAGACCCTGCATTACAGTAAATACGTTTTACTATAAACTATATTAACTGCAAACTATACTGCAATGTAAACAATATATGTATATATATATACTTGTATATATTTGATACATATAGAAATAAGTTTAGTTTTATCTGTTTATGGTTTTCAATTTTTTTTGGGTGTTTGATCAATTTAAATTAATCTATGGAAATTCATGGACATTGAATAGGCAAAAACAAAAGGCAGCAGAGAAGAAGGAGCATTTAGTGCAACAAAACAAGTCGTTGCCATTAGACTGAAAGGCCTTTTTGTGAACATGGGCGTCATAAAGTGGCAGTTGGTGCAGACAAATGGCAGTGGGCCGATGCAGTAGTGAAGCAGAAGGAAGAGAGCTATCATTTACCCACCTTGTCAGGGAGTGTTAGTGTCTCCCCTGTGATACAACACACGGAGAGGGACACAGGTTTGACGTTGATGTGACTGAGAGAGCTCTTGAGGTGGGAAGCTGTGTCTATGCATGGTGTTTAAAAAATAAATCCTTTCCTTTCTATAAGTCTTTGTAAAAATACATGTATGTACATATTACATCAATGATTGAATATGTATATTCATAACAATACATAATAGATAATATCAATGAATATATTTAAAAACAATATAGTGCAATATAATATAGTATAATAGAATAGAAAAATACAGCATAGCAATCCAATTAGCCCTGTTAGAGTTCATGCTATAAATAATATATAATATAGTACAACACAATATAATAAAATATAATACAAAATAATAATATCTTTTATTTATATTTTTTATATTTTATATATAATAATAATAATAATATAGTGCACAGCATGTCGTTTAATTTGAGGCGATGGCCAACGGGCAGCGAGCCAGCGAGCCAGCGAGTCAGTGTTCTGTTTGACGTCAACCAGCGACAAGAACTCACGCTTAACGGGAGTGGCAGGCCCAGGGCCCCTGGGGGCCTCGTCCTATAGAGCCAGTCTTGTCTCTGTCAGAGTGACATTTACCAGAACAGTTTGCACACACAAAAAATCAAATGTGATTGTGTAACATTTAAAGTAAGATAGCTTTCTCATAACTAGCCATTTCTATTTCTGTTTTTCTTGTATTTCCTTGTTTTCACCTTGAGTTTCTTAATAATGTTTATTTCATACAGTGTTTTAGGCGCTACCGCTGGTGTAATGTAGCATTGCTTTCTGTTTTCACCTGACAGATAAAGGCAGACCAAATATCCATGAAGCTGACCAGCAACTAGGATGATTCCCTCATTGGTTTAACGTTTGTTAGCATTGAGACAATAGGGCCACCTGCTGCAGCCACATAACCAGTACTTTACCACTCGCCGGCTCATGAATGCCACCTCCACTTTTGCATTCTTCAGGTGGTCATTCACACACCACATATGTCAACCTGTCCACCCATGGTCCACCTGTACATCTGTCCACCTGCTTCTAACTCAGCAATTACCTTGTCATCCTCCTCTCTGTGGGTTTCACCCACATAAGCACCATATTGTGTTTGGGCATTGAATCCAATGTTAGCTACTCTTCAGCTCAACTGTTCCTGGTGTTGGGAGACAGGGTCCACGGTTCAGGTAGCTTGCCATCAAGTTACTGTTCTTCCTAACCTGGTATCCAGCAGTCTGACTTTGTTATAGCAGAACTTCTGGGGGGAGACGGCACAGAGCCTGGGCCGAAAACCAAAAGGTTCAAGGGGCGGAGAGCCCTTGTTACCGGTTTTGTTATGAAGATATTCTCCCGAAGAACACTGGTATGCAACATATGAAGTGAAAGAAAGTGAAACGCAAGCTCACAATGTTGTACTGCTAATCAAGTTATGTTGAATCAAACAAATGCTAACACAATGAAACCCTTTCAGACCAACTTTGGGTTAAATCAATATTGAATGATAGTCTGTAACCACCTTTGGGCCAAGTTCACAATCTTTTGATGTGATGAGATAGAGGTTAGAGACTGATGAGATATAGGGTACCACAAATGAATGGATCAGAAACCAGTTCATGGTTGATTTAAATATGGCTCACACAAAGTGTTCCTGAGGTGGTCCTGGACACCTGTAACAAGTTTAATAATGATAGGGTAATTTGTTGCTGAGCTATAACCATAGGTGAAAGGCCTTACCCACTTAAATTTCATCGATGGTCCAAAAAAAAATTATAATCTCATTAATGTGTACCAGGTTTGGTAATTATAGTACACTGGTAGTGGGAGTTCTGAAGTATTAAAAGGGACACAATTTCATGTAGCAGTTACCAACATATATATACACTGCTCAAAGAAATAAAGGGAACACTTAAACAACACAATGTAACTCCAAGTCAATCACACTTCTGTGAAATCAAACTGTCCACTTAGGAAGCAAGACTGATTGACAATCAATTTCACATGCTGTTGTGCAAATGGAATAGACAACAGGTGGAAATTTTAGGCAATTAGCAAGACACCCCCAATAAAGGAGTGGTTCTGCAGGTGGTGACCGCAGACCACTTCTCAGTTCCTATGCTTCCTGGCTGATGTTTTGGTCACTTTTGAATGTTGGCGGTGCTTTCACTCTAGTGGTAGCATGAGACGGAGTCTACAACCCACACAAGTGGCTCAGGTAGTGCAGCTCATCCAGGATGGCACATCAATGCGAGCTGTGGCAAGAAGGTTTGCTGTGTCTGTCAGCGTAGTGTCCAGAGCATGGAGGCGCTACCAGGAGACAGGCCAGTACATCAGGAGACGTGGAGGAGGCCGTAGGAGGGCAACAACCCAGCAGCAGGACCGCTACCTCCGCCTTTGTGCAAGGAGGAGCAGGAGGAGCACTGCCAGAGCTCTGCAAAATGACCTCCAGCAGGCCACAAATGTGCATGTGTCTGCTCAAACGGTCAGAAACAGACTCCATGAGGGTGGTATGAGGGCCCGACGTCCACAGGTGGGGGTTGTGCTTACAGCCCAACACCGTGCAGGACGTTTGGCATTTGCCAGAGAACACCAAGATTGGCAAATTCGCCACTGGCGCCCTGTGCTCTTCACAGATGAAAGCAGGTTCACACTGAGCACATGTAACAGACGTGACAGAGTCTGGAGACGCCGTGGAGAACGTTCTGCTGCCTGCAACATCCTCCAGCATGACCGGTTTGGCGGTGGGTCAGTCATGGTGTGGGGTGGCATTTCTTTGGGGGGCCGCACAGCCCTCCATGTGCTCGCCAGAGGTAGCCTGACTACCATTAGGTACCGAGATGAGATCCTCAGACCCCTTGTGAGACCATATGCTGGTGCGGTTGGCCCTGGGTTCCTCCTAATGCAAGACAATGCTTGACCTCATGTGGCTGGAGTGTGTCAGCAGTTCCTGCAAGAGGAAGGCATTGATGCTATGGACTGGCCCGCCTGTTCCCCAGACCTGAATCCAATTGAGCACATCTGGGACATCATGTCTCGCTCCATCCACCAACGCCACGTTGCACCACAGACTGTCCAGGAGTTGGCGGATGCTTTAGTCCAGGTCTGGGAGGAGATCCCTCAGGAGACCATCCGCCACCTCATCAGGAGCATGCCCAGGCGTTGTAGGGAGGTCATACAGGCACGTGGAGGCCACACACACTACTGAGCCTCATTTTGACTTGTTTTAAGGACATTACATCAAAGTTGGATCAGCCTGTAGTGTGGTTTTCCACTTTAAGTTTGAGTGTGACTCCAAATCCATACCTCCATGGGTTGATAAATTTGATTTCCATTGATAATCTTTGTGTGATTTTGTTGTCAGCACATTCAACTATGTAAAGAAAAAAGTTTTTAATAAGATTATTTCATTCATTCAGATCTAGGATGTGTTATTTTAGTGTTCCCTTAATTTTTTTGAGCAGTTTATATACCTACCAAGTTTCACGTCTCCAGCATAAACCAGTTCACTGGAACAAGTTTTTATGAATAAATACTAAACCAACAGAATACAGAACCCTACCACAGAATACAATATTTGTCTCCTTTAACTGTGTAATGTTTACATTATTTTTGTTTACTTGTAATGTATATACATATTCTCTACATGTTTGTGGTCTATTATTATTATTTCTGTTCCTAAAAAAAAGGATCAATAAAATTATCTTATCTTAAAGCAAAGATAAATGCATTTTAATGAATTAATGAATTGTTGCACGATGGATATACACTTCACACTGTATTTGAGTCATTTTAATTAGATACCGTCATGTTTTTTGCCTTTGGGTAACAGATTATGGGAAGCGGGAAACATTTACAGAGCACATTAGTGAGGTCATCAGTCACATGACCTGCTGATGCAATAGTGAGCCGAGCCCGGAGGCAGAACAGCCTCCTTCCTGACCTTAACATGCACCAGTCAAATATATGTTATTTGTCAGTGAATGTGACCTGGCTCTTTCTTTCTCTTTGGGGCCATTTATCCTGTCTCTACTCGTTTGATTTGCATTGTCCTTTTCGCTCTTTAGTTCTTAATTTATCTTTCTTTCTTTTGTTATTTTGTTCATGTATTTATACATTTTCTTTCTTTCTTTCTTTCTTTCTTTCTTTCTTTCTTTCTTTCTTTCTTTCTTTCTTTCCTTCCTTCCTTCCTTCCTTCCTTCCTTCCTTCCTTCCTTCCTTCCTTCCTTCCTTCCTTCCTTCCTTCCTTCCTTCCTTCCTTCCTTCCTTCCTTCCTTCCTTCCTTCTTTCTTTCTCTCTCTCTCTCTCTCGCTCTCTCTCTCTCTCTCTCATTCTGCTGCAGTAAATTGCCCATCGTTATAATGGCACCTTTGTCCTTTCATTAAGGTTGTTGTTGGGGCCATCCGGAGCCCAGACAGCCTCATCCCACTGAGGTATTGGTTTTGTGAATGAAGTGGTCAAACTGCCTGATGATAGTATTGATAGAGCCATGAGAGCTGCGCTGTGTTTGCACACCAGCCTGCCCCTGCATGCTCTGTCTTCCATTAGGACCCTCTCCTGCTAAAGCACCAGTAATGGCTTATCTGTACACTATAATCAAACACACACACATACACACTCACTAATACATACAAACACCCACCCACCCACACACACACACACACACACACACACACACACACACAGGCCAGCTGCATTTGTTGTTCCCTGCAGGGGGTCTGGGCTGGAGGGGGTGGATTTGAAAGGGTAAGCGGAACTACTACATCTCCACAGCCATGTCTGCGTCACAACACATGGTGCAACTGGTCCGCTGGCGCCATCGATCCAACTTATGGCGCGCAGGCGTCTATGGTCACGCTTCCTATGACATGAGTGCAGTTTGGTCTCATCTGCTCCGATAAGTAATTTGTTGCTCTTTTTTTTTTCTACCTGTATCGGACAAACATTTGCGACACCCCCGAGAACAATCCCTGCCACCCTGCTCTCTCTCTTTCTGTCTCTCACTCTTTCTCCCCTCTCTCTGTTTCTCTCTCTCTCTCTCTCTCTCTCTCTCTCTCTTCCATCACAAACAAAGGCCATGGTGATGGCTCTAGACCACTGCCTTCTTCTGATAGTTGTGGATGCACCCTGAAAATAATGTTGAAATCCTCACATCTCCCGCTGGTAAAAATGTAAAACTCCAGGATGTCAGGCAGCATCAAGGACAGATATTAAACTCCAGGACAATGTCAGGCAGTATCAAAGACAGATATTAAACTCCAGGATGTCAGGCAGTATCAAGGACAGATATTTAACTCCAGGATGTCAGGCAGCAACAAGGACAGATACAAATGACACTGTTTTTCTTTTTCATGTTTTCTGATCTAGCATATAATCAAGCTCAATTATCCAGAAGGAAGTTGTTCCCTGTTGAAGCTGTCAGTGCTAAACCGAGTCCCACTCCAAGATTAGGTTTGATATCAACGTCATAACCACAATGTTTGTGGTTTTTATCCTTTGTTGCATGAGGTTTGCTGTTTCAGTAAGAAAATACAATTATTTGACAAAGATATTGGTGATTATGCTCATATAAACATATTATAATATATATGATTTATCATATTATTATATTATAACATTGCCACACACTGTGATGTCTATATCTCTCTGAGTGGATCTTTAGTGAGAGTAACCCAAAAATAAGGACAACCTACCAAAATACATCTAAATATACTTATGAATGAACACTGACCACATTTAAATAGTACAACGTATCAGTTCACCATGGTGTGAGAGTGTTTGTGGAACAGATATGTTTTTTTAATGGTCAGAAGTGGACTTGCGATAGGGTTGAAGGGGTGTGCGTTGGGGTGTGGGTGTCATTTGACTTGATCATGGGGCTCCTGCATGGCCCCTGCAGGCGACTGTCTGACAGGGGCCCATTATGGGAAGGTAAATCTAATCAGAAGCCACAGAGCATGTGTCAGCCTAGAAAGGGAGAAACAAGGGGCTTCAACATCAACAACCAGAAATGGTAAACATTTACATGTATCCGGATAGCAAATACAAATATATTCTAACTAAAAATAAATTACAAATTCCTTGTGTGAGCAAATGTCATAAATGTAAAAAAAAAGTATAAAATGCAATATATATAAAAAAACTGGAATAACTGCAGAGTTAGCTAGCAGGTAATCTTGGATCCAACAGTCCTACAATGTTATAACAGAACACTTGGGGGGGAGATGGAGCAGAGCCTGGGGCGGAAACCAGAAACTGAAAGGGGCGGAGTTACAACTTGTTGCCTGTTTCTACCAAATTCTACCGAATAAAATCAAAAGCCTCCGGCACATGCAAGTCATGACATGCATGAAGTCATGTGACACATACCCACTTGAACAGTCAAATATCAAAATAGGGTTGCCGCTTACAACAACAAATATACGCATAATACAAATATATGATATCCTTATATTATTGTCAAACACTAATAAAGTAGTTAAAGTAGTTTAAATAAAAATGTATAGGCCTATGGCTAAATGTATCTGGATACAATTTACATCTAGTTTTTTTCACTCGGTTCAAATACAAATGACATATTACACATAATAAGTTATTCTAATACATATTTATAATAGATGTAATACAATAGTCAATGTATTAATGCCCATCTCTGTTGACAACACATCTCTTGTTTAAACCTGGGCGGGGGTGGGGGTTCAGCCATTACCTATTAGGTTCTCACTTAAAGGACAATACCGGTGTGGGTGATCGAACCATCCTTACTGTCTCTCCTGGCTTCACTTAAACATCTGTTACCAATATCATTTGGCAAAAGAGCCGTTCGCGTGAACAGGCCTGCAGCGGTGGGTAGAAATGCGTTCCAAGTAACGCACAAAAATATATATCGTTTTTTTAAGGAATGGGTCATTTTACTTCAGGATACAGAAGAATGGCGAAAACATATTTTCCGCCGAGAAACTCTACTAGTGCTTTTGCTCTTGTTTACTAGTGGTTATTGAGTCTATTTCTGCAATAACTGCACTTCTGTCAGGAATCACTCATGTCATAGATTTAACCATTTATTGCATGAAATGGTAATACTATTTAGTTTGGCTGCATGGTTCCACTCTTTTATGGTGCTCCCTGCTGTACGATTTAAAGCATGACATACAGATGTCAGCTACAGAATACCAACAGCACACCAACATTTCCCGCCAGCTGATGTTAGGATGCCTAGGGTGTCCCACCAGATCTAGCTTCGCCCGTTTATGGCTGTGTTTACTCCACTTATGTTAACGTTATCGCTCGTTGCTTCGGAAGACGCTATTACTGTTTTTCCAGTAGTGGCCTGTATTTGACTTAATCAACTACGACACAGTCCCCGATTGGCCCTGATTACATAGTAATTCTGGCAATTGTTGTGGGCTGCTAGAGGTCCAGACTAATCCGTGTAGTGAAACAGAATGTGAGGTCACGTGATGGTATCCAGGCTAGAAGCACTCCTCTATAGGACGGTTTCCCGTTTCCAAACATAGTTTGCTGCGTGTGCAGCCACTGTTTTATTACCATAAACTGTTGTGGTCACATTAGCAACTAAAGCATTGTAATCAATGTATAAACGTTGATGTTTTGCATTTTTCCTTGTAAAGCCTGATAATGGGATGGTATAACAGTATTGCCAGGGGTGAATGTGTTGGTTTGGCCTTCTTTTGCATATGTAACGTAGGGTAACGTTTGTTAGCTTTAGTTAACTGTGTAACTAATAACGTAATGATTAATTAACGGGCTTTCGTGGTGTAGTTGTTCATTAATTAACCTGTAAATTAATTAACCACTCCAAGTAACTTTTTTACAATATCAACGAGGATAGTGGCCTATTTAAAAAGTCAAAGGCATTTGACATGCATTATTTTGTCTGTCGATGGACGCAGTCTGTATTATCTCAGTAAGCTACGTCTTTCGTTGGACATTCGCAAGACATGCAAAAGGTATTCACCTACAACCTCATCTAGATTATTAATTTGGAATGCAGTATCAAGTCCCAGTTAATGTTTGGTGCATTTCCCCTTTAATTTGGTCACGTCCCATCCCCTCCATATTAAGGCTTATTGTGCATTTAAAGATAATACTAAATAACAAAACAAGAGAAATGGACATCAAACCTAACTGTGTGACCAGCTGAGCTCTGGTGTGGGTGTTAAGCACATGGGCTGTATAAAACACAGATTAAAAAAGATTTTCGAAATATCAAAATTAGTGGAAACTATCGCAAACAGGCAAAAAGATTTGGACCGTGCATCCAATAATAATTGTGGGGTATTTCTTGCATCCCTAGTTACAACTAGACTGTGCAGGGATTAAGTGTTGTGGGGGGAGAGTGTGCAAGGAACACCTCTAGATGCCACCATGTAAAGATGGAAGAGATGGGAACTTTGTATTATATGTTGAATTGTTATCTTATTTATTTTATTATATTTTATTTTTTTTGATCATAGTGAAGAATAAAATCTGGAGAAAGATAAAGATGTTGGGATGTCAATCTGGGATCCCCGATCTGGGACCAATAGTGTAATGGAAAAAGAGAAGGATAGGGGAGGAAGAGAGGGGAGAGGAAGAGATGGAGATGAGTGGGAAATTGTTTATATCTCAATATCTCTACTTTATTTAAAAAAGAATGTATCAAAAAGTGCTGTTTGCATTATTTTGCACTGGCACACACCCTTAAAAATATTACAAAAGAAAGTCACTTTTATTTAATAATAAGTACATTTTTACTTTTACTTGAGTAGATTTCTCAAATATACATTTTCATCTTAACTTGAGTATTTTGATGGGATTAATTGTACTTTTACTTGAGTATAGATTTTCAGTACTGCGTGACTACAACAAAATTAACCATTTGCAATATAGCCCTTTGGTCTTGGTGATAAGACATTTTGTAAAGTGATTCTCTGTGATGTTGTTCACGAACTCTGTATTAACCGACGCACATTGATTCCAAAAGCTGAAAGTGCTATATTACCATTGATTACATTTGGGGCAGGCTCCGATGCTCAATGCGCTATATGCGCTTCGGCAGAATCAGTACAAGGAAGTAATTTTAACAAATTATATTGATAACAGATGTTTTAGTAAATCCAGGAGAGATGGTTATGGTGGTTTGATGACTAAGACCGGTATTGTCCTTTAACAGGTTCAATGGTTATCTGTTTATTATAACTCTGTATAGTGCTATTTTGTACATGGCATTTTGTAGTTGGAAGAGGGTAGATAGTAGTTCGAAAATGTGTTTTTCTGTGGTTTAATAAAGGTTGAATAATAACAATAACAAATATTTGATGTTTGTGAAGCTTAGTTAAAAACCAAATGTGTTAAAGGGGCCCCATTGTATGGAGCCATTAATTACTGATTTATATCTTAAAAGGGGAACTGTCACGCTCAACATTTCTAATATAAGAGAGTATTGCTTCATACGTGTTTTATAGAGTTGTTGGACAATTGACAGAATTTTTCCAGATCGGTTTTTCACACGCATAAAGCAGTACATTTGCATATTAGAAAATGTCGAGTGTGACGGTTCCCCTTTAAAATATATAACTGTAATGAATGGACTATCTCCCCACCATACGTTTGGAGAACAGTAGTGGGGTCTCCAGTGCCCTGACTTCATCTGTGGTGGATGAAGATAATGATTGTTGATCAGTGTACCACTGCGCGTAGGATAGACTTATCAAAGCTGACATTTGCTGGGTAGAACAGCACAAGAAAGAGAGGAAATGAGAGACAAATCAACATTAAGTCCTTTCCTTTCAACAGACTCCAACACACACAACACACAACACAGACACACACACGGACGCACACGCACACGCGCACATACACACACACACACACACACACACACACACACACTCATGTACTTTGCAAAGGGTAAACTCTTTGTTTACGCGGACTCAACGCAGACTTGTTCTGAATGGGTCGCTGAGTGTGCGGTCCAAAAAATAAAAATTATAATAATTTGAAAGAAAATCTATTTTTCCTACTTCTTTTGTTTTTTATAAGTGTGAGTTTGGACTCTTTGATTTCATAGAAAGTGGTTTCTAACGCTTGTCTAAATATACAAATGCAGTGCCAACACAAGGCAGTGACAATATGTTTCAGAAATGTCAAATGAAGCCAATTAGTGTTAGTCATTCTCGTCTAATTGGACATCCTCAACAACCCATTTTGTTTAAAGGCAGTGTGTGACCATCGTGCCATCATTACACTTACACACCTTTCAGTGTGTCTGTGTGTGTGTGTGTGTGTGTGTGTGTGAGTGTGTGTGAGTGTAAAAGAGAGAGAGAGAGAGCGACAGGGACAGAGACAGAGACAGAGGCAGAGGCAGAGACAGAGAGAGAGAGATTAAATGAGATGTTTTTTCCTGGGAGAGAAAAATGTTTTTTAAATATGAGTCATGAAAAAAAAAGTCCTGGAACATGTGTGTGGTGCGTGTGTGTGCACGCGCATGTGTGTGTCCGTGCATGTGTGACGTCAAGTGATCGGCATAAAGTACCACATATGTTCGTGGGTCAGAATGCAATCAATGTGATATTGGGAGTTTGAATACGCCATTGAGCATTAGACACTTCCCCTGCCACTTCCCCTGCCTCAAACTGTATTTGACACATGCAGCCATTTGAAGTCCTAACCACTTCCTTACAAACATACAGAGATGATGGTAAAGGCACTGAAATGTATGTAAAAAAGGATTGACAATTTAAGGAATCACCTATGGATTTATACTGTGTTTACATAAGTAGGCCAAATGTACTTTACAAATATATCAATATAATATTTGTATAATTGATCCTCTGATTTTTCACCTTAAAAGATTAATTGTTAGCTGTTGGGGAATGCTTGTCTATTTCGGAACAGGTTGACATCTTCGTCGTCTTAGCAATGATCACACCTTTCTTGGACTGCCTTCACATGGACACATAGCATGCCTTCAATCTTCAACATACACAGTACATACAAATTGTTCAGATTTAGTATGAACTTTTTCCCCTCCCTTTCCATCTCTCTCCGTGTCGCTCGTTCTGTCGCTTGTCGTCTCTCTTTAAAGAGTCTTTTCTTATCACACCGATAATAAAATCTCCACACTTTTGCCATACCTGTTCGGTTGTGAACAGGTAGCCTAAGTCTACCACGTGGTTCAGGAGGCAATGTTTACGATTCCAATTAATATAACATTTATTTCTATTTCCTCATCCCTACATCAACTGGATGTGTCTAATGACCCCCACAAAGACGTCTGGCCATGGTCAATAGAGAAAGATAAAAGGACAGCAAATAATTGCCCAGCTGGGTGCATTAGCTGCAATTACTGCGTCTGAAGTCCCACAATTATACAGGGATAAGCTGACACTCTGAATGCAACAACTCAGCTTCCGAATCAATACATAATTGTGATAATTATCATCCTGGTGTCATCTGTGGACCCAGCGGGGACTTGTGTATGAATGCTGGGAGCAGGGACTGAATGAGCACGGATGAACGTCAGTGGAGACATATATAACCTCTGCAAGCAACGCTGACAAAAGGTCTGTCGGACACCTGATGAAGGTAACGATGTGTGTGTGTGTGTTTCTTTGTTGTTGTTTGTTTGCTTGTTTGTGGGTGTGCGGAACCACTGCAGTGGTGAGTCAGAGACTGTCGCTTTTATAACCCGGGAGTGTCTAAACTGCAGTATTCGTTTTGGGGAAATAAAAATCAATGAATACGGGAAGAGTGGGATGAGGGGGATTCTGCCTGCATCAGAGAGAACGTGTGACCAGGGAGCGACCACGGTTGAAACAACATGGCTAAATGCTTTTGAAAGTATTGAAAGTATTCCGCCAACCCGCTCTGTCCTTCTATGCGACCCAAACTCTCAGCCACATAACATTGAGACTAGATTACTGCAACAGCATCCTGTCGCAGTAACAAAACGCATTTGTTCTGTTTCCTGTAAAGCTGTTGGGTAGAAATTGAATAGAAGAGCGCTGTAGAAATCCAATGTATCATTATCAGAACAGTGTTTCTCAACTGGTGGGTCGCGGACTTGTTCTGAATGGGTCGCGGAGTGTGTGGTCCAATTCTTTTTTTAAATAATAATTTAAAAGAAAATCTATTTTTTCCTACTTCTTTTTTTTTTTACTTCTACTTCTTACATTTGTTTTATTGCTGGAGTAATGTGCTTTGAATGCAGGGATGAAAATATTAGTGTATTTATGTAAAAAAAAAGGTCATGACATTGTGTATGTATTTTATTTTATTGGTTTGGTTTGAATTGTATAAAAGTGGGTCGCGACTTAGTGACCATGGGAAAATGTGGGTCCCAAGGCCAGACCAGTTGAGAAAATGGCAACCGCATGCTGGTGCACAGACCATGGACAGTGACTGACAAGAGGAATGTCTCGCCTTGTTCCATGGCAGAGACAACCGTGGAGGAGGAGGAGGAGACAGACGAGGCCGAGGAAGACGATTCGGCGGTGGCCGCAACAATGGTGACAGAGATCATGGTGGCGATGATGGGAGAGCAGCACCAGACGAGTGCTTCAGCTGTGGCAAGGAAGGACATTGGGCCCGAGATTGCCCAGAAGAAAAGAGGCCCCGTCGTGGAGGCAAAGGCAGAGATGATTACACCAAGTCGGACTGACTGGGTGATGGAGGGGTGCAGGATGGAGACACCCTTGATGTAGTGACGAGCAACGACGAGGACGCCAGCGATGGTGATGATGAGGGAAGTGACACACCACACACACTCTCACAAATGATTACAAACAGAATTTTAGAAATAGAAAACACGCTTACACCGCTGACAGGCACATATGTGAAGTTTGATGTTTTTGCATGGCGTAGAATGCCTACTTTTTGTAACGTTGTAAAATAATGTTAATACGTCACCATTGACATGTGAGGATGATGAGATGTAGATCTCTTAAACAGTTTCCTGTATTCACCTCACTGTCCCGTCAATTTGATGGGATGCGATTGAATGTGTAGATTGGGCATCTGTCTGGTATCAACACCAGATGGACTAATTATTCAACGATACTCTGATTGGCAAACACACCATACTATGGTGAAAAAAGGCCTCGGCACACCACTGTATATTTATCAATGGAGCCTTGTCCCAACCGCCGTCCCCTCCATCAACAAAACCTTAGTGGAACAAGCACGCACGCACACTGAGGGTTCAGGCACTAACTACATCGATTTACACTGCACAGCACACACACACCAAGGTCCAGATGAGGAATACAAAAATAAATGGTTTAAGAAGGAAGATTTGGATGAAAAATTGATGTTGGATAAAATGTATTGGAGCACAGGTGTGCCGTCAGAGCACAGAGCACAGGTGTGCCGTCTACGTCTCTTTACTGGGACGGAGGCCGAGCACAGGTGCTCTGCATGGGTGAAACAGACAAGAGAGGTGCTCTGGGGGCAGTGTCCCCCAGCCTTTCCCCTTCCGTGTTCCAGGTTCCAGGTTCTGTTCCCCACGTGTCACTCGCCAAAGGTCACTCGGATCAATGGCGAGATCTCGGACCATGGGTTAAGGAGTGCCAGAAGCGTGTGGGCTGGGAAAGGACACCCACTCCAGGGGTAGAGGTACACCACCCACTGCATGGGCTGTCTATTTATAGACAACAATGTAACATGTTAGGGCAGGCCAGAATAATAGATTAAGTAAAAAAAATAATAAGTGCGATGTCAGGGACATCCCAGCACACCACACACATCCCATACGCAGCCCATTGAAATAACTCCAAAAGGCACCTTTAGACCACGTACACCAGTATCAGGTATAACCCTAGTCTTTAACTCTCTATTGCAGGATGGAGTTATAGTACCATGCGACGGGTCTCCGGTAAAGACCCCCACCCAACCCAACCGACAGAATGGCAGTTTGTGCAAGATCGAAAAGCAGTAAATGACGCGGTGCACCAACGTGCACCTAACGTACCAAACCCGTACACTATCCTATCGCGTATTCCATCGTCATCTAAAATGGTTCTCAGTGGTAGATCTCAGCAACGGCTTTTTCAGTGGGCCAGTGCACAAGGACAGTCAGTATTAGCTTGCATTCTCGTTTAAAGGTAAACAATACACGTGGAGGCGATTGCCACAGGGCTTTGCTGAGTCACCTACCATTTACAATCAGGCCCTCCAGGACGACCTGGATAAAATGACACTGCAGGACGGCTGGGTCTTACTACAATACGTCGATGATCTAATGATAGCCGCACCCACACGTGAACAGTGCGAGAAGGCCATGGTAGATTTATTACAGCATCTACATAAACATGGCCACAAGGCCAGTGGCTCCAAATGACAATGGTGCACACAGGCAGTGATCTTTTTAGGCCATCAGATCACTCCAGAAGGTATGACTCTCTCTGAAAAGAGGGTAGAGGCCATAAGGTCCATTCCCAAACCCATTACAGTTAAGCAGTTAAAGTCATTTTTATGGTCCACATCTTACTGCTGAACGTTCATCCCTAATTACATTACAAGGACCCCTGAGCGTAATCGCTCACGGGGGTCCTAGCTCCAAGTTGGTTTGGACCCCAGAGGCAGAAGAAGCATGCTGCGGGCTGAAGAGGGCCTTAAAGCAGGCCCCGACTCTTGGTCTACCCGACCCGATCCGACCTTTTACTCCGACTGATGACGAACGTAACGGCTACATGACATCGGTACTGCTCCAGGAGCATGGGGGCAGACAACGACCAGTAGCGTATTTCTCCACCAGATTAGATCCAGTGGCTGCAGGCTTGCCTTAGTGCTTACGCGCAGTGGCAGCTGCAGAGAAGGCAGTGCACAGCTCCAGGGACTTTGTAGGTTATACAGATCTTACCCGGCTAGTTCCCCACGCTGTGTCCCTCTTACTATTAGATCACCTCTCTGCTGCACGATGGCTACGCACAAGCACATGCCTGCTTGAAATGCCTAACAACACTGTAAAGCTTTGCAATGTGCTAAACCCTGCTACATTTCTTCCCACAGAAGGTGACGGTGAAAAACATCACGATTGTCTCGCTGCTGTAACAGAAGTTTGCTCCCCCAGATTGGACCTGAAGGAGGTTCCTTTTTCCAACCCGGGAGTGGAACTGTTCGTGGACGGCTCCGCCTCTCGTAACAAGGAAACAGGTCTGTGGGAGTGTGTGTGGATGGTGGCTGGTTTAAGCAGCCTCACCTGGCCTGAGTCAGACTGATTGGACTCTGGGGCTGGGTGGGGCTGCACACCTGTTGCACATTGAGCAATCAGTGTGCACAGGTCTGTGGGAGTGTGTGTGGATGGTGGCTGGTTTAAGCAGCCTCACCTGGCCTGAGTCAGACTGATTGGACTCTGGGGCTGGGTGGGGCTGCACACCTGTTGCACATTGAGCAATCAGTGTGCACAGGTTAAACCAGCCACCACCACCACACACACTCGGGGAGAGAGCTCTCCGGCATGGCAGCATGGAGCACCATCTGCATGCCTCATCGTATGCAACTTTTACAATAAACCGGTTCAACATCACCACCCTGTGTCCATTCATTTGGAGGAGCCCGAGGAAAGTGACCTAGGTGGAGTATGGGAGCCACCTAGGTGGCATGTAGTATGGGCATTGCTACAAGGTCTTAATGAGGTTGGGTTTGCTGTAGTGACTCCCCATGAGATGCTAGCATCTGGCATATTGCCATCTAATCCCTCAGCTCAGGCTGCTGAGCTAATAGCCTTTTGACAGAGACTTGCAAACAGGCTGACGGTAAATCAACATTTACACAGACAGCCGCTATGCATTTGGCGTAGTACATGATTTTGGCACCCTATGAAAACATAGGGACTTCCTAACATCCACAGGCAAACTCATGGCCCACCACACCTTGGTTGCTGAGTTGCTAGAAGAGTTGCTGCTCCCAGCTAGTTTAGCAATTTGCAAATGTGAAGCTTATACTAACAATGACGACCTTGTGTCTAGGGGCAATGCTTATGCAGATGTAGTGGCAAAAGCACCACAACTGCCACCTACAGAAAAATGACTAACCTTGTATTTTATGATTCCTACTGTGCACTCTTTCCAGTCAATTAGGTTGTGCAGCACTATAACTTTTTTCTATAAGTTGTTTGTTGTCCGACTCACTTGTTTAAGGTTCAATATGTTACATTGACACAGAGCGTTTAAAATGGGTACTGCAGTCCAAATAGTGGAGAGAGTTGTTCCTCCCCAGACTCGAAGATCACGCAGGTTGCCAGGTTGAGAACAATGAATGCAAGATGAGCCAAATTATAGTTTGAGATGAGTGCAATTATTAGATTTTGACAGTGACAAGCGTCTACGAATCATTCACAGTAAGTTGATCAACTAATGTATACGTTTGCAATTTATATATTGTTTGCAAACCAGTAAACCAGCTCATGTGGCATCTGCCTTGAAATCATTCTGGGCTCTAAGCTGTTTCCATCTTTCAAATGCAACTCCAAGATTAACCTGTGTTTTAGTGACTCCGGTCACGGAGCTTTTTAGAAAGAGGATGAGGCATTTTAGTTCGGGTAGAATCTAATACAATTTCAGTGCATTCAGTTGGTATGCTTGCTCCAATGGATGCAGCACACTATGGTTGTGTGCCTAGGCCAAAACAAAAACAAACGTTCCCACCTAGAAGGGAAAATTCTAATGAGAACATACTGGCTGTAGCATTGTTGACAGAAAGGCAAGTATTTGGATTTAGCATGTTTTCTTAAACTCTGATGAAATATGGTCATTTTATGATTAAGTACAGTACATTTGTTCCGTATAGCTCCTTTAAGTTTCTTTGGAAAAGGTAGTCGCTACCTAAATTCAGAAGATCTTTATGGGTAACTATTATTGCAGCAAGCACACATAACAGCACAAAAACATGGCACACAGGTATATTCCTAAAACAACAAAACTGCCAAAGTAAATAAGAGCTAAATAAATGTGTTTCAGTAGAAGAAGAAAATGACAATTGCACTGTGCAAAGGAAAATATGCAAACGTTTCTTTGATATGTAAAGGAAAATAAGAGTTGACACAAGAACGTGTAAAGAGTCATGGGCGAGCGGGCGGGGCCTCGCTGCAAGCCTCCAGCATCACCTGTTGTAAAGCTGCCGAAGGCAAGACTTGATAGTCGTAAAGAGAGAGAGAGAGAGAGAGAGAGAGAGCAGAAAATAGCAGGACAGAGGAAGAACAAACAAATGAGCCGAGAACGGTCTAAAATCTAAATTGTCTCAGAGGTAGGCGCATTCAACTAGAAACAGATATTTTTACAGCGCATTTCACTCACTAATAGCTGACAGGTGGCTACCGCATTTCTAACAAAGGACACTCAAATTGTAGCTTTCTCACCCACATCACCACTAAGTTAAAAAGTGATGAAGTATGGACGATTAAACAATTTTATATGATGCAGTTTGTGAAGAAAATAAATTTTCTCTGCCAGCTCTCCTCTGGAACATTCCCAGGCATCAACAAAAGTCAGGAGGGGGATTGGTGGGTCATGTCTTAACCTGGGCTGTTTCTCCAGGGATGTAACATTGTGAACTCATGCTACAAGCTTCCTCACTCTTTTTCTCCTTAATCTTATATTTTACAGTTTGATTTCCTGAAACCTTCCTGTAATGTCATTAAAACATTATTAGTTAGTTCAATAATAGTTTTTATTTTATTTATTTTGCTTCCATTATTGAGGCACTATTTGAGAAGTTTAACAAATGAATGTTTTTTGTTGTTGTTGAACTTACTTAATAAAGCATGGGGGAAGAGAGGAGTACAGAAGATGTTTGTCCATATACGTGCGTAACTGAAGAAGGTATTCTGCTGGTCGGTGCATCTGCTAGGTTTGGAATCGTATGTAACATAAACATGATCAGAGGCTTCACCTGCTGGAAAATAGATCTTGTCTCGCTAGTAAACTGGTATGAGGGATGACCTAGGGCCATGCAGGAGGCCCTCTGTCATCCTTTGAGTCACATTTGGAGGCTATATTAGTATTTACTAATGTTTATGATTGAAGTTATATCATTTCTTCCACAGGTTCAGATGTCACTTCCCTCATTATGTTCACTTTCAAAGGCAAAACGGTAGAATAAGAACTCCACCTTCAATGAGAATATACTATAGCATTGTCCCTTATTGACCTCATCATGACGTAAAAGGAATATGCTATAGGTAATGTCATATCGCTAGTCAACAAGCACACAAAACACACACTGCTCGACCCCACATTGTTTCGTTTCAAAAGACACATCCACTGTGAGATGTCTCTGTGTAGAAAAACCACTTAAATTGGGTGGAGAATCTCTGTGCTTCATGTCATAATATGACTCTGCTCCACCCCAGGGATAAACCCCTGCTCTTTCACATTTCCAGTCTCTGTATGTCTGTGTGTGTGTGTGTGTGTGTGTTTGACTGTGTGTGTGTGTGTGTGTGTGTGTGTGTGTGTGTGTGTGCATGTGTGTGTGTGCATGTGTGTGTGAACGTGCCATGTGTGTGTCTGTGTGTACGTTTGTATGAGTGCATGTGTGTATTATGTATGTGTGCATGTGTGTATGCTTGTACATACACGTGTGTGTGTGTGTTGGTGTGTGCATGCATGCATGTTTCTCTGTGTGTGTGTGTGTGTGTGTGTGTGTGTGTGTGTGTGTTTCTGTGTGTGTGGGTGGAGGGCGGTCACGCATGGACCCATTAAATCCTTTTTGAACCAATTCAGCTTGAGCTTCTACGGCAGCTAACCCTGTTAGCCTCCTCGCTGCAGCCGGTGGACATCACCTAACAATCACGTTAGCTGGGCACTTGTTGCTGCTGTCTGGCAGCTATGGAGGGGGAGGGGGAGGAGGGGGAGGAAAGGGAGATGGAGGAAGAGGAGGAGAAAGAGGAGGAGAAAAGGAGAGAAATATGAGATGGAGGAGAAAAGATGGAGATGGAGAAGCAAAGATGGGTTAGGACGAAGAGGAGGAGAAGTTTCAGAAGTTCTGTTGGTCAGAAAGTACAAAACACAAACAAACAAAGAAATAAATTAAAAAAACAAACCTTAGGCCCCTTTTGCTTTGTTTTTATCTTATTTTGTAGAAACAGAATCTAATTTGAGAGGAGCTGTGGAGATTGTAGTGATTACAGTCTCTATTCTCTGTTCCAACCAGGAGCCCTCGGTAGAGAGCTACTCTGGCAATACAACACAATACGCACTGCCACAAAGATCTTGAAATATTCCGGCTATTTGGGGGTTCGATTTTGTTTGTAAGACAGAATCATTACATGACGGCATTATTTCAACTTTTAATTTATTTGTACATGGATATTTTGCATTAGAGCAAAAATTGCTGTCTGATTTGTTTTCGTTTTTGCAATAGAGAATATAGAGCTTGATGAATATATTCATATGTCCAGGGTTAAATGGGATTCAACAATTTCTAGATTATCTATTTTATCGATAGAAAGCAGGCAAACGTGTCAGACTTATGGCCTTTGACACATATTGGCTGTTGGAATCAATAATGCCCCTAATCATTTGACATATTGCGTAATAACGCACACCGACACGGAAATAGGGTTTCATAATGCAAACCACTTCAAATGAAGTCAAATATGACCTGATTATTGGATATGCTACCGCCAGGGTCTGAACCATTTTTAATGTCCTGTGCCCAAACAAACAAATATTATGGTGTGTCAATGGGTTATTTTTAACATTTATTTTATTTTAATATAGGCCTACTAATATTTAACTGCAGTGTAACTATTCCAGTTAGCTTTGTTATGTTGTAACAATGATTTTGTTTCTGTACAAAGCAACTTGTAGAAAAGGGCAGCAATTGTTGACTGCACAACTTTTTTTTAAGCTTTCACTTTTTTTGTGTTGAAAAGTGTTCAGCTCAGAAAGAAAAATAAATAAATAAATGTCCAGACATTTTTAACAAACTATGCTTATAAAAATGTATGGGGACAAAACCAGCCATTTCAAATAATGGTTGGGACATGTCCCCAGTGTATATTCAAGTATTACGCTCAGATAACAGCAACTGGTTGATTCAACGCTTGCTCCTTTCAGCCGTGACGTAGGCCTAGCCTTATTCCACAAGGGCATGTGACATGATCCCTCTTGTTCCAACTCTTATGTCTTGGTAAATAATGAATCGAATACTGTCTGTATGAACATAACTCAAATGATCCAATAATACATTTGCTAATATTTGCTGTACGTGCCAACGTAAATGATCCTGCCCCCTGCTCCCAACCCCCCTGCGTTGTTGAGCACATACATACAATGTCAGACAAGCTGCAAATAAAATGCACAGAGAAATTCACAAATTGATTTGAATAAGTATACAGTAGACTCCATTTATGAGGCCTAAATAAAAAAATATATAAACATGCATAAGCCATATACATAAATACAAAACGATTCGTTTTATTTCAATTAAGAAACCGACCCCTGGGGTTGGTGGAGAAGTGCGCAGATGCCTTGACGTCAGAAGCCGCAAACAAATGTCCCTATACAAAAACGATATAAATACGACCGAGCACTGAGCTTCTGCTTGACAAGGCGCTCCACGGACGCACGGGCACTGCGCGGAACTCAGAGGCGCGGAACGAAGCATACACAACGCGCTCTACATTAAACAACCTTAACACTGCGCGCTCAAATAAATACCCCCCTAAAAATGCCGATTTCAAACAGTTCTACGTCCTCAACGAAGACCATCCGCCGGGCCGCGTCTGAGATGGAGCGGTCCGACTCTGTGACGGTAGGAAATATTTAGGAATACATTTCCAGATTTGTATTTAAGTTGTATGTAAGTTCAATTGTTGTGTTCTGACAATTCTATACTCAAAAGTGCAATGGGCTAAACGTTCCTCATATATCTGGCCACCCAGTTAGAACTATGTGGTTCTTCAAGATACTTTCTTGTGACCATTTCAAAACACACGGGACTCCTTACCTTCTTGTGGTTTCAACAAACAATGATTGGGGTGAGTGTCATAATTACGCACAGGCGCACTGTGGAACTATTTTAACAGCTTCAACCGTGTGATGTTCTCTATGAGACCACCATGTGTCAATTGTTTACAGTAGTTATGACGTACACAACACTAATATTTGTATTTGCATACTAATATACCAAAAGACGCAACGCGCTCGACTCACGATTAGACGTTGAGGACTGGGTTCTGGCCCCTGTTGGGAAGTAGGCCTACTTGCTGTCCTGGTTGTTGCGAAAATTGCCAGAATACGATGAAAAAGGAGGTCTGGTCAGAAACGTCCATTTGGCATATTAAAAAGTCAAATTGGAACGCTGTCCTAGTCTTTATTTTTTATTAATACCAATATAGCTCCCAATATTTGCTCAAGCCATAATTTGCAATGTTTCTATTTACCTAACATACCAGGACCCTGTTGTTTCAAGAAGCATGGAATTCAAGGTTTCAGATACGAAGATTAGACTACTCCCAGTTCAGTTACGAAGGCGACTCATGCTGTGGGCCTAACCTGGAGCAAACCTGGTACATAGCAGGTTACCTCCGAGATAACCCCGCCCACTGCTGCAGAGGCGACTTCTTTCTTAAGTCTCATTGGTTCTTTAGATAATGGCAACGAACAACTTTAAATCGTCATGTTCAAAACTATTGTATTCCATCGCGTATTGTTATTTGGTTCTTGTAACTCTTCCCATGATCTAGCTCTAAAGTCTATAGCCTTGAACTGACAACGCGAAATACTGTCATTTGTTTATGATCATGCTTTATTCCACATCAACACAACGCACCAATTTAACAGACCGACTAAAAGTGAATACCCGTATCATTCACCACACTTGGAACTTCATCTTAAGTAGGCTGTTTTTTATTTATTTATCATACCATAAGACCTAAGCAAAGCTCATCAAACGATTTTTTGGCTTCTTTAATCTTGTATCCACATTGCCATATAGGACTAGCCTCAAGGTCTACACGAAGTCCAAAACCAAACAGACAAGAAAGTCGTGCCAAAAACCGAGATGGTTTGCGCGCCTCATCGACTTGTATTCACCCACAGTCACAGAGATTCGTCGGCAGGCGCAGAGCTTGATCGAGGACGCGCGCAAAGGGCGGGAGGCGGCGGCGGCCGCAGCAGAGGCGACGGACGTGAGCGAGCAGATCGTGTTTGAGGAGGAGAACGGCAAGGCGCTGTTGAATGTCTATTTCACTCTGAGGACCTCCAAGATCCCGGCCCTGTCGCGCTCTCTCAAGGTGTTCGAGGTATGGCGCTATTCTAAGGCTACAGGGTTTGCCTGTGTGCCTGGGTGTCCATACTATTAGATACTTAAATTGAAGTTATTGCTTCTTAGGGTCTCTTTTGGTTTATACCTGAAGAAGAGCTGAATATTTATTAACGTTTTGGTTTAACCCCTAATTATTCTATTATGACGATGATGATGATAAACATCCATATTATGATTATTAATATGATTATTATTATTCTCTTCTATAGTTTATTGTATGTGATGAACAATGAATTAGCAGAGATGTTTTTAAATGTCTCTGCTAACTCAGTTGTGCTACTTAATAAGGATACGTATTTAAAAATATAAATTCTTGCTCTATTTTATTTGCTGATGAGATAGTGCTTGTATATGAGCAGACCTAGTTATATGTGAATTGACTGAAATGCACAACCTTGGTTTTAATGCATGTTTTCAATTTAAAATACATTTTACAATCTGGCAGCACCCCCCCCCCCCAAAAAAAATACATCATAGTATTACCTCACAGATTATATAGTAATATCTCTCTCTCTCTCTCTCTCTCTCTCTCTCTCTCTCTCTCTCTCTCCTCTCTCTCTCTCTCTCTCTTTCTCTCTCTCTCTCTTTCTCTCTCTCTCTCTTTCTCTCTCTCTCTCTCTTCATATTTGTTTCAACCTATCTAATTGCTGGAGCTGGGGATCTGTAAGCGTGCAATTAGCAAACACAAACTCGGCCAGCAGTAGTAAACTGTTCAAATGTGTCTGTAAAGGTTTCAAATCAACACCGTGTAGACTGGCCAACATGTAAACACACGTTAAAATCCCCTTCGGAAAGCCTCATCCACTCTTGCTGATGTGTTTTCTTAGGTAGACTATCTCTGTAATCAAAGAGGTTCTGTTTCCGGCCCAGGCTTTGGGCCGTCTTCACCCAGAGGTTGTGCTACAACACAGTACAACTGCTGCATCGTAGATTACTTCATGTGTGTTGCTTGTGGTAGAGCAGGCCGAAGAGGACATTGGAGATAGTGTAATCACTCAAAATGGTAGAAATGGCACTTTCCTGCTACTGCTACTGGTTTGAGCTACTGTTACCAATGGGCTACTGCTAGTGTTTCCATTCGTGGCAATGACACACGCATGCTAAATGCTCATATATATATATATATGTCAGGAGAGACAGTTGCAATTGTTTCACCACCAGACCGGTTTGGTCCTTTAATCTCTCTACAGACATTTGAAGCTAAGATCCACCACCTGGAGACCCGGCAGTGCAGGAAGACCAGAGACCAGCAGGAGGCGCTGGAGTACTTTGTCCGCTGCGAGCTGCACCGCTCCGACGTTGGTACGCTCATCAGCTCCATCAAGAGGATTGCTGAAGATGTCAGAACCACCAAAGAAGTCAAAGGTAAAGCAAGCACCACCACAACCACTAACCACACAAACATGACACATCGGCTGTGTCTCAATTGCGAGGAAGCTTCCTAAATAGGTTTCAAATATAGGTTATATGGCGGCATAAAATCAGTAGGAAGTCGTAGGAAACATCCCAACCCGGTTCCTAGATTTGGGAAGATTTTAAGCAAGCATCGGATTGCTCCATGGTTGGTGTAGGCCCAGCGGCAAAATAACCAACATACGTTTTCCCCTTCATCTTTTAAATAAACACATATAAAGGCATTATGACATACCTTTTCCCATGTAACGTAACCTTTATTTGACCACTATCTAACTATTTTTTTTACTTAGTTATTTAATATAATACTTTTTTATCAAATTGGCGAACAGATTGCATAGTGACTTTGACGTCACTCCCCATAGTACATAGACGTACGCTAAACGTGAGATTTTTGGGTCGTTATGGAAGGCTATAATGCTACCTGGTAACGCTGTCTCACTTCGTGAGGCTCTTTCACAAGGTAGGAAGCTTCCTACATAGGTATCGAGGTCATAGGAAGGCTCGCGGTGGAGACACAGCCATTATGATTGTATCATACAATCAAAGATGTGAAAAACATACTTTTAGTAGTATGTCTAATGTCTAATATCCAATTGTCAGGCTAACTATCGCACTTGTGATACAGGACAATTTTCTAAACAAATCATACACCAGTCTTATGTTATTTATCATACATTTATAAAATAAACATAAACTGACTTGGTTTAAAGCATCATGGCTATGTTTCTTTTCTATAATCTAGTTCACTGGTTTCCAAAGCAAATAGCAGAGTTGGACAAATGTCACCACCTGATGACTAAGTTTGATCCCGACTTGGATCAAGATCATCCTGTAAGTCCCCTCATTAAAACATTCACTTTCTATTCATAAACTATAGCAATCAGGTATTATTATTTATGTCAGACTTAGGCATCTTCTAGGATTGGGGTTATAACATATTACAGAGGGGTATATCCACTACCAAAAATCAGGAAAATGTCAAAAAGTTGAGAAATTGACATCTCAAAGTCAGCTAATAAACTCAGTCTTGGAAAGACTCAGGATTGAAGGGGCATGGTCTGATTCCTTGCACCCCCCTCACTGTTTTCTGTAGTTTGTACTACCTCAAAGTCCAAAACGCTGAATCTTGTGTAGCTAATGTGAGTGTATATGGTAATAAGTCACTGTCTTGGCCATGTGAGTGTACGGCAATTGGTTATCCGCAACGAGGATTAGATTCCACCTATTAAATCGGCTTGAAGGAGTTAAAGGAAGACTGCAATTACTAAATTACGTGAGATTTAAAGGAATTTGATGGAACATAATTTTCTGATGCCCAATACACACGTTGATAACCCTTAATGACATAATTAGAAGTAAATTACAGATTTCTGTTGACCATCACATTAATGACCTGCCTCTGTATTCACTGTCTCTGTACTCACTGTCTAACCCCTGCCTGGTTCTTGATGACCTGTCTCTGTATTCACTGTCTAACCCCTAAATCTTCCTGTCTTAGTAGTCCTATATTAATCACTTGTTTGTGTGTTTATTCCTTGCAGGGCTTCTCTGACCCTGTGTACAGACAGAGAAGGAAGATGATTGGCGAGATCGCCTTCAGATATAGACAGTAAGACAATAGTTGGCTCTATACAATGATAATATACAGTACTCAATCTGGAATTTATCTAAGAATGAATCTAAACATTTCTTCTGACAGACTGAAGCGACTAAAACCGTGATAACCGATTACTGTCGAAGAACCATCAGTTGCCGTTCATCCAGTTTTGCACACCCCACTTTGTTCTGATTCAGTCTTGTTTTGATTGAGTCCTACAGTTCTCATGCATTCGACTCTAAAGCAATGGCCAGCAGTCAAACAAAAAAGAACCATGTGACTAAATTGAAAGGACAAATTGCTCAAAACAATGTGGGGCGAGCAAAAATGGCTGATTGCAACTTCAATACTCTTGCGTACGATCGCATCAAAACGTCTCATTACTCTCCGTCTCTGCAGTGGCAATGCGATTCCGAGGGTTGACTACACAGAGGAAGAGATCAAGACCTGGTGAGTGGTGGCCTTCTGCTCTTGTTTTTTGCAAAAAGTAAACACAGCTAAACTGATTAAATAGAATCCTGAGCTGAATTGCAGGTTTGAGCAGAAAGGAGGACAATTTTATAACTAAACAACCCCAAAACGTGCCTTCCCTACGATTCTCTGCCATTGAGAAGTCCCCACTGTAATTGTCAGGCAAGATGGAATCATGAAAGAGTTGCCCTTATTGGTCAGGAATGAGTCAGGTGCGGTCTAAAATCAGAATTGTCTCATACAGAGGCAGCTGTGCAGTCAACCAGGACTGATATTCTCACAGCGCATTTCATTGTCATTTCTAACAAATTACACTAAATAATAGCTCCTAAATCTTACTTACAGCACCTTACCTTAATGCTGTCTTCATGAACCAGATCAAAATATTGGAACAAGACTGATGTTTTCAGTTCATTTCATCTTTATTCGTGACCTTGAAACACCGCTCTCAATAATAAGGTGCGATCTGCAACATCTGAATTGAAGACGTCTCTTTCTCTTCGTAATCCTGAATTTGTTGCCGCTGGCCCCCCCAGTGTGTTGCCCCTCCCTTCCACATGTTGAACACAAAACCAATGTTTGGTAACATGTCACTGATAAATTAGTCACAGATGCGACATGCAGTAAACACAGTCATAAGAGCAGATAAGATAAGAAAACTTTATTGTCAATTCAATTTACATTAAATTGACACGTGTTCTCCGCTATCTTGCAATACAATAAAAATGGTAAAAGCAGACAGTATACAGTATAAAACAGACCGTGTACAATATAAAATGGACAGCGCACAATAGAAAACGGACAGTACATCGAACACTACAACAGATAGTGAAGATCAACAAAAATACATAAAATATATTTTCAGTAGCAGCAGTGCTTATGGGCTGTGTGTGTGTGTGTTACATTACATTATGTCCCTATTTAGTATGGTCGCAGCAGAGAGCACAAATTATTTATTGTACCTATTTTTCCTGGCTACTAGGACCTTGAGTCACCTGCCAGATGGCAACAGCTGGAATGATGAGCTCATTTAAGTCCTGGGTGGCCCTTTTGGTTATGGACCAAATATTTGGGTGTTTTAGAGTTGCAATTGTCTGTTTCCTTGGTGGCCTGGTTGACCACCTGGGTCAGCTTGTTCCTGTGTCTAACTGAGAAGTTCCCATGGCAGGAGTCGATGTTGAAGGTAAGAACTCTCTCAGTGAGGGACCTGTAGACCATGGTCAAGGTGTGTTTAATGCTGCTGATCCTCCTCAGTTTCCCTGAGTAGGGACACACTTTATAAATGTCATCTAGACCTCTACACATGACAGAAACAAGCTTAGCAATGCAGAAACAATTTATGAAATGCAAATAGTTTTCAAATGGTGTGTTTCCATTCAAACGATCAAATAAGTAACTGTGTGTGTTAAAATCCTTTTCCCTTTTCTTTTGACGTAGATTTACAGCTGGTCTCCTTTTTGTGATGCAACATGCAGGGGCAGACTAACACACTAACTTGAACGAGAGGAAACAAATTGTCGAGCCTTGAAAGCAATGAAGTAGAAAACCCTTCTACTAACAGTAACGTTGAGCTCAGCCTTACAATTTTGTTCTAATATTTTACTTCCAAGGGAACTATAGAGGACCAGAGAATGAATGAACAAACCCAATAGGCTGCGACTAGCGTGACCCATGCTTGTGTGTGATGGCTAGGAGGGAGGTGTACGTGACCCTAAGAGAGCTGTGCAACATCCACGCCTGCAGTGAACACCTGGAGGGAATCCAGATGCTGGAGAAACACTGTGCCTACAGCCCAGACAACATCCCCCAGCTGGAGGACGTGTCCCGCTTCCTCAAAGGTAGACAGGGAGATAGATATCTAGCCAACACCAACATATAAATATATATGTATATATGTGTGTGTATAAACCTTACCTGGGAGAACTGGGCAAAAGTCCTGACAGCCAGCATGGGGATGTGACATAGAAGCTCATGTATGCGGTATATATATATAGATATATATATATTTCTGTCACTCCCAAGTGACAGAAATTTTTTAGAAATCCATTTTTCTCTTTCGTATTCTTCTTAATCTCCTGAGCTCCCTCCCACTATCCCTATCTCATTCCCCCTCCCTATTTTTTACTCTCCGCCTTCCTCCTTTTTACTTTCTCCCCCTCTCTCCCCCTTTCTTTCTCCCCCTACCTCTCTCTCCCTCCCTTTCTCTCTCCCCCTTCCTCCTTTTTACTCTCCCCTCCCTCTCTCTCTGTCTCCTCCTCGTTTTCTCCCTCTCTCTCCCTCTCCTTCTCTCCCCCTCCCTCTCTACCCCTCTCTCCCTCTCTCTCCCTCTCTCTTCTCCCACCTCTCTCCTCTCCTTCTTTCCCCCTCCCCCCTCTCTCTCTCTCCCCCCCTCTCTCTTTCCCCCTCCCCCCTCTTCCAGAGCGTACAGGGTTCCTGGTTAGACCGGTGGCTGGTTTGTTGTCGGCCAGAGATTTCCTGGCCAGTCTGGCGTTCCGAGTGTTCCAGTGCACCCAGTACATCCGACACTCATCCTCTCCCATGCATTCCCCTGAACCGTGAGAACACTAGAGTCTAGTCACCTTCACACCTCTACCACCACCATCTCATCATCATCATCATCGTCTTCGTCACCATCACCATCATCAATGTCTTGGTCCTCGTCTATCTCTCTATCGGTTTAATATTAAAGGAAAACCATACACCTTTGTTTGAACTAGTCCCTGCCCACTATCAACATAAAAAGAAATGCCTACTTCTGGCTTATATGTATATGCACTTCTGGCAAATACTTTATTTAATTCAGGGGTTAGGCTATGTTGCTGTTCAGGCTTTCACTCTCTTGACATTCCCACTTGCTACAATCAATTTTGGGGCAAAGGGGGGGGGGGGGGGGGGGGGGGGGGGGGGCTGGTGTAGCTAAAATGTTTGATTGATGCTACCTGGTAACCCAAAACTGCCAGTAATAAATAAACAACGCAAAAGCATGCATTTAGTCTTTACAGGGCAATCTGAATCTGAATTCCACATGCATTTAAGTCGAGATTTGGACTGGGCTCTTTTCATAGCACTACTTTTTAACCCACTACACACTTTTTATCTACAATAAGTTGTTTTAGGAATAGGTTTTCCTTTAACCTCTAAAACCTTCTCCAGTTTTTAATATTCAATAATAACAATAAAAAAGAAAATTAATATATATATATAAATATATATTGCTATAAGTGCAATAATATATTGCACTTTAATAGAAACTCAAAGACACTTAAGAACTGCAACAAATTAATCAGATGCATATGTGTGTGTGCACATGCATGTATGTGTCTCATGTCTATGTCTAGACATATGCTTTACCTCTTTACTATGTGTGTGTTTTTCAGGGACTGCATACATGAGCTTCTGGGTCATATGCCCATGCTGTCTAGCAGGACTTTTGCCCAGTTCTCCCAGGTAAGGTTTATATATACACACATACGTACATATATACATACAAAGTATCATATTATTGACCAATCAGGATCAAGTAACAACACTGTGGTATACATATATGTATATATAAAAAAATAAAGAGAAACAAAAGATAGATATATACATGTATATGGTATATGTATACCACAGTGTTGTTACTTTATCCTGATTGGTCAATAATATAATACTTTGCATTAGCCACTCACCCATCCAGTCGTACATTATTATCTAATAACAGGACAACCCATCATAGTTTATTCCTTACATATATTAATGCAATAGACTTTTGTTTGCTGACTGCATAAAAAGTTTCATTGATTAGCATTAATGAGATCCAAGTTGTTGTGCATTCCGTTTGATGTAGAACACGGCGACAAATCTAATATTTCAGCCGCTCATGCTGTTTCCTCTGTATTCCTCTTTGTAGAACATTGGCCTGGCTTCACTGGGGGCATCTGATGAAGACATTGAGAAACTATCAACCGTAAGTAGAGTTTTATTTCGACAATTCGCCACATAAATGTACTGATTGTGTAAAACAGCTTCCCACCTCTCTGTCAGTGTGGCTCTCTGAGGATGCCTGTTGTTCTTTCTGTGCTGCTCAGCTGTACTGGTTCACCGTGGAGTTCGGCCTGTGTAAACAAAACGGCGAGATTAAAGCCTATGGTGCTGGACTCCTGTCTTCATACGGAGAACTATTGGTAAGTTCCTGTAGCAACAGGTGTGCAGCCCCACCCAGCCCCAGAGTCCAATCAGTCTGACTCGGGCCAGGTGAGGCTGCTTAAACTAGCCACACACACACTCCCACATACCCCCAACACCCAATTGAAGCCGGGGAGAATCCCCAGCTGAAACCTACTCCTCCCCCCCCTCCCCCCCCCCCCCCCCATCCAAAAAATAAATACTTAAACCGGACTCTGACCCAGGGTTACCATACCTAAAATAAAATAAAACAACCCCAAAGTCCCCACCCCCCCCCCAGGGTGACACCCCAACCCACCCTCCCCCTCCATCCTGGAGACTCGGAGGCCTGGGCTGCTGCCCCAGGGCTGTCTGGACAGGCTGGCGGAGGAGTTGGTTGGGCAGCGGTGCTGGCTGGATGCTGGGGCGGCTAGCCGCAGACGGTTGCCCATGGCGGTTGCTGAGCTGCCTCCGCCGGGATCCACCGCGCCGTTGGGGAAAGGGATGGTGTTGGGAGAAGGCTGTCCGTCGTCGCTGCTGGGCCCAGTGCGCCCCTGGACAGCCTTCCTGTGTCCAACGCGGTCTGGAGAGGCCCCACATTGGGCGCCAGTGTAGCAATGTCCACTACTACATGCCACCTAGGTGGCTCCCATACTCCACCTAGGTGACTTTCCTTGGGCTCCTCCAAACAAATGGACACAGGGTGGTGATGTTGAACCGGTTTATTGTGCAGGTTGCATGCCACTAGTGCTGCCATGCCGGAGAGCTCTCCCCGAGTGTGTGTGGTGGTGGCTGGTTTAACCTGTGCACACTGATTGCTCAATGTGCAACAGGTGTGCAGCCCCACCCAGCCCCAGAGTCCAATCAGTCTGACTCGGGCCACGTGAGGCTGCTCAAACCAGCCACCATCCACACACACTCCCACAGTTCCCTTTTTCTATTTTCACTTATTCTCTTCTCTTGTATCCCCTCTTCTGAATTATTATCTCCTCTTAAAGCCGCTGCAGGTAACATTTGCGAGTTGCAAAGATAATGAGCAGCGAAGAGCAAAAGAGAGCCACACCTTGAAACTAAAGAAAACGAAAAAACCTCTCAACACTCTCTGCTCCCTCCCTACGTTTTTCCGCCATTGAGAAGTGTTGTATTGTTCATACAAAACGACTTACAGTTAATTTCGATACATTCAGGACAGGTAGAGGGGTTAGCGGTCATTTAGCTGAAGTATGCGTACAGATATTGGGGACCAAACCCAGAACCATTGGGCTGGGAGTCCAACATCCTAAACCACTAGACTACCGTGCACTATTCTGCCCCAACACTATCATACTATGTTTTCTTTTCTTCTCTTATATTTAGTTGTGTTTCCTTTATCATTGCTGACCGTTCTTCCTTCCCTGTCCTGGCCCAGCACGCCCTGTCGGATGACCCTGAGAGGAGAGTGTTCGACCCAGACGCAGCTTCAGTGGAACCCTACCAGGATCAGAACTACCAGTCCGTCTACTTTGTTTCTGAAAGCTTTCAAGACGCCAAAGAGAAGCTCAGGTACTGAGATGAGAACACATACACACACGCGCGCACACACACATAGACACACAGCGCACATAGATGAGACATACACACACGCACATAGAAGATACATACACACACACACACACACATGCAGGCAAGCATGCACACACACACATACACAGGCAACCAGACACACACACACACACATAGTGCATTATCCACATTATATTACCCATAATGTGGTTTGGGATATGGGAAAGAGAGGGACAAAGAGAGAAAGGGATAGAGAGCGGGAGACATAGGGAGAGGAAGAGAGCGAGGGAGAGAGAAAGAGACAGAGAGAGAGAGAGAGAGAGAGAGAGAGAGAGAGAGAGGGAGGGGGAAGGAGTATATCGACAGACACACACCTACTACACTGCTGGGATGTCTGTCTCTCTCTCTCTATCTCTCTTAACCTGCAGACTACGTTAGGAACATACAGCTGTTCCTAATGTAGTCTCACTCGCCCACAGCTCAGCACTGCTGTTTCACTTGGCCTGCACATCAAATGGTGCCCTGTGAAAACAAGTAGCTCCTAGAAATCAGTCAGTGATCTCCTTTAAGTCCCTTCTTTAAACACTTTTATCGGAGGGCCTTTCCTGATTTTACTTGACTTTATTTCCTTTATTTGTTTTTTATTGGTTTTGGTTTTCTTTTCAAACATGTTGATTTAATGACTTTTATTTTGCCGCTTTGTAAAGCACTTTGTAACGTGGATTTTGTGCTCTATAGATAAAGATTATAGTATTATTATAGTAGGCTAACCCTTTCCTAGTATTGAGTTTCCCCGCATGTGTGAAAATAGCAGTGTGGGAACGTCTGCCCAGACGTAGTTTATTTAATATAGCCGAATACACAGTGAATAACCAGGGACAGTGGGGGAGCTGAGGAGGCTACAGCATTCCCCTTTGGCAGGGGGCTGTAACTGCATAGCAAAAACGTGTAATAAAAGAAAAAAGATGCAGTCCTCAAATAATGGTTGTTTGTTAATTGGTTTAAATCCACCCTGTTTTTAATTCAATTTGATTTCATTTTAGAGCACTCAATGTATTTTCTGTGTATCTGAATGGCAAACGCAGAGCAAGAAGCTAGCCGTGATTGGCCCTAAAGTCAAACAGCAAAAACCAACAGTTGACTGTGTTGGTTGTAGTCTTCCTTTTTTTTTTTTTTACTGTGTTGGTTGAAGTGGGTTTTTCTTTTTTGCCAAGGGAAGACATCTCCTGCTGAGACATTTCCTTAGTGCTGCTTCTCATTTGCACTTGGGTCCTCACTGCATTCTGTCAGTGTGTCTGTGTTATAAAGTTCAAGTACCTTGTTCTATTGCCACCAGTAGGCTATAGTGTGGCTGGTGAATAGTCTTCAGTCTTACCTAAGCAGCTCAATAAGCAGAAGGGCATACAGGGATATTTACATATAAATATATTTTGAAGGACATCAGCTTTGCAGTTACCTTTTCTGGGATCCAGCAGTCCTTCTTTGTTGTATTAATAAAAAAGCACAGAGCCTGGGCCGGAAACCAAAAACGGAGGGGTTGGAGTTACACCTTGTTTCCTGTTTTGTTATGGAGACATTCTACCTCAAAGAAACTGATTAGTAGACAAATCATTCAGAAGGCGGCTTTAATAACTATTTCTACAGCGGCCGGTCTACATGGTGTTGATTTGAATCCTTCAGACATTTTATTTTTTATTTTTTTACAGTTTACTAGTGCTGGCCAAGTTTGCGTTCGCGGTTAATTGCCAATTACGCGCTTCCAGATCCCCGCTTCTAGCAACATGATGGGTCAAATCAAATATGAAGCAAAAGCAAAAAGAAACGCCCCATTCACCCAGATTTGAGCTCGTCTGCACATCTTAAATGTGATTTGTGAGACTTACTCCGCCCAAAACCCCTAATGTTGTTTTGTTTTGTTGGTACTGATAAAGGTTGAGTAATCTTCGTTTGGTGTTTCACCACGGACAGGGCGTACGTGGCGGGCATCAGGCGTCCATTCTCAGTGCGCTACGACCCCTACACCAGCAGTGTGGAGGTGCTGGACAACCCACTGAAGATTCGTGGAGGTCTGGACTCCGTGAAGGACGACCTGAAGATACTGATAGACGCCCTGAGTGTGTTGTCCTGATATCACTCCACACCGCACACACACACACATGCACACGTACCTGCACGCGGCACACACACCAACCCACCCTACACACATGCACGAGCCGCGGCCCACACACACACCCAACACATACGCATGCAGCACACACACACACACACACACACACACAAGCAGCGGCTACCACTGTCACCTGCATTTGCTTTGTGGCTTATCACATGTTCACAACGCTGTGTGTTTCATTTGGGTTTATCTGCGTCTGCTATGTCCAACATGCTAGCGTTTCACTGTTTCTCCAGAGGTTGTCCACCCACTGGCGCAACGAGAATTAAACTGTTGTAAAGCTGAGCCGGCGGCATTGTTGGCCCCGTTTCATAATGTGCGTTAAAGTCTCCATGAGTGTGGTTTGTGTTTGAGGTAAAGAAGGTTTTGTTTCATCAGATTTCCTTCAGAGTGAATTCGATTTTTTTTTGTTAATAGAATCACATTTGTTACATGAGGTTACTGTCAGACCCTGAACTAAATCAATGGCAAAATGTGATCATGAATGTCTTAAAATAAAAGAGTATGTAGCGCATTTTTTTATTAATCAACATCTATTATTACATTTAAACTTCAAAAAATAAACCTTTAAATTACAATGATTTTAATTAAAAAATAAAACGTCTCAACAAAATGCTTTTGTTGAGTTGGGAATTTAACTACTTGCAATGTTTGTTTGATTTCAAATGTTGTATTACGTGTTCTCCAATGTGAATGTGTAATAAAAAAAGAGGGAAATAACTATATTGTCAATTGTTTTTGAAAAAGACAAAAATGTATTTAGCCAAGAACTAAACATGAATAGTAGCAATCTGCTTTCAAAACCGGATAAAAAAGTAGGCTACATGTATTACTTTATCTTTCCAGATAAACGTATTATGATATAGAAATATAATTATATGTAATATTATTTGTAGACATCCATCATTGCAATTGTATTTGGAGAAAAAAAAACGCGAAATATCTTCGTAATCGACCCATGCAGTTATATAATCTGCCACTAGAGGGCGCCGTATAGCAGTACAATATTGGACTTGCCGTTGAGCTTTTAAAAGTGGTGGTCATTATGCCATTCAAAAATGCATTATAGACTAAATAATGTCATCGCGGCTCACTGCTATAGTCTACTATTTCGCAGCTTTTTACTCTATAGCTTAATAGAGGAGAATTATAACTTAATTCAGGAGCAGGTGGATTGAGTTGTCCCATGGTACTCAGCCATTAGTGTCTTAGGATAGATAAACGTATCTATGGCTAGGGTACCATTTGTAGCAAGGGTTAGGGCATCTTGCTCAAGGATGCCTACTGTGGGTAATAATAGGCCTAATCAAAGAAAATAAGGAATTGTTTGTATATTAACTTATTTGTGTCTTTCAAGGAGTAATTGGTGATAAGAGTGACAGTCCTTACCTTGGATCGACGCATGTCAGGTCTGCAATAAGCAACAAATCATGCAACATCTTACCTCGATCAAACATATTCACGCTCAGTGTCTGTATTGTAGGCCCACTTTATTCTTCTCATACAATGTTGTTCCTAAAGTGGCCACTAGGTGTCAGCCGGAGGTAACTAGAACTTCATCCATCCTCAACCCCTGATAGAGGAAAGGTTAAAGCACAAAAGTAAATGCAGTTCATATAGAAACACAAGTTACATATCTAGGAATATTTAACGACTAGTGATGCAGCGGGGAGGTGTTTCCACTAAAGGGTGAACTGTCTGTCTGACTGCCTGCCTCTCTCTCTATTTGTCTGATATTGCCATCATCTCATTCTACAGAACTCGCTTGGCCCACCAACCTTCGCGACCAACTATCTTCAAATAGGCCTACATACGTCCACAAATATCTTCATTGCAGCCTCTGAGAAACACTGGTGAATTAGTAGACCGATCGTTCAATTATTTAGTTGGAATTTGGAATGATTTGTCTGTGCTCGCTTCTCTTAATCTGGAGGAGATATGCGATCATCATGAGCCAGAACGCATTTGACGGGTTTAAATGCGGGTCTAACAATAAGTTATGTGTCATATAGGCCTGCACATTTACTAAGTGAAAACGACATTTGAATGACATTAAAATCTTGCCAAATGTGAGTCAGAGCAGAGAGAGCAGGGAACATGGTGAGACATGTTAGACGCTAAATGTTCATGTTAATGACGCGAGGGCGGAGTCGTGACATTTCATGGGCGCTCTTAGGAACCGTTTCCAAGTGTTCATCCTTCTGGGGACAACACGCGCAATGGGTCCGTGACAATGCGTAAAGGATAAAAAAAAAAAAATGTTGTGAGTCTCGTCCGTTCACTTCTCTCCTACTCATTCTCTCTGAATACAAACCAAGACTGGACCATCTTTTTTTTTTTTTTTTTTTTGAAGAGGAGGGGCAAAGGCGGAGGGAGGTTCGGGAGAGGCGTGTTTTCTATATAACAGTTGTCCCTCAGAACTTTTGCCTGTCGCCTGGTCTTCGGGACAGCATCTCACACACCACCTCTGTAGACTCACCAACTGGGGGAACTTATTCACCTGCAAAAAAAAAAAAAACACAAAAAAACACCGTATTTTTCCTCAAGCCAAATAACGCGCAACGTTTACTCGTTCCTTCCCTCTGACATGGAGACCCAGCAAAGAAATGGACATCTCTCACTTTGCCACACCTGCCGAAGAACAGAGAGGAGCATAATGACGGTAATTTCGGACGATCAGGACGAACACCTTCTTTGCATTCGGCCGACTGTGTTAAGACTCTTCCTGCAAGATAGACTTGTTTTAACATCTCAGTTCCTCAACCACATTTTCTCGTTTTCTTACGCTATACCTTTGCTGCATGTGTAGGATTTCTTTATTTGAACGAGATTGAGATTTAGATTTTTTGGGGCTGTATGTGCAACAGGTATATCTTGAAAGGTAGGGGGTATGCTGTATGTAAGTTCACGGACACGGTGGTCCTAGTGGGACGGTATCGGTGGGACGTCAGCTGAATTCCGGGACTACAGATAGGGGGCGACAGGTCAGGGGCTCAGGGTTCATCATTGACCGACCGGTATCGCAACTTATTGGGAACAATTGTGTAACAGTGGTTGACAGGCACAGATATGCCTACTGCGCCATTTTCTCCAAGTTAAGCAATTAAAAGAAAAAGAAACACGCATGCATTATCGGAGGGCGATTCTCGTTCTAGCAAAGAGAGAAGGACAACTGATAACCGGCCACTAGATTAACATTTATAGTAAATCAGGTTCAATAGGCCGATGCTGTAGCCGGAGCGCATTCTCGTTATGCATCATACGCGTTGCATTGGTTTGCAAAAGTAGGCTACAACGTCTCAATGTTTAGTCTCTAATTCCCATTAAACCAAGCGAATGATGTGCTGTAATTTTTTTTAAACTTGTAAAATGTAACTGATTCAGACAAATTACATTCTTTATATATTGCAGGGTCATACGGTCGAGCAGCATATAATGCCATTGTGTATAAATATGTATTTCTGTATTTGTGCAGGTGAAGAGGATGTCTTCGTCAAGTCGCGCGCTGGTTTTCGCCCTGGCAATGACGCTGTACATTTTTCAAGTGGCTTCGGCGGAAACTCTTTGCGGAGGAGAATTGGTGGACGCTTTGCAGTTCGTCTGCGAAGACAGAGGATTCTATTTCAGTAGGTTTCAACTTTAATATCTTCAAAACGTCTTTGCATTCCGTTAAAAACTAATTGCTAGTCCACAGCAGTGCAAATGGATCGGTCACACAGTGAGCGGTTTAGTGGAATGCATGTTTGGTGTTTTTTCGCTTTTTGCTACACATGCACCCTCACACACACACACACACACACACACACACACACACACACACACACACACACACACACACACACACACACACACACACACACACACACACACACACACACACACACACACTCATTCTCTCATTTTCACCCAGGAGAGAATAGGAAAGAGAGACAAATGGGAAAGGGGAGGGAGGTAGAAAGAGATATTGTGGCCAGCTGTGTTCTGTCTCAAGATCAGCTCTCTCGCGGCTGCTGCTGAGAGGGCGCTTTCTGTCGCTCCAGTCGGGTCCCCAGGCCCCGGTCCCAGGGCCCATACCTCTGATTGCATATGAAAGGACAGCGAGCAGAGAAGGCACACACGACTCAATGCGACACAATGGCCCACTTGTTTACTAGTGCATTCCGCGGGGGGAAGGGGGGGGGGGGGGGGGGGGGTGCAGAGAAGGGTAACAGCACCCCAAAAGGCATGCCCGTCACCTCAGCACCAACGTTCCCGAGGAGAAACCAAAAATCTTCTCATATTTCTGAACTATAGCATTATTTGCATGACATCATCACTTCTGACCCTGAGCATCCATTTGGCTTTAGGCTATTGAAATGCGTTTTGATCCTGGCTAAATCCTTTGTGTGATTTTTTGATATGGACTCACTTTGTGCTTCCAACCCTCTCTTGATCCCAGCCTAAAATATTATTTACCACTTTTAGCCAACATTGATGTCCTTTCTCCTCCCCCTCTTCCCCCTCCCCGTCACTCCCCCACTCTTTCTTTTCTCTTTCTCTCCCTTATATTCCCTTTCCTGCAATAATGTCTCTCTCCCCCCCCCTCTCTCTTTCTCCCCCCCCCCCTCTCTCTGTCTCCCCCCCCCTCTCTCTCTCGGTTTCTCCATCATTGTGTATGGGACCAGTGCTTCTAACAAGTCCTGTATTGATCGCGGTGGCCCAGTGTCCCCCGGGCTGCATCCTAACTTTCACCTTTCCTCCTCCCACTCCTTCCTTTCTCACACACCCTCCACTCCTCTTTGTTTCGGAGTACTCATGTTTTTCAGGACACTCACATACATTTAGCTCCTATTGGATCTAGTTTATATTATTTGTCTATGTCTCTTAAGCTCTCTCTCTCTCTCTGTCTCTCAATTTTTCATTGCATCCTTTGTAACCTTCCTCCCTCAGCTTATCTCCTTTGTAATAATTCTGTCAAAGGAATGGTTTTGGTTTTAATGCATGTGTTGACTGTATGCCTTGTGGGTCCCATCCTTCCCATGTCTGCCCATCACGCCGGCGGCTGCACGACAGGGAAAGGGTATTAACTAATGAGATTAGTCTATAAAAACAAATGATGTGTTGCAGTTGGCCAACAGATTTCCTTTTTATCCTCTTTGTTAAACGGCCGGCCAGGAACCTCATGCTAATCCAGAGAAATAACAACAACAGCAGCACTGCTCCGACGTCAGCCGTCGACGCATGCGTCAAAATACCCCCCCCCCCCCCCCCGTTGCGTTGCATTCGTGGACATTATTACCTGCAACTTTGTTCTTTTATCGCTCCTGGGCTAACCATGGTTGTTCCCTTTGGTTCTCCCCCCCCCCCCCCCCCCCCCCCCCCCCACTCTCTCTCCAGGTCGGCCGACCAGCAGGACTAGCAGCCGACGCACCCAGAACCGAGGGATCGTGGAGGAGTGCTGCTTCCGGAGCTGTGACCTGAACCTCCTGGAGCAGTACTGCGCCAAGCCGGCCAAGTCGGAGCGCGACGTGTCCGCCAGTGCCCTCCAAGGCATCCCCATGATGCCCCCACTGAAGCAGGTACATGTCAGCAACCACCACCACCACCACCACCACCACCACCACCACCTCACTCTATCTGTTCCCTCCTTCTTCCAATCTTCTGTGTCTCTGAGCGCACGCACACACACATGCATGCACACATGTACACACGACACACACACACGCATATGCACGCACGCAGGTACATAGACAAAGACATACACACATAGACATACACGACACACACACACACACACACATGCACACACATGCACTTGACACACACAGACACAGATGCATGCTCGCATCCACGCACACAAACACACATAAACACACACTGTCACACGTTGGCTGGTAGGCTCCTATGTCCTGGCGAATGGAAACAGTTTATCTGAAGCTAGTTTATCTTGATGAATAGTGGATAGTAAGCAAGTATCTTCTGACAAACGTGCTGACAGTGGTGGAAAGTGCTCAGACTTTCACAGCACATTGTCGTCAGGTAATGTCAGTATAGTGGCGCTGTCACACACAGTCAGCAAGTGTGTGTGCATCTGTGTGCATGTTGTGTGTGTGGGTTTGTTTGTGTTCAAGTCTGTGGGAATGATTGTCTGTTACAAAACAATATGTTCCAGGTGTAGGAACACGAGACAGAGAACACTTAGTTCCCTAAAAATGGCACGCATTATCAGTTATGTGGTCAACATGATTAACTCTGAGTAAGATTACCAGATATTACTGAAGGATTCAAAGTCAAACCCTATATGCATCTGTTTTAAACCTTTGAAAAAGCAAATACAAAAAAAGGATCACTGCACATTCCCTGTATCCATTTCCCAAACCTGATCAAAACCAGATGTAACTTTTTTTTCTAAACCTGTCGATTAATCGCAGTCAGCTGTGTGGACGTGGTCTCCATAATATAACAGATTAAACAAAAAGATATGTCAGTAGCCGAGGAACACGTAGTTCAAGAGGACTGCTGTGGATCTCAGCCAAAACTTGTCCCAAACATGTCCCAAACATGTCACATGCTTGTCCCCAACTTGTCCCCTATGGGCCAGCTGTTTCTATCCTTTAGAGCTATGATGAGGAAGTAAGGCGGGGGGAGGGAGGGGGGTGAGGGGAGGGGAGGGAGGAGGTGGGGGGTTGAATACCCCTCTAAAGACAGCGCACAACAACAAGCTATTCAGATCAGGCTATTCACGCATTAAGTAAGTCTCACTCTCTGGCGCCACCACAGAGAAACTCCTAATACTTAACTCAACCAGACTTAACAGAAAAATAGCGGTTTTCAAAGTGGGGGTTGGGGTAATATGGAGGACTTGTTTATGTTATTTTTTTAGTGGGGGGGTTGAATCTGTGTGTATGTGTTTGTGGGGGGATGTGTGTGTGTGTGGGGGGGTTACCTGATTAGTGTGAACAATGACTAGTTCCTCCTATGTAAATGGGGAGGGGTGAAGTCTGCATGATAACGACAGCTACTCTCAGTCTGGGGAATCAAAACAAGACGACAAGGCAGGCGAGTCGGCTCGACGCTGGGCGTTCTCCCCGCCTTCCAGGATGACATTTAAGATTTCCATTTAACTGTGACCCAAACAAGGACCCCAACGTCTTCATAACATAAACTATCCTTTTCCATTGTAATAGTCGCCTACAATTTCTTCTTTGTAAGCACTGACACCATGTTTTTCCATTTATCTCCTCCCCTCCCCTCCCCTCCCTCCACCACCCAATAGGAAGTGCAGAAGAAGCAGCACGTGAACAACAAGCTGTCCTCATACGCCGTGTGGGACAGAAAGGCAGCCCAGCGGCTCAGGAGGGGCATTCCCGCCATCTTGAGAGCCAGAAAGTTCCGAAGGCAGGCTGAGAAGGCGAAAGCGAAGGCCCAGGAGCAAACCATGTCCCACAGACCGCTGATCAGCCTGCCCAGCAAGCTTCCCCCCGTCCTGCTTTCCACAGACAACTTTGTCAGCCACAAATGAGCCCACCACCCGCCCAGAGTTTGCACAGACAAGAGTTTGGAGGAAGAAGAGAAAAGAACAACACAAGACTAGGGGGATTATAGCTTTGTCTCTTGACGTCATTTCTGTGGCAGTCCTCTTTGACCTCCTCTGCCCTGTTCGAGCCCACCACCATACTACCCCCCCACCCCCCTCACCCACCCAGCGCTCATCTAGTACTTCTTGACCCCTTGACCCCCTCTCTTATGCCCCACCACCCACTCACCTCCCTAAAAAAAAAATACGCACACAAACATGCCTTCACATACTGCCTCTCAACTCTCTCTCTGTCTCTCTCTCTCAACTATCTCACTCTCGGAACTCTCCGTCTCTCTCTCTTAACTCTTTCTCTGTCTCTCTCAACTCTCTCTCTGTCTCTTTCTAAATTCTCTCTGTCTCTCTTGCTCAACTATCTCTCTGTCTCTCTCTCTCAACTCTCTCCATCTTTCTATCTCAACTCTCTCTCTCTCTGTCTGTCTCTGTCTCTCTCTCTCTCGCTCTCCCTCTCTCTTTCATTCACTGACACAAAAGGCATAAACACAAATGATGAACAAAAAGTTACCAATTCGGCTGATGCAATCCAGGTGGATCCTTAAGTAAAACAGAAGAGAAAAAGGAGACGAGGAAATGAAAGAGACAGTGTCAGAGGCGGACACATGGAGGAATGGGTTTTGTCCCTGAGGAAGACGACGGTGAAGAGCGGCATGCATGAAAGAATCCATTCCACCAGGCTTTCCTGAGGCATAAGAACACCTCTGATAGTTCTTTTTCTTATTAGTTTGCACCTCTTAACTATAAAAAGGACTTCCACACTGTAAGGAATTATTTTGTAAAATTAGATTCCTGTTCCAGCACCTTTTAATCACAAACAAGAAGCAGAAAAGAGTCTGCAAATTGCACATTGCCACGGAATACGTCAAAGTATAGAAAAAAAGGCACTATTTTTTTATGAACAATGAACGTGTAGCTTAAAAAAAATGTCATGGTGCTAGCTTTGGGAATGGACTCAAAGAAGAAGAGGTTGAAAAAGCACGTTTTTTTTTTCTTTGGATCTTAAAACTTTCCGTTTTAAGGAAAGTCTGACTTTTTAAAAAGAGGAAAATAAAGGATATGGTGGCTCTTCTTGGCAGTGGCAATGTAAAGGGGAAGTGTCACTGAGCGAAGCCATGGGCTGTGTTAGCGCGTAGGCTAACAGCGTGTGCTAGCGGTTGCTCATCACTGGCTTGCTGGTGTAATTGTCAGGCGAGTGTCCTTCTGTGGTTCCTGGACAGGGACCAGAGCGGGGATACAAATTGGACATGGTGGACTGCCTGGACTGGGACAGAACTAAAGTTCTTGGACAGAACTTCCTGTTTGCCATGGTTTTGCTGACTGCCGAGGGCAGGAAGGGAAATGTTTTGGACACCGACTGAGTGGGATAATGATGATCATATTTTAATTATATTTTTATTTTTCTGTTTTCTTTTCATATCAACGTTTCAAGAAAAAAAAAAGAAAAAACGTCAGATTCTGGTACCGTGACATTCCTGTTAGGCATATTTTCCATGGTTATTGTTATGTTATTTTACAGGAAAAAAAAGGCACAACATTTAAATTCAAAGGGAAAAAACAGCAATAATGTCAACTAACCTTTTTGTTGTATTGTATATCAGTAGTATTCACATGCTTTTGCCTGAAAACAAATACTTGAATATATATATATATATACACATATATATATATATATATATATATATATATATATAAATATATAGATATATAATAAGTTTCCAGGGACGTTGTGGTATTTTCCTTTAGTCTGAGGTGTATCCTTGCGTAATGAGCCGCCAAGCTTTTTGTTTGTTTGTTGAAATACAAACAAGGGCACTGTATAAAGGCATTATTTATTTTGTTATAAAATATATTTGAAAAATTGGTCCAAATAATATACGTAGCACTGATGCGGATTTATTTTGTAATGATCTCTTTCTTCCAATTGGAGTCGTCATGCTTTTCTTTTAGATGCTTTGTACCAAAAATATTTTCATTTTTTTCGTTTTCATTTGACATTACCTTAAATCAATATTTTAACAGCTTCGTAGCCACGATTGCATAGGTATGTTACCATATCACCCAATTAGGCACATACTCCAAATATTCTGGTTTGCATGGACATTCAGAAACCATGGTTGTCTGTTAAATATTCCCACTTAGCCAGACCTGTGTCCCCCAAACACATGAAGGGCCGTAGAACAGCTTGGATAACGAGACCTCAGAAATTCTGAGGCAGCCATCTGATTGGCTGCAACTTTGAAAAAATAAAATAAAAGGGAAAGAGAGTTTCTCTAGCGTGATTTCATTGGTTGTAAGATAACGACATCTCAGTGTGTCTCTTGTCTTTTCCTATCCAACATGTGTTTGAAGATGTTCCCTGGAGCATTCATAAGTTTGATAAAAGTCAAAGTCTGGCTATATGACAGATTCTCTATTGAAAAGAACACAATCATGACCGACTGAAACAACTCTTCATTGATTGTACTCAACCCACTAAGTTTTAAAGCCACTTTAGAATGGATGGGAGTGGAACAATTGGTTCTTTATTAAATCATATCTCTGTGAATGTGCATGGTCTCTTCCCCTCTACCTATCAGCTCCCTTGGTCAACGTGCTATCGACTGCCATTTGGTGTCCACCTTTGACATAAGTATCTGGACAGAAAAATACAGCGATGAAGAAGACTTCGCATCCCTTTGGCTAGACATTGTGGTGGGCAGTCCGGTTATATGACTGGAAAATTATTCTTTCCATCATTCATTTATGGATCATTTACACCTCCCTCTCCCATCTGATATACCCTCGTATCCCCTTATTTGTCCCACATTCACCCTCTATCAGGCCATGCCTTAAAGGTTATACACTATCTATATTCAGTTTAAAGAGGATCAAATATTATTCTAACATCCCAAGAGAATCATTACGAATTTGATGATGAAGGGCTATATCAGACATAATTGAAACATTCAAACCCTCAGGATGAAATCTGGCTCCGGTGATTGAGTGTCTTGAGATGTGTGGAGAGAGAGGTACGCCAATAAAACGTTAGCCCATATCTGGCCATAAACTCCTAGCTGTCTGTTGTAGAGACAGCAGCAGCTTAGGGCATGCCATAGACAAGGTCAGTGCATCCTAAAAATGCCCACGAAATAAAGAGTGGATTGAGAACATCATACAGTAAGGAGAGTAGAGAAGTTGCAGAACAAATCTCCAAATGGGAACTCAAAATAGCCCGCTTCCTGCCTCTTTAAATATTCTAAAGCATTGCAATTATTATAATAAAAATTATTAATATTATTATTTGCGCCGTAAAGATGGAATTCCCGGACAGCAATGATAAAATAGACATGATGATATCTATTTTATTTTAAGATATGATTCCTGCTAGGACTGCATTCATTCGCTATTATTATTGTAAAGATCAACCAGGCAACCCTTATGTCCTAAGTCAACCACTTCCTGTCACTGAATATGAAAGGCTGCCTTGCTCAGCGGCAGCAGGCAACATCTTCTGTGTCAGTAGCCCACTCAGCCTGTGTGTATTATTTTGTTTAACCTCTGCACGCTAGAATGTCCGAAATGCACAATTCATGTACTTTCATTTTTAATATCAATAAAAGAAAAAAAAACATTTTATCAAACACCCATTTGTCTCACAGCTTTATTTGAACGCTAGACTTGGTGTGTTATGGGGTATTTTGGGCGTGTTGGTTGTTGTTATCACGAGGAAAGAGATGCGTTAGAGATCCAGTAGTTATCCCTCAGGTTGGACAAGTTCTCTGCGACTGCTGATTTCTCTCAGTCGCCTTCGTGTCCCCTGACCTGGTAGTATCTTGTGCGAGTGCCTTGTGTTTCACACCTCAACGTTTTAACAAGCTTTTCATAACCTCTCATATCTCCCCAACAAAAACAAACCAACCTTCGCCCCCCCCCCCCCCCCCCCCCCCCCCCCCCCCCCCCCCCCCCCCCCCCCCCCCCCCCCCCCCCCCCCCCCATAAAATGAACCAGACGGTGTCTCTGTGCTAGATTACGGGCTGCGCAGGCAGCTCTATATAATGTTAGAGCAAAGTGGTCAGACTAAGAAATGTTGTTTACTGCAACGTTGTGGTTGGCTTCCAGTCCTGCCCGAACGCTAGGAGATGTTGAGGACAAGGGGCTTGGCTTCCCATACAGCCCAGCCCCTGATTGTGTTGTGTTCATAAACTGTTCCATAACCTCTGCCTGTCCCATGAAACCTTCTGACTCCAGGTGAGGCCAACACACAGCGGGACGTGTGTTCCAACACAGCTCCTTTATGAAGCATGAGTGGTAGCAGCCGCACAGAGGATGTACATAACCAGAGTAGTGTATATATATATATTTATTATATATAATCCAAGGCAGTCTTCATTGACAACTGGTTCAGAGAACTAAATCTAAAATAGACTGTCACCTTGAACGGTGTATATGTTGCCTGTAAACTAACTACATTTACTCTCTGTAGGGTGTTGTGAGACGCAAAAAGAACAAGTTAAGCGAAACACCATCTTCCTCTCAGCCTAAGTGGTCGCAGTTGCAGGGGCCTTATTCACCTAGCGGCCATCTTGGCTCTAAACGCCTGGCTGGGTGGATCCCCCCACCCAGCCAGCATTTAGAGCCAGTTTCCAGTTTCCAGTTTTTATTCAGTCACATACTTACATGTACAACTAGCAGTGGAATGCTTACTTTGTCTGCTCTTTCAACTGTGCTTAGACAATTAATGATAAATACACAGTAATTAGAAGTGTAAGAGTGAACAGGTGAAATAAAAAAAACGGTAAATCTACAGATCATGCTGTGCAAAAAAAACGGTGTTAAATGTACGGTGCAGTGTGTACAGGACCATGTACAACATGAATTTCCTCAGACGTCTAAGTTGATAAAGGAGCTGCCCTTTTCACCAGTGTATCTGAGTGAACTGTCAATGTCTGATCCTTGTCCGCGACAGGTTCTCCAACTCTTCAAGGTAGGCCTTCTCGTCGTTGTTGGAGACCAGGCCTACCACTGCTGTGTCGTCAGCAAACTTGATGATGGTGTTATGAAAGTAGCCACACAGTCATGTGAAGTGGGAGTATAGCAGAGGGCTCAGGACCCAACCCTGGGGGAGGGGGCCTGTGTTGATCAGTGTTGATGAGGTGGGGCTTCCTACTCTCACCACTCGTGTTCACTGTACTTGAACAGTGCAGTGGTAACAGGGGTTAGCTGGTAAAACAAACTGAGCTAGGGAGAGATTGAACAGTACAGTGGTAACAGGGGTTAGCTGGTAAAACAAACTGAGCTAGGGAGAGATTGAACAGTACAGTGGTAACAGGGGTTAGCTGGTAAAACAAACTGAGCTAGGGAGAGATTGAACAGTACAGTGGTAACAGGCGTTAGCTGGTAAAACAAACTGAGCTAGGGAGAGATTGAACAATACAGTAATTACAGGGGTTAGCTGGTATAACAGACTGGGCTGGAGAGAGATTGAACACTACAGTGAATACAGGGGTTAGCTGGTCTGAACACGCCTTGAGGACGCGTCCGAGGATGCCGTCCGGTTCTGCCACCTTCCTGTTGTTTCTCTTTAAAGCTCTCCAGGAATATGTAACTGGATGCATCACTCAGCGTATCCTGAAGTTCTGCCTCTGATTGAGCAGTCCAGCTTGTGGTGTGACCTCCCTTGTCCCTTGACCGGAGCTTCCTGTTTCAGCCTTTGTTTATACTTGGCATGAGGACTATGGCGGCATGTTCTGATTTGCTGAGCAGAGGGAGAGACTGAGCTTTATAGCTGTCTTTGATCAGTGAGTAGCAGTGGTCCAGTTTCCTTCACCCCTCTGGGTGGGGCATATGATATGTTGGTCAAATTCCAGAAGGAATTCTTGAGGTTTGCCTTATTAAAATCCTCAGCCACGATGATTGTCGTCTGGTGGCTGTTTAGAGCCTCATATAAATTCAGTAGTGCAGTATTGTGCCATCTTGATAGAACCAACCCCCATCAGTGGCCTATCCATGCCCATCCATGAGGCCTTCTTGGTGGTGTGGTGCTCCCAGGGCTGACATTGGACACTGCCAGAGAGCACACTGCAGTTAGTTGTGGTTGGCTGCATGCACGGGATGCACTAGAGGTCAGGCCAGCCATTGAGGCATTGGGCTTTGGCTGGATCCCGACCGGCTCGGACAAACAGGCCAATTACGACCTCAGGTCCTCTCCTCTCCTCTGCTCTCCTCTCCTGTCCTCTCAGGTTCTATCTTCTCCTCTTCCTCCTCTCCTTGACATTCTCATCCTGCCTCTCACGCTCTCATTGCGGCCAGCCGTAGCTTACGTTGATGTCTGCTCTCCATCTCCTCTTGTCTCTCTCACTCACTCACGCACTCATCGCTTTCCCTCTGGATCCTGCTTGCACATTCCTCCCTTCCCCGCTCTGTCTCTCTAATTGCTCTGCACTCAAAGGGTGAGATGGAGAGAGCGTAATGACAGAGCGAGAGAGAGAAGAGAAAGAGAGAGAGAGAGACACTTATAAATATATAGAGAGAGAGACAGAGAGAGAGAGGGAGAAAGAGAGAGAAGAGGGAAGGGCAGAGGCTGAGCGAAAAGGGGTCAAAGCACTGAAACTCGCCAAGCACAAATTGTACCAGCCTTGGCGACATGGTCAAGCCTAGCGCATGCAAACCACTCTGTGTCTCGCGTGCTCTGTGTTCGGCTTACTTGTCTCCTCATTGTTCACAGAAAGCTCTGAAAGGTTCCAATCGTCTCCTCTCCCAAGATGCTGGAGCCCATCATGTGGAATATTTCCACCCATCGATGTGTGCACGCAGTGGTGTTGGCCACCGCAGAGCTAAAACATAAAGAGGGACTTGTCCTTCTGCACCGGACTCACAAAACGATCTAATTGTCAATTCCTAATCAACCAGGAGGAGGGCAGAATGATTTCTGATTATGTAACGGTAGTTTGGGACAAATCGACAACAGAATGAAACTTTCGCTTTGGTTTGTGTTATACTTTTGTCTTACAATTCTATGGCAATATTTTCAACAACTCAATGTACATTCCATCAAGAAGACCCTTACTTGGCAGAAACGTTTCAGAATGAAAGATTGGAAAAATAATCAATGTATAAAAGGAGTAGACTTCTGTCCACACAAACCATTGGACCACAACAACAGTTTCTTCTCAAGACCAGTGACAGAAAGATAACAAGACAGCTCTGGATGCTACATACCGCTTGTTTCGCAATTATGCGGTTCTCGGTGTCTCCCTGCACACATCATTGAAAGGTCAGCGATGATGACCGCGAGGCGACGCAGTGTGTGGAGACTTTATAGCGGAGAGCGGCAGGACATGGGAAAGGAGGCAGTTAAGCCATGCACAATCAAAACAGAGAGGGAAGCGGTTTCCAATGTGGTCACTGGGACAATTTCCTTTTACTGGAAAACAAGGGGGACGGAGGTTTAACGCTGTGTGTGTCTCAAGGCCACCGGGGCTAGACTTACTCTCAGAGGTCAAATTTGACCCTAAATGACTCCTTTGCCATAAGCAGAGATTAACCCTGTTTCACACCACAACTGAATTTTTTAAGAGAAAACAGGCTCTGTATGCCCAATGGCACCTGGATGCTGGCATTTCTGAAAGATGAATGTTTACCTTTTCAAGTCTAATTTTAATGAAACGCATTTCAGGGAGCGTGAAGTTCCCAAGGGTGGTAGTAAATGTTTAAGCACAACACTGCACTTAATTAAACAAGCAGGTCAGCATCTTGCAGCGTTTAGGCTCTCTGCATTAGGAAGTTAACACTATCCAGGTGGGTCCATAGCTGGCGTGCCCAGGGCATCGATCATTATAACACACCACTGTCACCCTGTGGGGTCACAGGGGCACTACCTAGACACACACATGCACACATACACACACACTCACACACACACACACACACACACACACACACACTCACACACACAAACACACACGTGTGCAAATGCACCTTTGCACACAAACACTGATATTTACATATTTACTTTCACACAAAAAAACACTCATACGCATGCACACAAATACATACACATGCATGTATGGAACACACACACACACACATTTTAATGTCTTGTAGTAATGAGAACATCAAACTTGTAAAGGCTGTTACATGGAAGAAGCTGGTGAATTGACCTGTAAAAACTGTTATAGTGGACTTGTTGATGCTGGTAAACTGAACTGGTAAAGACAGTTATAGTGGACTTGTAGAAGTTGGTGAACTGAACTGGTCAAGACTGTTGTTGTGGACTTGTAGAAGTGTGAACTGAACTGGTAAAGACTGTTATGAAGGAGGCCTTCGTACAACTAGAGACACCCTCCTCCAGTTTGAACAACATGTAATTACAGTTCAGCGTAGCAGAGCCCGTTGTGATGGGAAAATAGCAATCTCTTTTAATTACAAGGCCACTCATCATCCATAGCTCTCTTCCACTTCATCATCATCACTTCACCTCCATCACAAGAAGTCTCTATCGGAGAAGCTGATGAATATGCATTGGGAACATATCGGTATCAATACAATATATTAATATATTTATTGTCTTTAAGAGATAAATAGTAATGACAGTATAAACATGATAGTATAAAGCAGACTGAACACTGTTAAAAACAATGTATTATTATTATTCTAACTTATTGAGTCCTATATTCCCAAGTAAACCTGAGCTACAAATTGAATCTAGCATGTGTGTATGTGATGCCACCGTCAACGCTTTCCAACTTTTCAATGTAAAAATGATGGCTTTTTCATTCAAATAGATTACAAGAAAATGTGTGAACTGGAGTAAAATCCCATGTAAAATAAAACACAAAGAGCTGTGAGTCATCAAACACTACTTTGGTGTCTAGTCGTATAATATATCCTATATTATTCTTTCTTTTGTAGATGTGAATATCTATTGAACAAAGCTTATTCTGCAATGCTTTTCTCGTCAGCTGTTGACTGCAGATAGTACAGGTGATTTATTACGCTGTGGTCTCTGGAGTTCAGTGCCACGCCCCTCTCTCTCTCTCTCTGATGATCAACTCTTTATGAACAAGACAAGCTGCGTCTACTTAGCCCTTCTCTCTGCTCTTTTTGTCTAACATTCTGCCTTCTAGCCCCTTTCCCTTCATCTATCTAACTATCTGATCCGTTATCTCTCTGTATCGCTGTGCTATTTGATGCTACACTTAACCCACACATGCACACGCAGATAAACTGACACACATACGCACGTACGTACACACGCGTACGCACTCGCACAAACAAACGCGCATTCGCACGCACACACACACGTGCACACGCGCACACACTCTCACACTATGATGAATAGTGGACATATTTGTTGGTAAATTGCTGAAAGAGAACCTGGCCACGGTGCCATTTGGCTACCCTGAGCAGCTATTGTGTGTAGAGATGCTGTGTAGAGGTTGGCAGAGGTTGGCTGCTGCTACTGTTGCTGTCATCCTGCAACACAACAAGACACTCTCTATCACTCTCATGCCTCACTAATGTGGACGGGAGGACCTCCCGGAATGCCTGCAATGACCTGCTGTACGTGTGTGTGTGTGTGTGTGTTTGTGTGTGTGTGTGTGTGTGTGAATGTGTGTGTGAATGTGTGTGTGTGTGTGTGTGTGTATGTGTGTGGGTGTGGGTTTTTGTGTGTTTGGGTGTGTAAGTGTGTGTGTGTGTGTGTATGTGTGTGGGTGTGGGCGTTTGTGTGTTTGTGTGTGTGCATGCGTGCGTGCCTGTATAAATGTGTGTGCGTAGGTGTGTTTGCGAATGCATGTTGGCATGTGTGTGTGTGGGGTGTTAAACATAGTGGCAGTGCCAGCTGTCTGACACACAATGGACCACAAAGTCCCCTTTATCTGAGATTCTCATGCACACACACACACCCACACACACACAATCACTGACACAAACACATGTACACACACACACACACCTGCGCATGCATGGGGGGCAAACACACACACACACAAACACACATGCACATGCACACACATGCACACACACACAAACAAACACACACACAAACAAACACACGCACACACGTGCAGGAACACACACACAAACTCATGCAGGCACACACACACACACAACCGCACATGCACACAGACACACACACATACACAACACACACACTCACACCCCCGAACATGCACAGACACACACACACCAACCCACTCTCACACTCACACACACACACACACCCACACTCACACATACACATACACCCACACACACTCACCCACACATACAAACTCAGGCCTGCTAATGATGGGTGGCCGTGTGATGTTTGTGTTTGTGAGTTCCACCAGATTTGGCCTCAGCGATACATCAGCAGCCAACTGTAGCTAGCAACAGATCTCTCTCTGTTAGCCTAGCTCTGCTCCTCAGAGGCAGCCAGCAATTAACAGTCGCCCTATAGAAACACACTGTCTAATCATTATGGGATGATGTGATATCATCACCCAGCCATGGACATACAGTATATTTGATGTTTAATATGGGGTGGATGATGGAGTAGGCCGGGGAAACCAGGTGCCGGTTGAAGATCAAAACAGCGATTAGAGTTTCAACCCCCTGGTTTCAAGGTATGAGGACCAACAAGTCAAAAGTATATATGTCTGCATGTTTATGCGTGTGTTGCATATCTTTTTTCTTTGTCTTTGTGTGTTCATGTAATACATATGACTGATTGTGTGTGTGTGTGTTTGTGTCTGAATGGGTGGAGTCAGAAAGCAAACTACATACATGGGAGGTTGAAAGTGAGACCAATCACACAGATTTCTCTCCACAGCTGTGCTGGTTAACAAGCACCTGAACACAAACTACTTCCTGTTGATGGGGTTTCTCCTGCACTCTCCCCAAACATCTTGGCTATCGCTGATCAGTTGGCTCAGTGCATATGGGAACATTCTGTTCAGTCTTTACAACATGACCACCACGGCCTACTTTTCACGTTGAAAAGGTTTTTTATTTGATTGGGAACTCTTCATCTACCTCATAATACGTGTTTAATGGTTCAGAAACACATGGGTAATACCATTAGCAGGCTGTAGTAAGAGATACTGATTTACTGGATTACTGGATTTGTTAGTACACAGGATACCTGCTCAAAACTTGATAAATATCCCTTTGAAAGCCTTTCAACCATGTTCAGAGAATGTGACAGGAATGCCATACACAAGCGTTTTATGGTGTATTGGTTAGTGATATAGTAATGTATTACTCACTATGTGTGTAGTAATGTTCATCACATATAAGAGATTTGTAGAACATAATGAACACAATGGAGCACAGTGGCCTACATAACATGCTATTTCTTCTATCAAAAATAAAAAGCCATGAATATTGAATTACACTGTATCTCAGTGCATCAGATTGCGGGGAATCGTTGGAGTTCTTGCAACAAATCTAGTATTGGAATGTTGGTTCCGTTGAAAAGGCCTGTTGTATCTTTTTCCTGCAGAGAGATACCCTCCCATACAGGGGTGCAGGGCGTTGGGTTTATCTACTGTACTTTCTCTTGGATTTCAGGGACAGAAAAATACAGAAACCAATTGTGGCTTAGCCCTAGCTACAATAGTCTTTCATGCTATTGCTAACCTAAGATTACATTCATTCAGTCGATTACTGGGCCCCTTCGAGAGCTAGTTAGTAGTCAATTAGCAGTAATCAACAAACAAAAAGCACTAACAAACTATGTTGTTCAGGTGGTATGATTAGTGAAATAACTTATTGTTGCATATAATTGTGACTAACAGTAGGTGATTCTATACCAAGGAATATTTATGTGATGCATGCATCTATTTCTACATTCAGTATACATTATTTCAATATTTCTTCTAGCGTTACCATTGGTAATAGGGATCATCCCTATGAATAAATTCCTTATATTTCTTTATTATATCTAGCTATATTGGTTGAGCATCATATACACGCATGGTTATGGATTGATTGATATATGAATCGATGGATTTCTACATCTGAGGACTCAGATGAAGCAATGTTAGGCAGATGATCCTCTATCACAGGGTTTCTTGCTAAAGCCCTATCTTTCGCTGCGGTATAGAGATAGGGTCCACCATGATATTCCACAGAGGGCAATGACATATGAGCCAGCAGCCGCTACTGTGCACTGGCCACGGTCAATATTTACCGCTGCCACATCCCAAGGTACAAAATTCACATTAACTTAAGGTTCTACTGGGAAGGGAGGGAATTCTGGCACATAGAACAAATAACGCATGTAACACTATCCGGTTGCATAAATAAAGACCAACAAGATAATGTTAAATTAGACAGAACAGGAACAGACTAGTCTGCCATTATTTATTGAAGTCACTGGCCCTACAGTTATAGAAGTGATATTCACTGCCCTACAGTTATAGAAGTGATATCTATGTCAAATGATACCTTTATTACAGAGAGAGTAGTGTTAATTATGAAGCAAGTGTGTGTGTGTGTGTGTGTGACTGAGTGTGTATGTCTGTATGTGTGTGTCTGTGTGTATCTATGTGTGATCACGAGAACTGCCCACTGAGTGGTAACCAGACATTATCCAGCAGCTCGCATCCCAAACTATGTGTGTTTGTGTGTGTGTGTGTGTGTGTGTATGTGTGTGGGTGTGTGTGCATGAGTGGGTATGTGTGAATGTGTGTGTGCGTGTGCACATGTGTGTGTTTGTGCATTTGTGCATGCTTACATGAGTGTGTGTACTTGTGCAAGCCAAGTGAGTAATAGTGGGCTCCGAGAGGGACAGGTAGTTGTCGTTTTATTATTATTATCATTTAACAGTTATCCTCCTATTTAAAGCCATGGCGGACCAGGAGATATCAGCCAGGAGAAACCCTTGACCACAACCCTTCTGGATGTCACACGTGGGCACAGGGCCCTCTGGAGCTTCCAAACACAACTAGACTTTAGGTGACCTGAAAGTAGAAACACAAACTCATAATTTGTTTTATTTTATGAACAGAACAGAAACATAAAGTGAGATACCTGACCATAAACATAATTTTTACTTTCTATGGTCATTTATATTTCAATTATAATATTTTTTATAGTAATTTTTCATTTGTGTCATTTTTCAACTGCTTTGACATGTACATGTGTATTTCCCATGCCGATAACGCTATTTTGAATGGAATTGGATACTTTCCCAGTGGTTGTTCCTGTGTTTTGCCCAGCGGTGCATCAGGTACTCAGAATCCAAGGTCGAGGTGGCCCAGCCACCTGCACCTCTATCTGGTACAACACTGGGAACTGGGACACCCGGCCAACGAGTTCCTGTGGCCCAAACCAGCACCAGCAGTAGAGACTATGGGCTTACAACACATTTTACAGCTGCCTGGCCTTGTAGCAGTGTGTGTGTAGAGAGAGAGAGAGAGAGAGAGAGAGAGAGAGAGAGAGAGAGAGAGAGAGAGAGAGAGAGAGAGAGAGAGAGAGAGAGAGAGAGAGAGAGAGAGACAGACAGACAGACAGACAGACAGAGTGAGAGGGAGAGAGAAAGAGAGGGGGAGAGGGGGAGAGAGAGAGTGAAGGAGAGAGAGAGACACAGAGACAGAGTTAGAGGGAGAGATAAAGAGAAAGAGAGGGGGTGTGAGAGAGATAGCGAGAGAGCGAACGAAGGAGAGAGAGGGGGGAGAGAGAGGGAGGGAGAGAGACAAAGAGGGAGCGAGAGAGAGACTGAGACAGACAGTGAGAGGGAGAGAGATAGAGAGATAGAGGGGGGAGAGAGAGAGCGAGCGAGCAAAGGAGAGAGAGAGAGCGAGCAAAGGAGAGAGAGGGAGAGAGAGACAAAGAGGGAGAGAGAGAGAGAAAGAGAGAGAGAGAGACAAAGAGGGAGCGAGAGAGAGAGACTGAGACAGACAGTGAGAGGGAGAGAGATAGAGAAATAGAGAGGGGGGAGAGAGAGAGCGAGCGAGCAAAGGAGAAAGAGGGAGAGAGAGAGGGAGAGAGAGACAAAGAGGGAGAGAGAGAGAAAGAGAGAGAGAGTGAGAGAGAGAGATAGAGAGAGACTGAGACACAGACACAGAGAGAAAGAGAGTGAGAGAGCGAGCTGGCCAGAGACAGAGAGAGGGCCAGAGAGAGAGAGAGAAAGGATAACAATGAAACAAAAGTACAGGCAAACATAGAAAGAGTGGTGTTTTGCAAGTGTTGTGGTTTCTGAGGAGAGACAGACAGGCCCTGTATATACATATCATCTGCACCTGACCAAGACTGGTGTAATACAATAGTCTTGAGTTCACCGGCAAATACGGGAAGAAAGAAGCTGGAATTATGCGACATTATTCAACAATAAAATACCTT